>CM062804.1:1208746037-1209212610 GCA_031772625.1 Pinus tabuliformis | reverse complement strand
AAAGGTATAAGGAAGGTATAAGCAACAAGTTTGTTGATGTACTTTCTAGGCATATAGTTTGTATAACTACTTTCCTCAAGCATCATTTTGTTTTGCATGAAAGTTATGTTTAGAAAAATACATACCTTCAAGATGTATATTCAAGCTTGAGTCAAAGGAATCAAGTGGAGGAATTTGTTTACCATTTGCATCATAATGTATTGTATCATCTTGGTAAGAAGGATGTTGTTACTAATAGTAACATGGACAAGGCCAAAGAGTTCATTAAACGACTCCAAATGGTACATCAAACAGTACAAGAACAACTTGAAAGGGTTAAAGGCAAGTACACAGAAAGGAGGAGATCACAAGTTCCAATTTAGTGATCAATGGATCAAGATTAGAAAGGTGAGGGAATTGTACCATCACATGTTGAACAATTAAAAGTGATCCTTTTGGGGTCCAAAAGGCTTCCAATGGGGAGGCGAATCAGGTGCTCAAAATTAGTCTCAAAAATCAAATTGTTAGAATCTTGATAAACTTAGCTTTAGATTTAAGAGCTCATAGTTTGAATTCCAATGGTGTGAACGACACTCAAATCGAGCTCATATGCAGAAGTTAGAGAAAGTCAAAGTTCAGGTTTGACTTCGACACATGGTAGGATTGGGTGATGTGCAAGGTCCTTCAGTGAATGAGGAAGCAGCAAGTGGCAAGCCTCCATTGGCCCCACATGTCTTGAATCACAATCACAAGTGGGTTGACATTAAAAATCGGCCCTAGAACAGGCAGGGTGCGATGCGATGGATAACAATCGCAGATCGACAAAGGGGAGGTGTTATAGAATCATCCCTCAGAAAGGTTCGGGTTGTGATGCAATATCACAATCACATATCGCAATAGAACATAATTCCCATATATATGGACCACCGATACTCATTCGAATGCGATTGTGATATCCATAATGTGATAAGTTATGAATTCTGGGTTAATGTCTTGTCGAGTCCACCACATCACAATCACATATTTCCGACCATGTTCAGAAGACCATAAGACCACTGTGTTTTTTTTTTTAAACTCCAATTGTGATTTGTAATGGACAGTCGGTGCCGACAGATTATGGCTCGCTGCGCAGAAATGTTTTCACTCGGTTAGCATATTTTTGGGGAAAAAATGTGTGTTCCTGTCAGATGTGGAGCATTTTGTGGAAGGAATAGTAGGAAAACTAGGAGAAGTCATAACATCTTCAGTTTTCCACCAAATTGGTTGGAAAAAGAGGCTAGATAGCGATTTTTTAGTATTCTGGACTGATTGGAGCAAGTTTCTGAGGCATTTGAGCATTGCAAACATAAATTTTTACACTTTTGAGCATAATAGGGAGGCCCAAGCCATTTTAAGCTGGACCAAGGAGACATAGCCCAAGAGGGGTGACCTCCTTTTTCATGTGCTTGTTTTAATGTTTTTTTGATGATGTTCTATATATGTTTATGGCTCTATTCAGTTTCTAGTTTATATTTTATTGTTCATAAAATTAACATAAAAACTCTTCATTTCACTTGCAAAAATTGATGAATCCTTAAGCATAATGAAAGCATTTTGTTTATAATCTGAGGAAGAACTTAGCACTACAAACTAATATTCTAAATCGAATCACTATTCCAAAGGAATTGGGTCCTTTCCTTTTGCTGCATCCTTGTAGGAAACTAATCCATTTTGTGTTGTAGATCCAAGTGCTCCTCCACAAAACCTTAAATTGAAAATAATGGATGTATTCCTGGTGATGCCATAGTATTTGGTATGTGTGCAGTCCTAGATAATTTATGAGACTTTAAATCTCTATAGGAATGGACCACTTACACTCAAAAAAAATTTTAGGAGAAAAACAAAGTCTGGGGCTTTTATCCAAAATGGGGAGGATTCCCCGTGCACATTGCTTAAAGATATATGAAAAGTAAACAAATCCCCCCTGCTTGTGGTTCATAATACACCAAGTAGTTAGTGCATGCGATCCCATTTTGTGGTGATAAATCCCTCCTAGAAACATATCCTCCAACCAACACCAACCCTCGTGTACTCAAGATGGTGCTTGTAGGAAACACCATATCAAGTAGGAAACAATATAAATGTTTCAATGTTAATGGGATCTCTCTCCAAATTCAATACAAAAAGGGCCAAGAAAGAGCTGAGTGTATTGGTTGAGATTCACAATGAGATAGTGATGCTTCAAAATGGGTGCAACATCGACCCATTCTTGTAAGACAACATAATTACTGTGCTATGGATTGTCAGCCAAGTCCATTGTCGAAGGACTTGAGAGAGTCAGACAATATGTTGCATGTTAGACCATGCAAAGCCTTTTGAGCATTTCCAGGATATGACTAGGTCAATAGCCACCCCTGTTATGAATCCTCATCCCACAAACCTGATCATAAGCTGCCAATGGTTAATAAGTAAAGTGTGAAACATGAAACTGTAATCTCCTCCACAAACTCCATCTTCTATGTTGTTAAGTTCTATATAAAACATTTTTCTTGTGTTTCTTCCTAAGATGCCACACATTAGTATCATGTAATTCCTTTGATGCTTATATTAATAACGAAAAAGTCACATATCAAACGCTAAGATTTATCTCCAAAGTAGTTATGTCTTTTCTAGCCTTTTAATTAATTTGATTAATTAAAAAATGGTCATATAAATAAGTTATGGTATTTTGGGCATGTGGTATTGATAAGCCATGATATTGTCCCATGGTGTTGTAACAAATCCTATTTTCAAGTTAAGAATCTCAATGGTTAAGAATCTTGTTACATGTTTTTAAATGTATATATGTTTAATTCATATATTAATTCTTTTTATAATTAATAATAATAATTTTAAAATAAAATTCCAATGGGGTGTAAATCTATTAAGGCATTTTGTGGCATAATGGTCATAGGTTAATAACTCCGTGGGAAAATATCCAACCATGCTAAGGGCTAGTGTAGTTCAGGCTTAGTACGATTCCCGAGTGATTTTGATAGCTTAGATGTCTATGGGTCATGACTACTCAAGTAATAGGTTATTCGTGCTGGTCACCTCAGGGCTTACATAAACTAGAAAACAAAAAGATAAAATAAAATAATTTATTTAATTTTTATGACTTTGTAATATCATAGCATTAACTTTCTCCTAGTTTTCTTGAGCCTAACAACCTTCTTATTATCAGCCTTACATCTTATGATTTCACACCCTCATGCTTATAAGGGTCTCCATCTAGTCATGCATGTCTATGTTGGCCTCCTCTCATCAATCTCGCCTTCTTTGCTATAAGAAGTTTTGTCCATGTTGTATTGAACTAATCTATTGCACATTCCTTTTACCTTTCACTTGAAAATGTAGTGTCTTATTTGTTGGAATGACACACATAATTGTCATGTTAAAATAATCATAATAAAAAAAACATACTAAGTTAACTTGGGTACAGTGGCACTAGCTTAGCTTGGTATGGGACTGTTATTTAATACATTCAAACATAAGTTAAATAAATTGACAATATTTAAAAATAAATATTCAAATTTAACTCTTTCTACTCCAAAAATTTTCAATCCAAATATTGAACCTTTGCTCTAATACCACTTTGTAACACAACCAACCCCATAATGCCATATTAGGGGTGAGGAGTGTAATTAGACCCAACTTTAAAGGTACATTATGAAGACAAGGTTATTCAAAAACCTCTTTCTTCCATCACCTCAAATAACCTTTATGATACTACAACCATTTTCATCTCATCAAGAACTTTCCTAAGAGATAAAATTCACCTCAATCATAGCTCGAAGAAGAAAGTTGTGTGCCTCTGAAATTTCATCCTTTAAAGAGGCCACATCATCATTTTTATAACCACGTGGTTGTCACATCGTATATATTAGCTACATGTCTTCCTTGCATGGGATGGGTCCACATCGATTTTCATGCTTGCTACATTGAGTCGTCACCAAATCGAAAATTCCATAATCCACCCAAATCGGTTCTTCCGAGGCTTCAATATTCGATATCGATGGTATGGCTCATCACTGGTATAACTGGTGGGGAGAAAATCTAGATATTTAGGTAGGGCATTGCCTCTCAAAACCATGATATGTTGATATGTTTCTTACCCTCGAATTTGTCTAGATGCCAATATTGGCATCGACCCTCAGAAGTCACCCACTTTTGTATCTTTGGATCGTGAGCATGGGATCAAATTACATTGGATAAGTGAAAGGATTTAAAGCCAAAAAGTAAGGATTGCATGTTCATTGGATATTCAGATGGATTCAAAAGGAACAAGTTGCTAAATATTTCCACATAACAAATATTTATTGAGAGGAGTGTAAAGTTTGAAGAAGATCCTGTACATGAAACTCCAAAGGAACTTGTTGAACAAGCTCCACCACTTCTAGATTTTAGTGTTCAAGATGATGATTCTTCATGCACTTTAGATCATAATTTCAAACCTAATTAATAGGTCGTAGAAGATTCAAATTCCCTATCACCTTTGGCATAGAAGTGGCGCCTCATGGGTGATCTCTTAGATGATCTTACCATGAGATCTCATGTGGAAGAAGCTCCAAGTGCACTTATAGCTATGGAACCATGCATACCCATGCACTGCTACATGAAATTAGATTCTAATTCTCAATCTTATGAAGTGTTTGAAAGAAATCCAAACTGGAATCGACTGTTAGGGTCCAACCCTAACCCCTTTATTTATGTAATAAGCCTAATGGGTCAAGTCATAGTCATAGTTAGTTAAAGTGTAAATAAAGCTCGCATTAATAATTGTAAGTGGTTGACCCTCATTAGAGAAAAGGGACCACAATTAGTTGTAAACAAGGCATAGTTAATAAATAAAGTGGTTAACCCGTATGCAAGGGACCACTAGTAGTTAGGGTTTTGGATGTCATTTAGCTATAAATAGTCTTAGTTAGTAAAGGAAAGATCATCGAGTCTTATTGTAATTGAGCTCTGCTCTGCTAGAGGTTTCCCCCTCGAAGAGGAAAGTGAATATTTAATCTATTTCTTAATAATAAAATACTTGCTATTTTTCTCATTTTATTCTGTGTTCTTGGTTATATTTCTTCGCATTTTTGATATTCTGGAATTTCTCGCAGGTCAAGATCATAACAAGTGGTATCAGAGAAATTTCCCAGGCCGGTTGTACCTCCAATTTTCGGAATTTTTTTTAAGCTAGAGATGTGTTTCGGCATCTTTAAAACAAGGGATTTGTCGTGGAGCACATAAACCTTTGGATTTGGGGAGGCATGCACGAAGGAGCGACAAGAGGTGGTCACTTTTGTTGGACTCGCTTGTAACCCTTGTGGGTACACCTTTAAGTAGTAGTGCATTAGACAGAACTGCACACACAATGCACTTCCACGTACCCTTGGGTATATCAGAAGCCTCCTAGGCTCACTTAAAACCTATCCTTAGATAAGTCGTCGACCATCTTGCTGCTACAATACACTAAGAACAACACTTAGGGAGATTACTCGTGCGTACGATACGGTAGTCAGATAGTACAACTAAGGGTAAGGTCAATCCTCCTTAGTTAGAGCCCTGAAGGATTGGATCGAGTACTATTGTTGGGCCCATGTGTATATTGAGATCTGTAGCACCTAACACTCCTTTGTGAAGATAGTTCCCTTTGCTATCTGAATATCGCTCACTACCTTATCTTCCAGATCATATCCAACAGTTGGGGTTATGTCGTCACAGTGCAAATCAGATCCAACATTTTGGATTCTTCCACCGCCATACAAATCTGATCCAACAGTTGGGGTTCTGTCACTGCAGTGAAACTCGCATTCAACAGGTTTGGTTTCATAGTGTCAATTAGACTCTTTGTGCAATGAGGCTTGCTTCTACTACAATGCGGACCCTATTTTCACATGACGTTGGGCAAGACGAAGTTTTCGGGAATTCGACCACTGTAGTATTGACCAACAAGGAGTAAAACTCCTTTTGGATTAAAAAGAAAATATGAGACCATCTCAAGATGCTTGCAAGAGGCTTTTCCAATAAGCTTCAGGACGACGAGCTGATCACAGTGGTACCATTCACTTGTCAGCCTCAATTTTTTGGCAGTCCCAAATTTTTTCGAAGTCTTCAAGTGAGTCCACCAACAGATTCCTGAGCTCACCCTCTTTCCAAGAAGACTACTCTTAAGTAACTGACCAGGGTTTGTTTATGGTAGGTACAATATCTCAAGTCATGGCCTATGAGAAGTTAGAGAGCCTTGAAAAAAGGTTCGATGAGTCCCAAGGCAATATGGACAAAATTACCTCAACTCTTTCATAGCTCACCATTATGACACAAAGGACTCATCGGGAGGAGCATAGTATTGATGAAAACCTCGCAAAAGAATCTAGCCATCACATTCACTTCCATGGAAATCACCAACATTCCCACCCTCAGCCACCCAAGCTGGACATGTACAAATTTGATGGCTCTAATCTTGCAATATGGGTAACACAAATGGAACAATCTTACTCCCATAATGATACCTGTGAATATCAAACTAAACTACATGTGGGAGCCCTTTAATTGGACCAAGAGAGATGCAAATGATGGAAGTGGCATCAGAAATGTTATCCTGGGAACATAACTTGGCACATGTTCTGAAAATCCCTATGTGACCGCTTTGACAGGGAATCTAATTTTTTGGTTTTTTCGACTAAGCTCTGACAGAAAGGCACAATAAAAGACTACATTCTAGCCTTTGATACATTGGTCGTAAGAACCGACGGTCTAGGAGATGACTTCTAGTCGGAGTTTTTCATCAGTGGTCTCAAATAAGCTCTCCAAGCCCATGTCTGGATGTACCACCCAGCTACGTGGATGGACACCTCCAAAAAGGCCATTGAGGTGGAACTCGCCCTAGCTACCCAGTCCACTCGTCCAAATTTCATAGCCAAGGGGTGTCCCACCCAGGCTCAGGGCCCTACCCAAACACTTAAGGTTCAAAAGGTGTCTCCAACAGAAATGACTAAAAGAAAAAAACAAGGTTTGTGCTACTAATCTGATGAAAAATAATCCCCGCGGCCTAAATGCAAGGAACCAAAATTATTTCAAATTGATTCTATTGATAAGAACTCATCTAAGGAAGCCCCACCCCTTGGGGGGGGTGAGGAAGAAGTTGAGGAAACCCAGCTTGATAATGATCTCACAACTATGCCAGATGAACCAATTATCTCACTACATGCTTTGGCGGGCATTTCCTTGCCTCAAACTCTCAAAATCCAAGGTTTTATTTAAACATTGAACAATAGCAGTATTGATTGATAGTGATAGCACTCATAAATTCATCCATAAGCGAGTCGCCAAAGCTATTCATTATTTTGTGCGGGCAGTGTCTAATTTCCAAGTCCTTATTTCTAATGGGGGAACCATGAAATGTGAAGGCCGTTGTGAAAATATTAAACTTGAGATGGGAGACTACCACCTAAAGAACCACATGTTTTCTTTTGAAATGGGTGGTTGTGACATTGTCTTGGGTGCTGAATGGCTTCGCCCACTGGGCCTGATCACAATGGATTTTCAAGAGTTATATATGAGCTTTAGGTAGAATGACCACATTCATACATTATGTGGACTCTAGGAAGGTGCTCCTACTATCATTAGCTCACATAGAACGGAAAAGCTTTTGAAAAAATGCCATCATGGAGTCATCACCCAATTTAATGCACATAGGCCACTGAATCCACTTCTCCTCATATTGATCCTGAGAGGCAACAGGTCTTAGATTGCCACCAACATGCATTTGACAAAACCAAAGATCTTCCACCCTCTAGGGGTGAACATGATCATAACATCCCTTTGGTCCCAAGGGCCCAACCACCTAATGTGTGCCCATACTAATATCCTTTCACCCAAAAGAATGAAATTGAAAAAATCATCAAGAAACTCCTCGAAGCTGGTGTTATTTGTCCTAGAATCAGTCGTTGTTCATCACCACTGGTCATGGTTCTAAAAAAAGATGGAGAATGGTGCATGTGTCCAGAATTTCGAGCCCTCAACAAGCTCACTTTCAAAGACAAATTTCTTATTCCGATTGTTGATTCTCTTCTTGATGAACTACATGGTGTTCAATTCTTTACCAAGCTAGATCTTCGCTTTCACTATCACCAAATACACATGAAGGAAGTAGACATTCCTAAGACTGCCTTCCGAACTCATGAAGCCCATTATGAATTTTTGGTCATGCCATTTGGTCTTTGTAATGCTCCATCTACTTTTCAAAGCCTCATGAACCACTAGCTGAAACCATACCTCCGAAAATTTTTCCACGTCTTCTTTGACGACATTCTTATCTATAGCCTAACTTGGGACAAACATCTTCAGCATGTAGACCTGATCTTGCAACCGCTCTAGAATCACAAGTTATTTGTCAAATTGTCCAAGTTCTCTTTTGGTGTGGAAGAAGTCGAGTATTTGGGACATGTTGTGGGTCATGGAGTGAGGGTTGATCCAAAAAATATACAGGCAATGCAAGATTGGCCCCAACCAAAAACCCTAAAGACTTTGAGGGGATTTTAGGGTCTCACTGGTTGCTATCAAAATTTTTTCTCCAATCATGGTTGCATTGCTAGACCCCTCACTAATATTCTAAAAAAAAAAACATTTCTCTGGACTGATGCAACTCAATAGGAATTCATGGTTCTCAAACAGGCGATGTGCTCCACTCCTATGTTGGCCCTACCAGACTTCAACAAGTCTTTTGTGATTGAATGTGATGCTTTTGGTATTGGTATTTGTGTTGTATTAATGCAGGAAGGTCGACCCTTGGCCTTCACCAGCCAAAAACTGAGTGGAAAACATCTGGGTCAATCTACATATGAGAAAGAAATGATGAACATCTTAAATGTAATAGACACTTGGCGACCATACTTGTTGGGGCGACGTTTCCAAATCTGCACAGACCATTAAAGCCTAAAATATTTTTTTGGAGCAACGTCTATCATCGGCACAACAAAATAAATGGCTGGCCAAAATTCTGGGATAAGATTATGAGATAATTTACAGTAAAGGGCGTGACAATGTAGTATATGATGCTTTATCATGCCAAGTTGAGGATGAAGAGACCTTTCTATCAATCTCTCTTCCCATACCAGATTAGATTGAAGAGGCCCACAAGGAATGGTCCTCACACCCCTCTCTCTCCCAACTTATTAATAACTTGAAAGAAGATCCTAATTCCTAAATCAACTATGCTTGGAAGGATGATATTCTTCGCTACAGGGATCGAGTAGTTATATCGGCAACATCCACCCTCGAAACCCACATTTTGGAAGAGTTGCACTCATCTCCAACTGCAAGGAATTCAGGATTTCAGAAGACTTATGCTCGTGTTCGTCGTTCTTTATTTTGGACTAACATGAAAAAAGACATTATTACTTTTGTAGTTGAATGTGATGTGTGTCAATGCAACAAAGGAGAAACAATCAAGTTATCGGGAACCTTACAGCCATTGTCACTCCCTGCCTCTATCTGGACGGATGTTTCCATGGATTTCATCACTGGTCTCCCAAATTCAGGCAACAAATCTGTCATCATGGTGGTTGTGGACATACTTTCTAAATATGCTCATTTTTGTGCTCCACCCCACCTATTTACCCGCACTTTGGTGGCTCAAGCTTTCATGGACCATATCTTCAAACTGCATGGCATGTTGACTTCCATTGTCTCTAATCGCGACCCCACTTTCACAAGAAAATTTTGACAAGAACTTTTCAAGCTACAAGGCACGCAACTCCAACTAAGTACCACTTATCATCCCCAAACTGATGGTCAAACAGAAGCTGTTAAAAAATGTTTGGAGACATATCTAAGGTGCTTCACTTCAAAAAAGTAGCATCAATGGGTACAGTGGCTACATTTAGCTAAATGGTGGTATAATAATAACTATTATGAAGCCACTAAGATGACTCCATACAAGGCAGTTTATGGCAAACTCCCACCTTCACCTATTTATTATATCCCTGTATGTTCTAAGATGTAGACAATCGATCAACTCCTACATAACCATGCCACCATGATAGCTCATCTCAAAGATAATCTACATCAAGCTCAGAATCAAATGAAGATACAAGCATACCAACATCATTTCGAGCACATATTTCAAGAAGGGGATCAGGTATTCCTGCGACTACAACCATATATGCAAACATCTTTGAAAGAAAAGGGCCGCCAGAAACTAGCACCAAAATTCTATGGACCTTATCAGATACTTCAGTGCATTAGAGTAGTCGCCTACAAACGGGCCTTGCCACCAACTTCAAAAATCCATCCGGTCTTCCATGTATCATGCCTCAAGAAAGTGGTGGGGAACAATTGTATAATTCAAGCCAGTCTACCAAAATGGGATGAGGAAGGCTCACTCTAGCTCCAACCAAAACATGCCCTTGATACCCATGAAAGGCATCTCCACGGCTGCATGATCAAGGAAGTCCTCGTCAAGTGGAAAAGAATCTCTCCAAAAGATGTGACTTGGAAACCAACCAGTATTCTTCAATAGTTTCCACAACTTCAGCCTTGAGGACAAGGCTGCTTTTGATGGGGGAGGGCATGCTAGGGCCCAAACCTAACCCCTTTATTTACGTAATAAGCCCAATGGGCTGAGTTATAGTCATAGTTAGTTAGAGAGTAAATAAAACCTGCATTAATAATTGTAAGTGGTTGACCCGCATTAGAGAAAAGGGACCACTAGTAGTTAGTCTTTTGGATGTCATTTAGCTATAAATACTCTTAGTTAGTATGGGAAAGATCATCGAGTCTTATTGTAATCGATCTCTTCTCTGACGTTACTTTGCTAAAATTGATCAGCTCCTCCATAACCATGCTGCCATGAGCTCATCTCAAAGATAATCTACATCAAGCTCAGAATCGAATGAAGCAACATGCATACCAGCATCGTTTCGAGCACACATTTCAAGAAGGGGATCAGGTATTCCTGCGACTACAACCATATAAGGAAACATCTCTAAAAGAAAAGGGATATCATAAACTAGCACCAAAATTCTATGGACCTTATCAGATACTTCAATGCATTAGAGCAGTCGCCTACAAACTGCCCTTGCCACCAACTTCAAAAATCCATCCGGTCTTCCATATATCATGCCTCAAGAAAGTGGTGGGGAACAACTGAATAATTCAAACTAGCCTACCAGAATTGGATGAGGAAGGCTCACTCTAGCTCCAACCAGAACATGCCCTCGATACCCATGAAAGGCATCTCCGTGGCTGCACGATAAAGGAAGTACTCGTCAAGTGCAAAAGCACCTCTCCGAAAGATGTGACCTAGAAACCAACCGCTATTCTTCAACATTTTCCACAACTTTAGCCTTCAGGACAAGGATGTTTTTGATGGGGCAGGGCATGCTAGGGTCCAACCCTAACCCCTTTATTTATGTAATAAGCCCAATGTGTTGAGTCATAGCCATAGTCAGTTAGAGAGTAAATAAATCTCGCATTAATAATTGTAAGTGGTTGAGCCACATTAGAGAAAAGGGACCATAATTAGTTGTAAATGGACCATAGTTAATAAATAAAGTTTTTAACACATGTTATGCAAGGGACCAGTAGTAGTTAGTGTTTTGGATGTCATTTAGCTATAAATAGTCTTAGTTAGTAAAAGGAAGATCATTGAGTCTTATTGTAATTGAGCTCTGCTCTGCTGGAGGTTGCCCCTTGAAGGTGCAAGTGAACATTGAATCTATTTCTGAATAATAAAATACTTGTTGTTTTTCTAATTTTATTCTGTGCTTTGGCCTATATTTCTTCACATTTTTGGTATTCTGGAATTTCTCACAGGTCAAGAGCATAACATCGACAATGAATGAGGAATACGTTTTGCTCATTTCGAAGCACACATGGGATTTGGTTCCACTTCCAACAGGTTGGAAGTTTGTCTGTTGTAAATGGATCTACATAACCAAAAGAGTTGCAAATGGAATGATCAACAAGTACAAATCCAGGCTATTAGAAAAATGTTTTTCACATGGATGTAGGATTGAATATGATGATACATTTGTATCGGTGGAAAAACTGGACTCCTTCAAGATGGTTATTGCAATTGCAGCAACAAAGAAGTAGGATGTTCACCACTTGGATGTGCGAAATGCATTTATTCATGGTGATCTTAATGAAGAGATCTATATGGAGCATTCAGAAGGATATGTTTAGGATTCATCATTGTGCAAACTAAGGTGATATTTTTATGGCTTCAAACAGGCACCTCATGCATAGTACACAAAGATGGACTCCTACCTCCTTTCCTAGGGTTTCCAACACTATAATTTTTATCCAAATGTTTATATGTTGAGGTAATATGATTCATTACTATTGATAGTATTATATGTAGACAACTTATTTATCATAAGTAGTTCACCCTCAACAATTGTTAATGCTAAGTCTCTTATACATCACTGACTTAGGGCTTCTCAATTACTTTCTTGGTCTTGAGATTAGTTAATCTAATTCAGGAATCACATTAGCTCAGTCAAAGTATGCATGGGATCTACTTGCTAGATTCAAGATGACTTACTGCAAGCTAGTAGCCACACCTTTCTTATCTAGAATTAAGCTAGAAAATGAAAGTACAACACCTTTGGTAAATTGTACACTTTATAGGAAATTGGTGGGTAGCCTTTTTAACCTCACTTACTCATCTCTAGACATCTCCTATGCCATTGGAGTAGTATGTAGTTACATGCACGAGCCACATGTGCTCGATTAGAAAAAAACCAAGAGGATTATTCAGTATGTTAAGGGGACCACATATTATCATATATAGTATGCAACATGATGCTCACTAGATATTAGTGGGTACATATATTCACATTGGGCATGTGATGGAAAAAATCACAATTGCACTTTAGGCTATGTTTTTGGCCTTGGATCAGGGCCTATCTATTGGTCAAGGTAAAAGCAATCAACAATTGCTACATCTTTAGTAGATGTAGAGTATATGGGTGTAGTGAATGCAACCACATAGGTTATCTAGTTGCAAAAATTTCTCACAGAGTTTGGCATACAGTTCCATAACCCGATGGTCATTTGGTGTGACAATTAGAGTACTTTAAAGTTTTGCAAAAATCCAATCCAACGACAACGTACCAAACACATTGAAGTTCACATGCACTTCATTCAAAGCTTGATCCATGATGGTATCATTGATTTGCAATATTGTTCCTTTGTTGAACAAATTGTAGATATCTTCACCAAATCCTTCAGAGAGAAATGATTTGTAGCATTGTGAGATCTTCTTGGTGTGAAGGCAACAATAATTGCCTAGCAATTACCTTAGTAGCATTTGAGGGGGGTTTTGTTTCCACTAAGTTTTCCCTCTTTCCTCTTTTTTTTCTTGTTAGGTGCATCGTATATTGGATATGTAACATGGCTACATATTATCGAGATCCACTTTATTTAATTTTTCACTTTGTTGAGCTTTAGGAGCAAATTGGTGTATAAGTCTCTATGTATTTTCCATATTTACCATATTTAGTCACACTTAGTTGTACTTCAATGACTACTGGAGTGGAGTGGAGTCATGCATGCATGAGTTTTACTTCTCTTCATTATGAGTGGAGTCACACTATGTGTGAAGTCATTCATGAGCCATGAAAGTGTTAAATGATGATTGCATGTTGATTCTCTAGTTAACAGGTTTCAGTTGACTTCAGTATAATTCCACTTATGCATGTTCTTTAGTTATCTCTCCGATTCTACTAGTTCACTTGACTAGTTTACTAGTTTATTTAACTAGTTAACTCATCATATATTAGAGAAATATTATCCATTGACTATGACATCCAACCAAGGAGCATGTCCTCATGGAGACTATATATCATTGTATTATACTTCATTTTTTGATATAGAGAGAAATTGATTTCTACTCTCTTTTGCAATTTTTACTTATTAGTTTATAATTGTTACTTTTGTTTCCACCTAAATTCTCTGCATATGCAACACAAAATTTTACAGTTTTATCCAAATGACGTTACTCTGCAAAAATTGAGAAGACTCTATGGTGGGCTCCAGTATTGCAGCAATAATGCTGCAACTCCTAGGGCTCCCTTCTTTACTTTTATCAACTCGGTGGTTCGTAACAAACTTGGAAGTGACGGTGCTATATGCACAAGTACTAGCTCTTGCCGCGACTGTCACTTGATCAATTGGCACAAGTCCATTAGGATCTTAAGCCAACTTCTATGAGTTCTTAGAGGAAGATTTTAAATATGATGGATGAAAGCTAACTCAAAGGAGGCTAATCTACTTGCAAAAAGAAGTGGAAAGCTGAAGGAAATGCAAACCCTAGCAAACCCTAATTTTACCGACAAACCCTACTGGTGCAAGTAAAAGGATGAAAGCTAAAGAAATGGATACCATTGACTTCTAGAAAGGTTAAATGCATGTGACTAAGCTACTTCTGAAGAGAAATATGAAGAAAACATCTTTTTTCATTTTTGAGTAATTTCGTAGAGTTATTATGCATGTGCTCTGACTATTTTTTCTGTGCAGAGGTTGATTGGCGAAAGGAAATGCTTGTAGGAGGTTGGGAAGGTGAGAAGAGGGTCTAAGGGGTCCCTAGCACCCTTCCAGAGAGTTTCACAGTGATCGGATCTCAAGAAACCGCTTTCGTGAGCTTCTATAGGAAGTCTGCAGGGGTTCTAGAGGATGTACTGTAGCTTCTATAGATGTTTCTACAGGATGTTCCGAAAGGGAATTTTGAAGGGCTGATGGTGGAAAAAAATGTGAAGAAGTGGGTATGGAGGTGAGATAAAGGTGTAAGGAGGTCTAGGAATCAGTGAATGAGGAGGAGGAGTGGTTAAGGCGATCGGATTTGGTTCAAGGACGGAAGGAGCAAGGTTGCACAAAGATATGGAAATTAGGGCAAAGTGAGAGAATGCGGCGAATGAAACGCAAGGATTTGAGTTAGAGGACGAAGCAGGTTGCATTGACGGGATAAGGGTAGGAGAGGAGGTATCACAGGTGTTCTGCACATTATTTTCCAAGACTAACCAACAAAGACTAAGAAAACCAAAGATCTAACTACTTTAACCTATTTTGACCTAGGAACCATAAGCATGATGAACAAAAGTTTGTTGGCAGGAAATCATGTAAAACAACTATGGAAACCAAGCAAGAATGGATCTAAGCATGTAATCACAACTGGTACTAACTTTTGCAACTAGGAATCTAACACTAGAAATTGCATGAAGAAGTAAGAACAATGTTTTTATGGCAACAAGTACGCCTTGGTCTCAGCTCATGGTCCCAAGGAGGGAGAGGTGAGATCAAGGGTTGCTTGATGGCCTTTTTTGAAGATCTTTTCTATACTCAAACTGTCAAATCAACCTGAAGCATGAAAAGTTATTTTAATCATCAAAAGCAACCTAAATAACAAAACAAAATTTAAATCTAAATAACAAATTTTATTCTAAGAATGCAACAAAGACACATAGAAGTGCACAAAGGAGGTACTGGGCACTTGGGTTGGGCCCAACCCCAAGAGATACAGCCTCTTAAAGAACATTAGAGTTGGTGCAAAGCTGGATTCATCTTTATTGAGCAAGAAATAATAGTTACATCGCAAAAACTCTCTACAAGAAAAAGCTTGAAAATGTGTTGAAATGCAGAGCTAACCTACTGCCTAAAAAATGACTAGAATCGAACTACCAACAAGCTAACTCAAATGAGGCCCTAAGCCTTCTTATTTATACAAATTGAAGACCCCAACAGTCCTCCTAAACTTTAGGAACTCGGCTGCCAAAACTTGTAGTTAACAACAACTTTACTAGCCCTTGCTTGGTTTCCCTTGTGATAATCGTTGTGGTGGCCCTTGAACTCTGAGATGCTGGTGGAGAATTTGAGGTAAGGGCTCATAAATGAAGGGGACACCTTCCTACAAATCCTCTCCACGAATTTGGTTGCCAAGTGCTCATTTAAACCTTTGATTTTGTCTCAAAATTGACTAAAAATCTGCATAAAGCACACATTAGACTTGTTGGCATAATGACTAACTCAATTCACTCTATTAGCATAAATATAATAAAAAACATGCAATAAACTAATGTTAATGGTGGATTAAGTCAAATTAGGAGGCTGAATGAGCCCACATAATTACTCATTTTTTGGGCTCATTCAGCCTCCAATGAGGTTTTCACCTTATATTTTTATTTTCCTCTTATTTTCATTTTTTTTCTTTTTTCTACCCTACCCTACTTGAAAAACAAAATAATTTTCAAGTATAAGAATACTTCCAATGGAGCCATGTGCATATCGAGATTAGAAACAAAATGATGTGGAGGCTTGAAATGCATGCTTTGATAGGGATCCGAATTTCAGAGACCTAATGATTTGGCTTTGAAGGGATTAAGCATAGCTAAGGAAGAGAGTACTACCGCAACTTAGTGACAATTCGAAACCATATCTCAATATAGCTCTGATATCCTTGGTCCTTTTTCTGATCTGGATCATGTTTCATGTCACCTTCTACCATGACATTCTCATCTTCCTCTTTTTGCTGAGTTTTCTCTTGAATACATGGAAGATTTGATGGTAACCATCAGGGAACTCTCTCGATCTCAAATTTTGATGCCTTCTCTTCATCGAGTGCGGCCCATGGTTCTTTGATCTTTTCTTTTAAATCTTCTTCTGCTGGATGTGGTCCTTCAATGCTTTCAATATAGTCTCTTTTTTGCAATACTCTTCATGAGCTATGGTGAATATCATTGAGCTCAAGAGGAGTCTTTTGGACATGTTGTGCCTCAGTTTTGCAATTGGGTTGAGCTATTCCAATGTGCGGGTTTGGAAATGGTGGTACAGATAGTTGAGTGGGGGTGTATATTTGAGATGGATGTGGATGGGGTTGTGGTTGGGCAGGTGGTGGATGCAAAGGAGTAGGAGGAGAGTTGTACTAGGGCCTCCACTCCTGATGAGGTGCATTCCACTGAGACTGTGGCTGAGCATAGGGGTGAAATGGATGAGTAGCTAGTTGAGTAAGATATTAAGGAGAAGATGACTAAGGACGGGGTGTGGACCAGGAAGGATGAGTAGGGGGACCCCAAGAAAGCAGGAAGCGGTTTGATAGGGGTCATAATAGGTTTGGGATGTCCCTTACATTCCCTGCTGGTAAGGTATGGGTCCATTTGGCCTCCTTTGGTTCATATGATAGAGTGATTCAGTGACTCCTTTGACCCTCTGATATGCAGCTTTAAATCCAGGCAAGGAAGGGAACTAATTTGTAGGATGGTCTTCTTCACAGACAAAACACACTTCTATGGAGTACAACAGACATTCGTTCCTAGGATGCTTTCTAGTGCACTTGGGAAAAACATGGACAAAGCCCTATCAGATTTCTCTTGCTTCTTTTGGATCTGCAAGGTATCCATTTGCATGGTAAGAAACTGTCTCATCTCACTCTTGACATCTTCCATTTGATTTGCAAATTTATTTTTGGATAAGGTATTGCTCCCAACATTTTTGCTTGTAGCCATTTGCTTTAGAGGAATGTGTTCTTCTTCTTCTCCCCTAGAGGTTCTTCAAAATATGTCTTGTTGTCCACCTAGGGGTTCTTCTTAATCATAGCCATCGAAGAAGAGAGGAGGTTTGCTGTGTAAAGTAGTGGGGGTGTTGTGCAAACATTTTCTGACTTATCTCTACTCCTACAAGGCATGAAAGGAAATCTTTTTGGTTGATTTTTGTTTTTTTTTTTTTCTGCTTGTACCTGCAAAACTGAAATAGATTGAACTACAGCTAACTAAAATCTATCTTGCTGAAATGAAAATGTGGAATTGAAATGAAAGCAGGAAAGGACTAATCTATTTCGTTGAAATGAAATTACAGGAATAAAATGCTAGGCTACGCTTGCAGAATTGAAATTGCGGAATTGAAATGTTATTCTACATTTACAGAATTGAGATGTTATTCTATGAAAGTAGGAAATGTCTAATCTACTTTTGCGGAAATAAAATTGCATAATGGAAATGAAAAAATCTACTCTATGCTTGCTGAAATAAACTACTTAGCATAAGATTATAGTAGAAAATAGAAGAAAAGAAACAATCACCAATACTCTGACGCTTCCCCGGTAACGACGCCAAAAAGAATGGTAGGCTACAGTATTGCAGCAATAATGCTGCAACCCCTCGGGCTCCCTTCTTTACTTTTATCAACCGAGTAGTTCGTAACAAACTTGGAAGCGACGATGCTATATGTGCAAGTACTAACTCTTTCCGCGGCTATCACTTGATCAGCTAGAATAAGTTTGCTAGGAGCTTAAGCCAACTTCTATGAGCTCTTAGAAGAAGCTTTTAAATATGATGGATGAAGGCTAACTCAAAGGAGGCTAATCTACTTGCAAAAAGAAGCGGAAAACTGAAAGGAAATGTAAACCCTAACAAACCCTAGTTTTACCGACAAACCCTACTGGTGAAAGTAAAAGGATGAAAGCTATAGAAATGGATGCCACTGACTTCTAGAAATGTAAAATGCATGTGACTAAGCTACTCCTGAAGAGAAATATGAAGAAAACATCTTTTTTCATTTTTGAGTAATTTCATAGAGTTATTATGCATGTGCTCTGACTATTTTTCTGTGTAAAGGTTGATTGGCGAAAGGAAATGCTTGGAGGAGGTTGGGAAGGTGAGAAGAGGGCCTAAGGGGTCTCTAGCACCCTTCCAGAGAGTTTCACAGTGATCGGATCTCAAGAAACCACTTTCGTGAGCTTCTACCGGAAGTCTACAGGGGTTCTACAGGATGTACTGTAGCTTCTACAGATGTTTCTACAAGATGTTCCGAAAGGGAATTTTGAAAGGCTAATAGTGGAAAAAAATGTGAAGAAGTGGGTATGGAGGTGAGATAAGGGTGTGAGGAGGTCTAAAACTTGGTGAATGAGGATGAGGAGTGGTTAAGGAAATCGGATTTGGTTTAAGGATGAAGGGAGCAAGTTTGCACAAAGATATGGAAATTAGGGAAAAGTGAGATAATGTGGCAAATGAAAGGTTAAGATCTGAGTTAGAGGACGAAGAAGGTTGCATTGACGGGACAAGGGTGGGAGAGGAGGTATCACAAGTGCTCTGCACATTATTTCCAAAGACTAACAAAACCAAAGATCTAACTACTTTAACCTAATTTGACCTAAGAACCATAAGCATGATGAGAAGAATTTTATTGGTAGCAAATCATGTAAAAAAAATATGGAAACTAAGAAAAAATGGAACTAAGCATGTAATCACAACTGGTACTAACTTTTGCAACTAAGAATCTAACACTAGAAATTCCATGAAGAAGCAAGAACAATGTTTTTATGGCAGCAAATATGCCTTGGTCTCAGCGCATGGTCCCAAGGAGGGAGAGGTGAGATCAAGGGTTGCTTGATGGCATTTTCTGAAGATATTTTCTGTACTCAAACTATCAAATCAACCTGAAGCATGAAAAGTTATTTTAATCATCAAGAGCAACCGAAATAACAAAACAAGATTTTAATCTAAATAACCTATTTTATTCTAAGAATGCAGCAAATACACATAGAAGTACACAAAGGAGATACTGGGCACTTGGGTTGGGCCCAACCCCAAGAGCTACAACCTCCTAAGGAATATTAGAGCTGATGCAAAGCTGGATTCATCTTTATTGAGTAAGAAATAATAGTTACATCCCAAAAATTGTCTACAAAAAAAAGATTGAAAATGTGTCGAAATGCAGAGCTAACCTACTGCCTGAAAATGACTAAAATCGAACTACCAACTCGATAACTCAAATGAATCCCTAAGCCTTCTTATTTATACAGATTGAGGACTCCAACAGTCCTCCTAAACTTTAGGAACTCGGCTGCCAAAACTTGCAGTTAACAACAACTTTACTAGCCCTTGCTCGACTGCCCTTGTGATAATCGATGTGGGCCCTTGAACTCCGAGCTACTGGTGGAGAATTCGAGGTAAGGGTTCATAAATGAAGGGAACACCTTCCTACAAATCCTCTCCACGAATTTGGCTGCCAAGTGCTCATTTAATCCTTTGATTTTGTTTCAAAAGTGACTAAAAATCTGCATAAAGCACACATTAGACTTGTTGGCATAATGACTAACCCAATTCACTCTATTAGCATAAATATAATCAAAAACACGCAATAAACTAATGATAATGGTGGATTAAGTAAAATTAAGAGGCTGACTGAGCCCACATAATTACTCATTTTGGGGGGTCATCACTCTGATGTAAGGAGACTTTAAATGGAAACTTATTTGTAATATGAAACACGTTAAGACTCGCGCATTAATAAAACTTTATCAGCAGATGACCAAGGAGGGGGTGTGGACTAGGAAGGATGAGCAAGGGGACCCCAAGAAGGCATGGAAGTGGTTTGATAGGGGTCGTAATAGGTTTGGGATGTCCCTTGCATTCTCTGCTGATAAGGTATGGATCCATTTGGCCTCCTTTGGTTCATATGATAGAGTTATTCAGTGACTCCTTTGGCCCTCTAATATGCAGCTTTAAGTCCAGGCAGGGAAGGGAACTGATTTGTAGGATGTTCTTCTTCAAAGACAAAACACACTTCTATGGAGTGCAATGGACATTCGTTCCTAGGATGCTTTCTAGTGCACCTGGGACAAAAGATGGCCAAAGCCCTCTCGGCTTTCTCTTGCTTCTTTTGGATCTGCAAGGTATCCATTTTCATGGTAAAAAACTGCCTTATCTCACTCTTGACATGTTCCATCTGATTTGCAAATTTATTTTTGGATAAGGTACTGCTCCCAACATTTCTGCTTGTAGCCATTTTCTTTAGAAGAATGTTTTCTTCTTCTTCTCCCGTAGAGGTTCTTCAAAATATGTCTTGTTGTCCACCTAGGGGTTCTTCTTAATCATAGCCATCGAAGAAGAGAGAAGGTTCGCTATGTGAAGCAGTGGGGGTGTTGTGCAAACATTTCTATGACTTATTTCTACTCCTACAAGGCATAAAAGGAAATCTTTTTGGTTGAATTTTTTTTTTTTTTTTTTTTTTTTTTTTATTTTTTTTCTGCTTGTACCTGCAAAACTGAAGTAGATTGAACTGCAACTAACTAAAATCTATCTTGGTGAAATGAAAATGTGGAATTGAAATGAAAGCAGGAAAGGACTAATCTATTTTGTTGAAATGAAATTATAGGAATAAAATGCTAGGCTACGCTTGCAGAATTGAAATGCTATTCTACACTTACAGAATTGAAATGCTAATCTATGAAAGTAGGAAATGTCTAATCTATTTTTGTGGAAATGAAATTGAAGAATGGAAATGAAACAATCTACCCTATGCTTGCTGAAATAAACTACTTAGCATAAGGTTGTAGTAGAAAACAGAAGAAAAGCAGCGATCACCAATACTCTGACGCTTCCCCGGCAACGGCGCCAAAAAGAATGGTGGGCTCCAGTATTGCAGCAATAATGCTGCAACCGCTCGGGCTCCCTTCTTTACTTTTATCAACCCAATAGTTCGTAACAAACTTGGAAGTGACAGTGCTATATGCACAAGTACTAGCTATTGCCGCGACTGTCACTTGATGAACTGGCACAAGTTCACTATGAGCTTAAGACAACTTCTATGAGCTCTCAGAAGAAGCTTTTAAATATGATGGATGAAAGCTAACTCAAAGGAGGTTAATCTACTCTAAAAAAGAAGCGGAACGCTGAAAGGAAATGCAAACCCTAGCAAACCATAGTTTTACTGACAAACCCTACTTGTGCAAGTAAAATGATGAAAGCGACAGAAATGGATGCCATTGACTTCTAGAAATGTAAAATTCCTGTGACTAAGCTACTTCTGAAGAGAAATATGAAGAAAACATCTTTTTTCATTTTTGAGTAATTTCATAGAGTTATTATGCATGTGCTCTGACTATTTT
This sequence comes from Pinus tabuliformis, assembly GCA_031772625.1. Classification (NCBI taxonomy): domain Eukaryota; kingdom Viridiplantae; phylum Streptophyta; class Pinopsida; order Pinales; family Pinaceae; genus Pinus; species Pinus tabuliformis. The sequence continues at coordinate 1,209,190,736 of CM062804.1, read as the reverse complement.
TTCTCTGCAGAGGTTGATTGGCGAAAGGAAATACTTGCAGGAGGTTGAGAAGGTGAGAAGAGGGCCTAAGGCGTCCCTAGCACCTTTCCAAAGAGTTTCACACTGATCAGATCTCAAGAAAACGCTTTCGTGAGCTTCTACAGGAAGTCTACAGGGGTTCTATAGGATGTACTGTAACTTCTACAGGATGTTCCGAAAGGGAATTTTGAAGGGCTAATGGTGGAAAAAATAGTGAAGAAGTGGGTATGGAGGTGAGGTAAAGGTGTGAGGAGGTCTAGGACTTGGTGAATGAGGATGAAGAGTGGTTAAGGCGATCGGATTTGGTTCAACGATAGAAGGAGCAAGGTTGCACCAAGATATGGAAATTAGGGCAAAGTGAAAGAATGTGGCAAATGAAAGGCAAGGATCTGAGTTAGAGGACGAAGAAGGTTGCATTGATGAGATAAGGGTCGAAAGGAGGTATCACAGGTGCTCTGCACATTATTTTCCAAAACTAATCAACAAAGACTAAGAAAACCAAAGATCTAACTACTTTAACCTAATTTGACCTAAGAACCATAATCATGATGAACAAAAATTTATTGGTAGCAAATCATGTAAAACAAATATGGAAACAAAGCAAAAATAGATCTAAGCATGTAATCACAATTGGTACTAACTTTTGCAAATAAGAATCTAACACTAGAAATTGCATGAATAAGCAAGAACAATGTTTTTATGGCAGCAAATATGCCTTGGTTTCAATGCATGGTCCCAAGGTGGGAGATGAGAGGTCAAGGGTTGCTTGATGGCATTTTCTGAAGATTTTTTCTGTAGTCAAACTGTCAAATCAACCTGAAGCATGAAAAGTTATTTTAATCATAAAAAGATACCTAAATAACAAAACAAGATTTTAATCTAAATAACAGATTTTATTCTAAGAATGCAGCAAAGACACATAGAAGTACACAAAGGAGGTACTGGGCACTTGGATTGGGCCCAACCCCAAAAGCTACAGTCTCCTAAGGAAGATTAGGGCTGGTGCAAAGCTGGATTCATCTTTATTGAGCAAGAAATAATAGTTACATCCCAAAAAATGTCTACAAGAAAAAGCTTGAAAATGTGTTGAAATGCAGAGCTAACCTACTGCCTAAAAAATGAATAAAATCAAACTACCAACTAGCTAACTCAAATGAGGCCCTAAGCCTTCTTATTTATACAAATGAAGGACCCCAACAGTCCTCCTAAACTTTAGGAGGTCGGCTGCCAAAACTTGCAGTTAACAGCAACTTTACTAGCCCTTGCTCAACTGCCCTTGTGATAATCGATGTGGTGGCCCTTGAACTCCAAGCTGCTGGTAGAGAATTCGAGGTAAGGGCTCATAAATGAAGGGGACACCTTCCTACAAATCCTCTCCACGAATTTGGAAGCCAAGTGCTCATTTAAACCTTTGATTTTGTAATTGACTAAAAATCTGCATAAAACACACATTAGACTTATTAGCATAATGACTAACTCAATTCACTCTATTAGCATAAACATAATAAAAAACATATAATAAACTAATGATAATAGTAGATTAAGTAAAATTAAGACACTGAATGTGCCCACATAATTAATCATTTTTAAGGGTGATCCTTTTAAGGGTCATCGACTTCAAATGGAAACTTATTTATAATATGAAACACATTAAGAATTGCACATTAATAAAACTTTATCGGCATAAACACACTGTCGGTTGGTACTACCTGTTCATCGACAAAACATTTAAAACAGAGGAATCATTAGTTTTCAATATATAGAATTAGTCACATTGAATTTTCCCTTCGCAAGGATTGGGCTATCTAAAGGGTCCCCGAATGTCTTGTTTAGCTCCGATTTACAACAATTTTAGCGTTAATGAAGTGAAATCTAGTAACAGCAGCTGGACCCCTCTGGCTGCCTGCTTCCTTATTAAACTCATTCCAATACTGCAGTCGCTCAGTTCCGTTAGGTTTCGTTTCCTAAAATAAAACACGATGCTTGCCACTACCAAGTACTCTGATAGGTCTGTCCACTGGGAGGTTGAGCAGCAGTTACAAAGGAAATTCAATTGTGTATACCGCTTCCTGAAAGGAGAATTAGGATAAGGCTTCCAGCTTGGTAGTAACAATCATTTCCATTATTATAATTAATAATTCCTTCCTGCCTCTATCCTTGGCCGTCATCGCTGCATTCCTTTCTGATAAATTATTTTTAATAGTAAACGGTGGCTAACACAAAATCTTTTATCTCCCAACAACGAATCTCGCATTGTACACAGTGTCCCCACATTATACGATTGCCTCTGGCAGCCAAGCTGTCTGTCTGTCTCAGAAGAACCCGAGCCACCCGACTTCTCCGCAGTTTCCTTTTAATAGAGAGCCTCTTTTGCTCATTTATCTTAATTACCCTTATAAAAACACTCCCACTTGAAGTTCTCGTTGCAATCTGAAGAAGCATCCAATCATCTTTACCACAATTCACGACACCCAGTTCCTTGCTCAAGAACACTTTCAGCAGGCATCAAGGGCAATGGCAGAGAACACTGTTTCTTCAGGAAGAATGAGATCCGATCTCTATTCCCTACATTCTGAAAGTGAAGATGCAGAGCGATCACTCTCCCCAATCCCCACGGTCATATCGGTGTTGTCATCTCTGGTGGAGCGGACTCTCGCCAGAAACGAAAGGCTCGCGGCTTCTTACTGCCCCACCTATTTGCCTCCCAAATACCGCGTGTTCGACAGTGTGCATGAGGTGCCAGACATGTCAATAGAGCAGTATCTGGGGAGGATTTTGAAGTATGTTAACTGCAGCTCTTCTGTGTTGGTAGTAGCCTATGCTTACATCGACCGCCTCATTCAATTTCATCCTCAATTCCGGATTACTTCTGTCAACGTTCACCGGCTGCTCATCACCGCCGTCATGGTCGCCTCCAAATTCCTGGAAGACCTGTAAGCCAATTCTCTAATCAATATAATTGCCATCTATTTCCTTTTTTAATAGATCCATTATTTTCAAACATTAGTCTCAAGATTTTAATATCGGTTTTGATTTTGTGAGCAGGAATTATAGGAATTCGTATTACGCGAGAGTGGGAGGCGTGAGCAGCGAAGAAATAAATAGGTTGGAGATGGAGTTCCTGTTTCTAATGGGCTTCAAGTTGCAGGTGAGTGTGGATGTTTTCGAGAGCTATTGCAGTCATCTGGAGAGAGAGGTGGCGTTGGGAGGAGGATTCCAAATAGAGAGAAGCCTTCTTCCATTCGTCCTTTCCGGTGCCACGCGACATAAACTCCACTGCCACGCGACTTGAGGATTCCTAAAACCAGAGATTTGCTCTTTGGTGTGGGTATGGCAGGACTTCTAATTTGACAGAAAGGTATTGCAAACTAATTTCTGCGAACAGACTGGAAATGATTCCAATTGTGGATTTAATTATGGAGAGAAGGAGAAGGGCGTGAAGGGAAGCTGTTAATCACGGCAGATAATTACGTCAAATTGTGTACATGGTAAAATATAGTTGGTCACTTTGTTGTATCATCCCCCTCATTGGGTGTAACCATGCCCCACACTGACATAGGATCGGAGGGTTGAAGACTCTGAGACCGGCCGAGCTTTTCAGTCCTATAACAATGTATCTGAAAGAGTTCAGTTGTATTCAAATCCGCACTGTGTAAATAGAGGGATTCGAATTGTAATGGGGCATGTGTAAATATAACGATTCGAACCCATAAGAGTATTTACTCAATTATCCATCTCATCATTTAATTTGAAATGTAATATAATCGGTGTGAACAAAATTCTTGTAAGTAGCTACCGCATAAAATAATAATTTGAAATCGATATATGGAGTTTAATCGGGTGTGGTCAATGCTTTAGTTAAAATTCAGATCCATTTTTAAATTTACGACAGAATGCCCATATATAAAGAGACATCTTATTATTTTTTATAATTTTAAACACGTTATATAAAATGAACAAAACTGTGTGCACGAAGAGCCTTGATTTTATTATATCCCTAATTCAACGTGGGTAACCTTACTGATGACACACAACAAAACGCTTGTCAGACATTGACGAAACATGTGATATAAAATTATATTTACACAGCGCGGTCTGACTAGGTGATGATCCATTAGCTTAGCTTGGCTTTCATTGGTTTCACGTGGCAGTTGGTCTGGTGTGGCTCTTCCATGTGACACCGTGATGGTGGTGGCTGGTTTGACGTGTCAATTTCCAAGGCTCTACGTTGATCCTCCTTCATTTTGATGATGGTGTTCATGTTTCTTATATATTTTCTAAAATTGCAATTTTAATAATAAAAAACCCTAAACCATAAGCTCTCACAGTAAGTATGTTATCAAATCTATGACCAGCACTAATAATGTGACTAAGAGGAGTCTAATATAAGTTTAGTTACACTAAATGTTTGAAATTATTTTACAATTGATATTCCATTAATCCCTAGTTAGTGTCGTCAGCCCTAAAAGTTTGTTTAAACATAAGAAAAAAGTTAATACATATAAAAACATAGTGCATTACAGAATTTTAATTATACCCAATAATAAACATTATAAAATTATATAATTTTACTATTGGAAATTTATATTTTATATTTAAATTTAATAAAATTATATTTAAAAGAAAATAATTTATATTTATTAAAAATTATAAAGTTAAATTTTTTATAAAAATATCAACGAAATTTAAATCAATGTAAATCTCATAATGAGGAGCTTTCTCATTAGCTAAGACTTCAAAAACTCATCAACATCTCATAATGAGGAGCTTTCTCATTAGCTAAGACTTCAAAAACTCATCAACTTTTAACATGAATTTTAAAATTTTAGCAAAAATTAATAAACTATCTTTTTAATTATCTTATTTGCAAAAATTTATAAAATTACATTTTTATCAAATTATCTAAACCCTAATTTCATCCCTGTAAAATACTTTAGGATAATCGTTTGATTCTTTGACATGGTAGGAGTGCATTGATACAATTTGAAACTAGAAATTTAGGCAAACCATAATCATAATGTTGAATTTAAGCAATCTGTCTATTAATATTACGAAAAAATTAAAATTGAAAAACCTGATAATCGTTTGATTCTTTGACATGGTAGGAGTGCATTGATACAATTTGAAACTAGAAATTTAGGCAAACCATAATCATAATGTTGATTTTAAGCAATCTGTCTATTAATATTACGAAAAAAATAAAATTGAAAAACCTGTGAATATATTCATTCTTTCAGGCAAACCATAATCATAATGTTGATTTTAAGCAATCTGTCTATTAATATTACGAAAAAATTAAAATTGAAAAACCTGTGAATATATTCATTCTTTCAGACATATGTTGAAATAAATAAAAATAATCATTGAAATAATACAATTTTGAAATTCGACACATGGAAGAAATGTGTGGGCAAAAAATCCTGCTCATCTACTATTTTTAGAGACTAAAGAGAGCTTTGAAATTTAACATATGAAGGAGATGTCTCGGTGCAAAATCTTGTCAATCCTCTATTTTAGGACTTAAAGATGAAGCATTTTTGAAACCACCATTTATTCTTGCTACGGTCATGAGGGATATAATATCACATTTATGTTGAATCTCACTATCTTCCTTGTAATCACATCCAATTTTATCCATTTTCCAGAGTGATGATAAAGTCTACAAGAAAATATCCTTGGATGTTCATCTCTTTTTTCACAATGTTATTGGCTTCTTCGTGTGTAAGAAGCGTGGCATGAGATGCGAAGAGGTAAAGTTACTAGGGCCGAGTTATTGGTCTTATGGGGCTCTTTTTTTTGTGTTTCCATGTTTGGTCTAAATAACATTTCTATTTTTGGAGATTTTAATGTCATTATCGACTAGCCAACAACCGTTGCAATCTTTAGGCTTCGAACCTTCTCTCATGGCAGCAACAGATCAAGAATATATCTCTTTATTTCTTACAGGTCTCATTCTCGCACATTGATCATGAGAACGACAAGGAGGCTGACTCATGGCAGCAACGGATTAGGAATATATCTCTTTTTTTCCTACCGCTCTCCTTCTCGCACATTGATTGTGAGCACAACAAAGAGGCTTATATTTTGTCAAAAAACGGGTCTTTGCCTCTCTTGGCTCGATCCACTTTCAAGAACTCTCATCAAACACTCTAATTCGATTAGGCCAGATTCCTTTCTAGCTTCTCTTAAGATATTTTTCTGTATTGGGCTCTTTTGTTTGTCATTAGGGGAATTTTGAGGTCTAAAATGGGCCTCCTAAGAAAAATGTACAACCAAAATAAACTTTATAAGAACCAATAGGATTAAAGATGATGATGTCAACCATGGGGAATGATTCACTATTTTTGGAGTAAAAAAGTAAAAATATTAAAAAATAATAAAATAATAAAACTATTTGTTCAACTCCTATTTTCAACTTATACGTTTAATATTTTACTCAAATTTTGTGCTGGAGTACTCATTAGATGCAAAATTTAATTCCTCATCCAGGGAGTACCCATGTTGCATACTTTCGATGGACCCTGCTACACGAAAAATGAGAAATACATGAAAACATGTTTTCATGTATTTCTCATTTTTCGTGTAGCAGGGTCCATCGAAAGTATGCAACATGGATACTCCTTGGATGAAGAATCAAATTATGCATCCAACGAGTGTTTCCACTCGAAATTTGAGTAAACCCATAGTGAGATAAGTTGAAAATACGAGTTGAAAAAATAGTTTTTTTCTTTTTTCCTCTAAAATTTGATGATGTAATCAAATCTTATATTATTATTTCCACTCTTATTTTATAATTTCCTTAGGAGACCAATTTTAGACCTCAAAAGTACCCTAATGCCGGATTTTGATATTGATAGACTCTTTCTCTGGCAGCGGAGCAGGTTTTGTAGTTCTAATAGGGGAAATGAGGAAATAAGGAAAAGCATAAAGTTATACATTGACCAAGAAACATATAACTGATTGAAAACTGAATTCACACACACAAGTAACAACACAGGATTTACGTGGTAAGACCTTTACAGGGTATCAAGGAAACATCCACGGGGCAAGGGATTGGAATCTCTGTTCAATCAATAATGATTCTCCATGATTACATTTTCTCGGGCATTCACTAGTTTTATACAAGTCTCCTCCATTACATAACTGCTATTTCGATATAAAACTAACTAGTAGTAACTAATACAATTATTACTCATATTTACATAATTTGATGTCAAACTTCCAACAAACTCCACCTTGACAGCAATTTTCCTAATCCCTTGCCCATGCCCATTCATCATCTTTTCTGCAAGCCAAGAGAAGCTAAACACCATCGCAGCTTCTCTACTGTAACTGGCTTTGTGAATATGTCTGCACAATTCTCTTGCGTATGGACCTTTTAAAGAGCTACTTTTCTGCCATCGATCACGTATCAGAAAATGATACCTTACATCAATGTGCTTGGTTCTGCTGTGATAAGCAGGATTTGTAGCCAAGTGAATAGCACTTTGACTGTCACAAAGTACATTCACTTTCTCCTGTGTCCGTCCAATCTCATCAAGCAGACCCTTTAACTAGATTGCTTCATTACTGGAATCTGAAGCATCTATATATTATGCTTCCGTAGTGGAAAATGCAACTGTTTCTTGAAGCTTTGACGTCCAACTAATTGCTCCATTTGCAAGAGAAAAGACATAACCTGTAGTAGATCTTCTTTTTTCCAAATCACCTGCATAATCAACATCTACATATCCGCAGACTGATCCTTCACTACCACTAAAGATGATGCAATGGTCACTTGTGCCTCTTAGGTATCGAAGCACCCATTTCACTGCTTGCCAATGTTCTTCACCTGGATTTGCCATGAACCTGCTGACAACTCCAACTGCATGTGAAATGTCAGGTCTTGTACATACCATCGCATACATTAAGTTGCCTACAACATTTGCATATGGTGCAAGAGACATATATTGCTTTTCTTCATCAATTCTAGGACTCAAAACCGAAGAAAGCTTAAAATGGGAAGCTAATGGAACATTGACAGGTTTCACATTGTTCATACAGAACTTTTCAAGTACTTTCTCCATGCCTAAGATATGTTTTGCTGCTCCAAGATCCTTCATATCAAACGTCCTAGAGAGCTGAGTCTTTAACCTGTTGATCTCTTCCATGCTTTTTCTTGCAATAATCATATCGTCAACATACGGAACTAAGATAATGAAAATGCCATTGAAACTTTTGAAGTATACACAATGATCATACTCACTTCTTATAAAGCTCTGACTCACCATGAAGGAATCAAACTTCTTGTACCATTGTCTAGGAGACTGCCTCAGCCCATACAATGATTTCCTGAGCTTGCAAACTAATCTTCTGTTGTGACCTTGTACAAAACCTTCTGGTTGTTCCATACATATCTCTTCATTCAAATCACCATGTAGAAAAGTTTTTTTAACATCTAACTGTTCTAACTCAAGATTAAGTAATTCAATTAGTGCCAACACATTACGAATAGAAAAAAGTTTTACAACTGGAGAAAAAATCTCATGAAAGTCTATACCTTCAACCTGAGAATACCCTTTTGCTACTAGTCTCGTCTTATACCTTTCGATACTTCCATCAACTTTCCACTTCAGTTTGAAGACCCACTTGCATCCAACAACACTTCTCCCTTCAGGAAGTTCTACAAGATCCCAGGTATTGTTCTTGGCTAAGGAATCCATTTCTTCTTTCATAGCCGTTTTCCATTTTTCGCTATCTGTATCATCTACTGCTTCCTGATAACAAGAAGGTTCCCCATCTTCAGTAATCAAAGCAAAAGATGAAGCAAAATCTTCATACCTTTTGGGAGTTTTTCTTTCCCTTGTAGACCTTCTTAGAGTGACTGGTTGCTGAACTGGTTCAGAAGCTTCAACAGCTTCCTTTGTATCTTCAACAACTTTTTCTCCAGAAGTCTCTCCTTCCTTTTGACTGTCATCGAAAGGTCTAGCCTCCAACTAAACTCGTTGATTTGGCGATACATGTTCCTGTTCAATTCTTTCAACATTTGATTTTAAAAGAGAAGATTCATCAAATGTTACATCTCTACTAATGAATATCTTCCACAATGTAGGATCCCACAACCTGTATCCTTTCACTGCATAGTCATACCTAACAAAGACATAACATTTCGATTTTGGATCTAATTTTAAGTGCTAATTTTTAGGAATAAGAGAATAAGCATCACAGCCAAATATCCTCAAATGTGAATAATCACAAGACTGACCTATCCAAACTTCTTCAGGAATTTTACAATTAATTGCTACTGAAGGTGATCTGTTAACTAAATAACAAGCAGTAAATACTACTTCTGCCCACAACTACTTTTTCAAGTTAGCATTGCTAATCATGCTCCTGGCTCTTTCCATAAGAGTCCAATTCATACGTTCAGCAACACTGTTTTGCTGAGGAGTATAAACAACAGTTTTGTGTCTAATAATTCCCTCATCCTTGCAGTATTGTTCAAATTCAATTGAAGTGAACTCACCACCATTGTTAGTTATTAAACATTTAATAGATTTTCCTGTTCTTTTCTCTACCATTGCTTTAAATTGTTTAAAGACATTGAATACATCAACTTTCCTTTTTAGCATATAGATCCAAACTTTACGGGAGAAATCATCAATAAAAGTTAAAAAATATAGAGCACCTCCATATGATACAACAAGAGATGGTCCCCACAGATCAGAATGAATATAGTCTAAAATATCTTTAGTATTATGATTTCCAGTTTTAAATCTCTGTTTAGATTGTTTTCCATACACACAATGTTTACAGCAATCTAACTTCAAATATTTTAGATCGGGAAGAGATTTACGTTTCATCAGTATCTGAAAACCTTTCTCGCTCATGTGACCCAATCGCTAATGCCATAGACGAGTACCTGCTTCTTCCTTTTCTGACGCAACTGCTGCTTCACTGACCTAAGTACTTCCTTTTAACCTGTAAAGATTTCCGACCTTTTCTGCTTTCATAACCACTAGGGCTCCTTTAAAGACTTTCAGCATGCCATTCTGACCTATAAACTTATAACCATCTGAATCCAAAACTCCCAAAGAAATCAAATTTTTCTTCAAATCAGGTACATGTCTAACACTAGTTAATGTTCTAACTGTGTTATCATACATCTTAATCCTGATATTTCCCATCCCAATAGTCTGACATGACACATTATTACCCATAAACACAGAACTACCATTTACATTTTCATACGAAGTAAACCAATTTCTGTGTGGACACATGTGATGAGAAGCACCAGAGTCTAACAGCGAGCTTTCTAAAACCTGAGAGACATTACATTCATGTGAAGTTTCATCTATCATACATAATTCTTCAGCAGATAAAACTTCATCTATCATACCTGAATCGACCTGATTCGTTTCCTTCTTTGGGTTATTGGATTCTTTTCGTTTCCAACTGTCTTTCTTCAAGTGTCCAATTTTATTACAGTGCCAACATTTTGCCTTACATTTCTTTCCCTTCGATTTAGATCTGGAAGACCCCCTTGGTTTTTCTCCTTTTTCCTTTGAGCGTCCTCTAGCTACTATGGCTTCTGATGCAGCTGTTTCAGTACTGGATTTCCTTCGTACTTCTTCAGACAAGATAGCCCCCACGACTGATTCAAACTTCAAAGAATCAGCAGTTCTCAAGCTGATTGAAGTTACGAAGTGATCCTATGATTCGGGCAGAGAACACAACAAGGTTATGGCTTTATCTTCTTCCTGAATTTTAACTTCCATATATGTTAATTGGCATATAAGTGTATTAAAAAAATTCAAATGTTCTGCAACTTTTGAACATTCTTTCATTCAAAGATTGTACAACTGACTTTTCAGATAAATTCTATTGGTTAATGACTTTGTCATATAGAGTTTTTCTAGTTTTTCCCACAATCTTGAAACTGTACTCTCTTCAAAAATGTTGAAGAGAATCTCATCCGCCAGGCATAACTTGATGGTACTGAGCGCTCGGGCATCCAAGTCCTCCCAGTCTGAATCATTCATGGTTGCAGGTTTCTTAGTTGCCCCATCCAATGCCTTGTGCAACCCTTGTTGCACAAGCAGATCCCTAACCTTCAGTTTCCAAAGAGCAAAATTGCTCTTTCCGGTGAATTTCTCCACCTCGAATTTCGCATTCGACATCTTGACCATTTTTTCTTTCCTCCTACGGTTTCAGTCTTTCAACTAGGGTTTCCTTAAAAAAATATTTTGATTGTCTTCTTCCAACAAAGGGTTTTCCAAGTTTTTTTTATAATCAATTCTACTTCAATTTTCTGAAAAAAATTTCACAAATTCCCCAACAATTTTTCAAATTGATTTAGTTAACATTTTTCTGAAAAATTCCCTTTTGTTTAATTTAAATTTCCTGCTATTTAACAAACCCTGCTTCAGTATCCTGAAATTATTTTCTTCAATTCACTCAATTTATTCAACAAATTATGCTGAAAAAAAAAAAAAACTGGTCTGGTTTTCCCTTAGAAATCTTCTCCACGCAGTTTTTGCACACTGAAACTTTCTGTGGATCTGGACAGGCTAGCAGCTTCTTTCTCTGATAAGCAGTGGCAGTGGATTTAGGGCTCTTCCTTTTTTTAGAGAAAAAAAACAGCGCAACCCTCTCTCTGGCACGCAACCCTTCAAGCCAGCAAGACCACGGTTCTGGCACGCAACAGCTCCACGGACAACGCCTTCCTCTTCGTTGGACAATAGCTCTTGCCCTTACACACACAAGCTTTGCCTGCCTTCAACGACTCTGGCACGCAACAGAATGGACAATGCCTCTCCAAGCAGCGTTTCTCTCCACGCAGTGTTTGCCTTCACGCTTCAGGGTCTGCTTGCCTTCAACGACTCTGGCACGCAACAACACAGACAACGCTCTCCACGCAACGTTCCTCTCCATGCAGATCTAGCTCTTCATGTAGATAACAGGGTTTGACAACAACTCCACGGGTTTGGCAATTCATGCAGCAATGGCACGCTCTTTCTTCCCACCACGCAGCCTCTAGACAACACTCTTGTACCCCAGACTCAAATTCAACTCGCTCTGATACCAATTGTAATTCTTATAGGGGAAATGAGGAAAGAAGGAAAAACATTAAGTTATACATTGACCAAGAAAGCATATAACTGATTGAAAACTGAATTCACACACAAGTAACAACACAGGATTTACGTGGTAAAACCTTGACAGGGTGTCAAGGAAACATCCACGGGGCAAGGGATTGGAATCTCTATTCAATCAATAATGATTCTCCATGATTACATTTTCTCGAGCATTCACTAGTTTTAGACTAGCCTCCTCCGTTACATAACCGCTGTTTCGGTGTAAAACTAACTAGTAGTAACTAATATAATTATTACTCATATTTACATAATTCGTTGTCAAACTTCCAACAGGTTTTTGTTCTTTGTGCTTTGGATACCTTAAAATCTCTTTCTCTCATAGTGGTGCAAGTTTTTTGTTTTTTTTTTGGTGCTTTGGCATCTTTTGATATTTCTCTCATAGTGGTGCAAGTTTTTTGTTTTTTTTTGTTGCTTTGGCATCTTTTGATATTAATTGTAGTTTATTTTGATATATTCTCGGCGGATTTTGTAAATAGATCCAACATCCTTCTATCTTTGAATCGAGATTTCTAAAACTATGGTCTGTAACCATCTCTGTTTTCATTCATGATGGCGTGTTTTGTCTTCTTAAATAAAAAGAGACAAATTGGAGTAATATTCGTTATTGAAAACCATCTGGTTTTCTGATCTATGGCAACCGCGGTGCTTGCGTCTACGGGATTGCACACTGCCTTCAATTGTTTTGTATAGTTTATGTCGAGAGAAGGATCACAATTCTCTCGGTGCCCATTACCGATGAAGTTGTAAAACCAAAGATTCTTTAGTTTTCAATTGAAACGACTCCAGGGAAACGAAAAGTAAACAACACTACTATTCAAATGTGGATCGATTTATAATTTAATTTTTTTTATTGAAAAAATAACATTCATCTTTTTTATTATTATTAAGATTTAAATCTTTTAAAGCCTAATTCTAACATAAACCATTGGATAACCATATTATATGTTTGTTTTCTAATAAGGAACATGGTCATGCCATACTATATACACTTACGGATACATGTATTAATGAGTGTCAATACATATGGATAATCTATTTTGTGTCTATAAGATAATTCTATAATTCTATTTTTTTGCTATTTTTGTTAAGATAATAATAATTAATATATCTATTCACCGTTTTTTAATAGAGCAACTGTAAAAATAATTATGAGACATTTTTATGTAAGTAATTTTCAAGATTTAGATTGAATTTTGAAAAATTTAACCAAAGTTATAATGATGGTTAATTATATATTTTATTATAATATTGTTTTAATTTAGAGTAATTTTCTCTTAAACAAATTAAATAGGTTTAGTTTTTTCGGAGTCGTCTATCGAAGCAGAGGAATTACTTGGATGGTCAAAAGTGGCTAGAATCCAAGCAATTTTTTTTCAGGAATTACTTGGATGGTCAAAAGTGGCTAGAATCCAGGCAAATTTTTTTCAGGAAATGTACGAGTAGCAATGTTTAAATCATGTTTTTGATGGTGGAAATGGATTCAGCACCATAAAAAACCTTTGGGGCACCCAAAATCTTGCCAAATTTTATCAAAATATAGACCGGAATTTCCATGATTTTCAGGGAAAAAAAAGTCTCGTTAGACTACGATTTTTTTTTCTCCTTTAAATAATATATACTCTACAAAAAAACTTCAATTCGTTAACTAATTTTGCATTTTGATTGAGCATTTATTTTAAGCACACCAAATCAATCATGGAAAATGCAATTATTAAATGGGTGAAAGATTATGGAGAAAATGAATGTACCCTTGACCTTGCAAGAGACTTCTTGAAAGACAAGTTTCTATGGAAATGACAAATATGCCAAGCATGGAGGGTGGCTAAGTTTAACTGTGAGAGAGCCATACCCATAAAAGTCATAAGGCCTTGCTTGCGTGATAAATATATCATTCTAAGCAAGAAGCATCTCTTGAGGGGTTCTCGCTTTTTTCTAGAAGAAGATTTAACTGTAATACAACAGGTAGAAAGGAGGGAGGAAATGCTAAAGGTTAGGGCAACAAGAGATGAAGGAAAGAGAGCATGGATTTATAAAGGTAAAGTTGTGATAGTGCGATTTGGACCTCCTTGCAGAACAAAGCGACAAGATGGTAATAAAGAAGATGCAACTAACTCTTCAACAGGAAAACAGGAAGCACAGTCAGTATGGGAAAGCAGGGACAAAGACTCAAGTGTGAGTCCTGCATGTCAAAATAAATAGCAATCAAGTCATACCCAGGTTTCCTTAAGATTAGTTTGTTGGAACTGTATAGGTTACCCATGGAGATGAGGACCTGAATTAGGGCCTATTGCAGAAGATAGATACATAATTTACCTATGTTATATACCTAGGGGGGATAATATGGGGTACAAAGGAAGGTACCCAAGGGAATAATGTAATAATGGGATGGGCCATAGTAATAAATAAGGTGGTTAACCTGTATCATGTAAGGAACCAAAAGTAGTTAGTAATAATGTAATGGGCCCATGGTATTAGTTCGATGGTATGAGGGAACCATGGTAATGACTCATGGTATTGTATGTATGAGGCCTATATAGAGGCTAGAGACTCCACATGTAGAGATGTCAAGGAATATTGTATGAACAGGCATATGGCTTGTGGAGTGTTCTCCTTCTTTAAGGAGTGATTGTATGGTGTTGCCCTACCTTAAGGGTTTGATATCAATAAAGAATCATTTGTCTATATTCAGATCTTGTTATTTCTGGTGTTATTCCTTGGGTTTATTTCTATTATCATATATTTTTGGATTAGATCTATAGCACCCCCTAGGTATATAACAACCTCATAGAAGCACATGAGCATGAAGGGTGCAATACACCTCTGTTTGAAGGATACTAGAAGATGGCAGTGTGGAACAAGGCAACAGGGAATGGCAAAGGGCACGGGGGTATCATGGTTTTAGTGAGGGAGAAAGAAGGTCGTCTCATTCAATTAGAAAAATAAGACTCAAATAAACAATTCATTTGGTTTAAAATATCAAAAAATGGAAACCACATCAGAATTGCATCATGCTATTTTGCACCGCAAGTTTCAAAAATCTACAAAGGTATAGGGCTTGACCACAAAGATCCATTTGCAGCCTTAAAAGCAGATATTGCAACATATTCTCAGCTAGGTGAAGTCCTTATAGTGGGTGATTTCAATGCGAGGACTGCAAGTGAGCAAGCTAGCATTCTTTGTTGTAAAGAATACTACAACCCTATTTAGATTACAGAAGAGAGTAATCATCAGTGGGAAAGAATTTCAGAGGACAAGGGCTGCAATCTCTTTGGTGAACAATTGCTTACTCTATGTGGGGCCTTTGATTTAGTCATTTGTAATGGCTTGACTAAATGGGAAAAGTCCGGTAATTTCACTTGCAATATTTACAATGGAGCAAGTGCAGTAGATTATGTAATTTTCTCACATGGTTTGTGTGAGAAAATGGAGGAAGTTTTGATTGGAGATCAACTTTGAGACTTAAAATCAGATCACAAACCAATTTATTTAAGTTTCTCTTGGACTGGAAAGAAACAATTAGAGTAAAAAATTCAGCATGTCCAACAAAATCTCCCAAAGGACATAATTCTTTTGACTCTAGAAAATTGTAATACCTTCAAAATGACGCTAGAGAGGCTCTTTGAGAAGGAGAAAATCACAATTCACGGCCTTCATAGTCATGAATTAACACATTTAATTCAATGTGCACTTGCAGAGTGCAAAAGAGCAAAAATTAAGAAGTCCGAAACAAATTTCTTTCCAGTTAATGCTTGGTTTGATGAGGAATGAAAAAAGGCAAGGATAATGTGGAAAGAATCAAACAAGGATAACATAAAGCTCAAAGCTTACAAGCAGTTATTAAGCCAGAAAAACACTGATTTCATGGTTTTAAGGAGGGAAGAACTAATCTTCCCAAATTATTTAGGAAGGAGCTCCAACTTAGAAAGATACAAACTGAAAATAGTATTACAAATTCTAAATGGTTTCACTATGCAAGACAACTCTATGATAAGGATCCCAAGGTTGACCCCCCCTGGTCAACATTGATATTGATCTCTTCACGGTGCAAGAGGTAGAGATGGGTATCAAGAAGTTGGGTGTTGGAAAAGAAAAAGACTTAGCTGAAATCCAAGCAGAATATCTAAAGTGGGGCTCAAAGATTCTTACACCTCACATTACAAAATTTTTCAACAACATCATACAAAAGGGGCTCCCCACAAATTGGACAACTAGTCTGGAAATACCTCTTTTCAGGAACGGTGACGTCAATAATCCCTCCAATTATAGGACCATTCATGATAAACCCTTTGTTTGCAAAGTTATTTGGAAGCATGCTAGAAAATAAAATTAGCAAGTGGGCATAAGAAAGAGATAAGCGTGTTAAAGGGCAAGCAATTTTTAAACCTAAACATTCCACAGTTGATCATTGTATAACTTTAAGGCACATCACTGAAAAAGTTTGGGAGAAAAAGGAAGAAGTCTTTTGTTGCTTTGTTGATTTCAAAAAAGCGTTTGACACTGTTCCTAGGGATAAGCTTTCGCATAGAATGGAGGAACTTGAGTTTCCTAAACATTTGAGAGCAGTTGTGCATAGGTTGTATGAAGAGGTGAAAGTCAAAATTAGAACTTCAACAAGCGTTTCTAAAAGTTTTAGAAGCGATATCAGGGTCAACAAGGTTTCCCACTGTCTCCTACCCTTTTTGGTTTATTTATCGACAAGCTTGAGGAGTGGTTAAATTCATAAGGGGATGATGGTATCTATTTGGACAAGTTTGTTATAAGACTTCTTTTGTATGCAAATGACCTTATTCTAATTGCTAAATCGAATCTTGGTTTGCAAGATCACTTACTATCCCTTGAGAATTTTTGTAGAAGTGTGGGGATGCAAGTGAATATCAACAAAACAAAAGTAGTGGTTTTCTCTAAAAAAAGAAAACATAACTAGCGTAAGTTCTACTTTGAAGGCAACATTTTGGAAGAAGCTGTGGATTCATTATCACAAAGAAATCAAATCTACTCTAAACATTATAATAATCAAAGAAACACATTAACCTCTTATTTCATTCATTTGGACATATATAGATATTAAGAAATGTACAATTAATATATTAAAAGTAAATATTAAATTATTAACTTATCTTTTTTCCGAATGTTTAGAAATTTTTTATTAATAATTTAAAATTATATATTATTATATATTTATATTAAAAAATATAAAATATAAATATTATTTTTGCAAATTTAATCACTTAACTCTCGCAACAATAATATTAGAAACTCCATTATCATTTAATGAAATCACGATTTTTAGAACATGCATCTCTTGCCAGGTTGAAATTAGATATGCCGACTTTAAATTAAGCGGGCCATATATCTATATATATATATATATATATATATATATATATATATATATATATATATATATATATATATATATATATATATATATATATATATATATATATATATACACGTATTTATCACACAATGTCGCTATATATATATACATACACGTATTTATCACACAATCTCTCGACATTTTAAGTATCAATAACGTAAGGAAGAGAAAAATAAGGCTCGTGCAAGAGAAGTTCAATTGAAGACGCAGCGAAATAAAAGTTTGTGGCCACTGCTAACAATGTTAATATTGAAGACCTGAAAAAAGAAGAGTGGGATAGGCGTCGGAACACGGGAGAGCATCGACCAGCGAGTGGCCGACTGCTCAGCCAACCACCTTGCAGATACAACCAACCAGGTGTTAGAGCCACCTTGCAGATACAGCCAACCAGGTTTAGCGCCACCTTTTCCTGCATGACCACCTTAATAGTTTTCAGGACACGCTTTTAGTTTTCTGCATGAAGGATGGACGTGTCCTCCCCCTGCATGCAGGCTGACACCTGGTAAGATATCCTTTGGTTTGTAACTTCATTCTGTCATCCTTTAAGAGAAGTCCTCTGCGAGCGGAGTTAGGTTTCTCTTTCGGCCTCCCGGCCGGGGTACTGGGTACTCTCCGGGTCTGGGTCTCTTATGGACAGTTGCCTGTTGTGGGTGATCTAGGTAACGTAGCTTTTAATTTTTTCTCTGAAAATTGAAGCTCCCTGCCCTCTGAGACTGGGCTTTATTCCGCTTTCCGGTCGGGTTTTTTCGGCTTCATCCCGGTTTTCGATCTCTATTGCTTCGACGCTCGGTTATGGTTTCTTTCGTCGTGCTCTCCCGGTGTTCCTGACGCTGCTTCCATAAAGGTCAGTATCTATCGTCCCTCCTCCAGATCAGATGGTTTTTATTTGCAGGATGTTTCTGGTTGTTTTTGGGTATTGAAGTAATTATTTGGCAGTATTTGGTTATCTGTCTTTGGTAAAATCTAATCATGCACGGTCTGTCTTTGGAATCGTGAGGTTATGCTCAATATGGTAGCTTGATGATAGGTTTCTCAGCATAATCTCTTTTTTCATAAGCTCAAAGCTCGGTCTCTTGATGTCCTGTTTTGGAAGTGCTGGAAAATATGCTGAAATCTTTCCTTAACAAGATAAAGGCATCTATATTCATATGTAGTCCCTGTTCTGATTTCCGGGTTAGAATAGGTCGTTGGTGGTGCATTTTTCAGATCTATTGTTGTTGTATCGACTGTCAGAACTAGCCTTCTGAATAGTTTTTTCCTGCCTTGTCTGTTACTCGGCTCTCCTGGCTCTCCTGATAGATCTTTTCCGGAATTCAGAATTTCTGGCATCCTTTTCTCCGGAAATTTTTTTTCAAAAATATTTTCGGTTGTCTTAAAAGCTCTCATTAAGACTTCTGAGCCCTCTGAACTATCAAGGTACAAAAATTCCTCTGCTCCTCAACATTGGAATCCTGTCATCCTCTCAGAAGTCAAATCGACGGCAGGAAATATCCTTGCCTGACCCCTCACATCATGTGAGTATTTGAATTGGGATTCGATAGCATTTACCCTCTCGTCCTTGAGATTTCCATTCTCGGGTTTCAACGCTCCTCCTTCAGATGCTCTTTTAATTCCCTTATCTAGCTTTATCCTTTGTCTCTGACAGGATCTAAGGATCGGACTCCTTTCTGTACTGTTGTTTCTTAATTTCTCTCTTCAACAGTTATTCTATCCAGGCAACTTGTTACAGAAAGGATCTACGGCTGGATTTTTTCCAGATACGAACATTGCTCTAGTATCTTCCGGCTTCTTCTGAGCTCGTTCCTCATTTAATATGACGGGTGGGTCTGACTCACCCGCCACACAAGCCCTCATTCAGGCTACTATTGAGGTTGAAAGAGCACGTGAGAAGTCTAGTAATTGTAACAGTTGGCAAGCCACGGTGGAAAATATGATGGTTAATCCTGCTTGTCACGATCAGCTTAATCAAGCCCATGTGGACCGTTCTAGAAAAGGATGGTCACATGACCATGCACAGCACTTTAATAAATCTAGGAATCCGGTCAAAACGGCCCCTCCTCCAAAGGCTATTTCCGTGAACAGTGTTGTCTTAACAGAGCGCATTGACAGTCTGCAAAAGTTGGCTTTGATTGGGAAATGGCAATTCCCGGAAATGGATGAAGAGGATATGAGGAAATGGTTGGCGGATAAATGGTCTCCTCTGATTGGATATACTCCTGTCATTTCTCGCTTGATGAAGGAATGGTTCTCTTTTCATTTTCTTAAAGTTTCTGATTTAGAGATCATCCTCAACAGGCCATGGGTTTTCGGTAGAAGTTTTCTGTCTCTATCTCGATGGTACATGGGCTTTGATCCATTAAAGAATACCCCGTCAAACTGCATGATCTGGGTGAAACTCCCAAATTTGCCTCTGGAGTTGTGGTCGATTGAAACCCTTTCTGAGATTGGGAATTCCATTGGTAAGTTCATCTATGTGGATCCCTGGTGTAGAGGTGAGAAAGATAAAAGGATTGCGTGGATTTTGATAGAAAAACCATATAAAGGAGGTTATCCGGATCATATCGAGATAACCTGGGATGGTTTCAAAATCAGCCAAAGGCTTGATTTCTGGGGCATACCATTCAGATGCTCTTTGTGTCACAAAACCGGCCATCTCGTCAAAAATTGCAGTCTTCGTTTCAATCGCAGGACTAAGAAGTTTTCTTTCAAACAGGGTAGAAAATCTGAATCTGAACGCTCCTCTGAAGATGTAAGCAATCCTGAGAATCCTTTAAATCTTCAGGATCCGGATCCCTTCAGCTCACTACAAATTTCTCAAGATCGTCCTGATGCTCTCAACTCGCCGGCTTTTGGATGTCCCCCTATTCCTGAGCCTATCGAGGAAAAATCAGTGCCCTCTCCTCCTGCTATGAATCAAGGGGATTTTGTGGTAGGCTCTCATCCCATCCAGATTTCCTCTTCTTCTCCTTCTCCTGTTAAACCTCCTTCTGGTTTGCCGAGAGGAAAGGACCCTTTGCTTACGCCAACTCCTTTTAACTCCCCTGCTGAATCGCCTGTCAATAAATTTGATAGTGATATAGATCTCTTTCTTCATAGAAATTCTTCGGAACTTGAACCTTTAACCATCCATAAACCTTCTTTCCCTCCCTATCCATCTATCAGCCCTAATTCAGCAAAGAACATCACGGTCAGAAAGAAACAAAAGGGTGGTAGTCATCACTTCAGAGGAAGATCTATTGTTTCTGACTTTGGTGTTACAAATTTATCCCTCGTAGAAGTTCCAATTTTGGACTCCTCTGAATCTCAGCCTCTTAGAGCATGTATGGCTGGAGAGTCTTCTAAATGACTTTCATGGTCTCAATGAATATCAGGGGTTTGGGCGCATCCCCAAAATTTTTGGCGCTAAAAGAAATTTTCTCTTCGGCTCATCCTAAAATTATCTTTATTCAGGAAACCATGCACTCAAGTAGGGCAACTTTAGTTTTCTTTAGAAGAATGTTTCCATCTTGGTTTATGGTTGCCACTGAGGCAAATGGTCTGTCTGGAGGTTTGGCAGTCCTGTGGGATCCAGTCTGGATAAAGGCTAAAGCTTTTAAATGTTGCGCCGGAATCCTTATCTCGGCATCAATCAGGGGCCATGCTCTAGTTTTCAACATTCTGAATGTTTACGCTCCTTACAGGAATAGACTCCCTTTCTGGGAAAGGTTGTTTGCCTCGGAAATTCTTGAGATTGAATCGTTGATGATAGCAGGTGATTTAAATGTGACTTTAAGATCTGATGAGTGCTGGGGTAATTGCAGGAAAAAAGATCCTCTGGCTGACAGACTTCGAAAGGAATTTCTAAATAGGAACTTAGTGGATATCATGCCTGATAAAATGATGCCTACTTGGGATAACAGTAGGACGGGGCAAGCCTACATTGCAAAGAGGATCGATCGTTTTATCATTCATGCTAGCATCATTGCGAAATGGGGAATGCCGTTTTCTCTTATTGGGAATGATTTCACCTCTGATCATAGGCCTATTTTCCTTGAATGGCGTGAAAAGGATTATAGGCTTGGTTATTCCTTCAAATTCAACAGGATCTTTTTAGAAGACCAATCCTTCAATGAAACTATATTAAAAAAATGGAAGGAACTACAGGAATCTGAAATGGCCCTTCTCATGACTTTTCGGGAAAAGATCCAAAGTCTGAGGGCCGTAGCAAAGGACTGGCAAATCCGAAAGAAAAAGAAGGATAAACAGGAGCTGAAAGTCATCCAAAATGAATTGGAAATTTTTATCAACTCAGCAAACCCAGACTGCCTGACTTTTGAGCAAAAAAGTCATATTAGAAAACTGGAAAAAAAGAAACAAATGCTGCTGCTAAAGGAAGAGGCCTCATGGAGACTCAAGAGCAGAGCCATATGGCTCAAGGAAGGGGACCGGAATTCGAAGTATTTTCATAATTTTTCAAATGCCAGAAGAAGGAAAAACTCTATCTAGAAGATCGAAGATGGCAATGGAGGTTTCCACTACTCTCAGTAAGAAATCTCTGCAGAAGCAACAAGGTTCTTTCAGAATCAATATAGAAGGCAACAGGGTAACATTAATGATATCTTCTGGGTTGTGGACTTGATGCCAGAGATGTTTGACGAGGCAGCAAATGATAACTTTTTTAAGCCGGTAACGGAAGAGGAGCTCCAAGCTGCTATCAAAGCTTTCAAAAGGGATAAAAGTCCCGGGCCAGATGGGTGGCCAATCGAATTCTTCTCACACTTCTATGACATGTTTAAAGCGGATTTGCTGAGGATGGTGGAGGCCTCCCGTATGTCAGGTAGTATTCACAGTGCTTTATCTTCCATGCTGATTGCTCTTATTCCGAAAAAGGATCGATCAGACTCTTTTCACGACTACAGACCTATTTCTTTATGTAATATTTTGTTTAAAATCATTTCAAAAATTATAGCTGAAAGGATGAAGCCAGTTCTTAACTCCTTTATAACAAGGGATCAACAAGCTTTTTTAAAAGACCGGAACATATTTGATGTTGTGGCCATGACTCAGGAATGTTTGTTCTCAATGTTGTCAAACAATATCGATGCGGCTATCCTAAAGATTGATTTGAAAAAAGCGTATGATTGTGTCGACTGGGGCTTCTTAAGAATCTTGCTGGCAAAAGTTGGGTTGAGATCTCAAGGCATCAACTAGATAATGGCGTGTGTGGAAAATGTCAAATATTCAGTCATTATAAATGGAATTCCATCATCTTTTTTCCTAGCGAAGAGGGGACTTCGTCAGGGTTGTCCCCTCTCCCCTCTATTATTCATCTTGTAATGAACTCTCTCAGCCTACAGATCAACAAAGCTGTTTCAGAACGAAGATGTCGGCCGATCAGGATCTGCAAGGACACTTTCCTATCACACAATCTCTTTGTTGATGATGTCCTCATTTTTGCCATGCTCTGCAGGGCAACCTGGTATTGCCTTAATGAAATCCTTGATACGTTTCAGATAGCATCTGGATTAGTTATCAACAGGAAAAAATATTCGTTGTATCACAATGAGTCAAATATGGATACTGTTCAATGGATAGCTGCTCTGATCGGCATCAACCCGATTTCGATCAAGGAAGGGTTCAAATATTTGGGTTTCAACCTGAAGGCAAAAGGCAATTCGAAACAGGATTGGCAATGGTTAATTGACCGCTTCTACAAAAAATTTCTGGATGGGAGTCAAGATTTCTTTCTTTAGCTGGCAGATTTATTTTAGTGCAGGCAGTTCTATCTCAATTGGCAATTTACTGGGCCCACCTCTATTTCCTTCCTGCTTCTATTATTAACAAAATGAGCTCGTTGGCTGCCAATTTTCTATGGGGAGGTAAAGCTTTTCAGAATAAGATTCATTTAGTTAAGATGGATTCTATTTCTAAGTCAAAGAAGGCAGGGGGCTGGGGTCTTTTAGATATGAGGACTTTCGGGAAAGCCCTTCTTTGTAAGTCCCTTCATAGAGGTATCTTTGGTAAGGGTCCGTGGAGCAAAGTTATTAATATGAAATATTTAAAAGGCAGGAGTTTGAAGTCCTGGTACAGAAGGAAATCTTTGGGCATTAACAAAGGCTCTGCTATCTAGTTAAGCTTCAGGAAAATTCAGCCTTTTTTCATGGAAAATTTACGATGGAAAATATTCTCAGGCTCAAGCATTCTCATTGGTTTCGACTCCATAGTTAATGGTTTGGAATCCTCTTTCTCTCCTCGCTTGGTTTCCTTCCTTCATTCAAAGGGTATTTTCACGTGGGACAAGCTGATTAAAACTTGGCCTCACTCATCTCCTGTATGGAAGGAAGGGGAGGACTTACTTTTGCCTCTCTCCATGCATCCCCTTTGGCACTCTATTTTATAGAGCCTAAACGGCTTGGGGATTCATCGATCGAGCTCCAGGGATGCTCTGGTCTGGGCTCTTCCGCGATCTTCTCAGCCTATTCGAGTAAAGGATTTATACGCTTCAATGTCTTCAGGCCTCTCGTGTAATTCCGACCTGCTCTTTCCTCCTCAACTATGGAAGGCGGCATGCCCACTTAAAATGATTTTATTCTCGTGGCTGGTCTTGAGGAACAGGAACCTTACTTGGGAGGTCCTTCAAAAGAAAGGTTGGCATGGTCCGGGCAGATGTGCCATGTGCCAGAATGTGGCTGAGACAAATTTTCATATGTTCTTCCAATGTGCTTCATCTCTCCATATCTGGTATGAACTTTCTTTGTCTTTTGGTTTTCCTTACCTGGTCTTTTCCTCTGTTCAGGATGGATTTAAATGGGGGAGCGAGCAGAGTTTATCCCGATGAACTTTGTTTATCCTTGTCTGCTGGTTCTTGTGGAAATGGAGGAATGCTAATATTTTTCAAGATTCAAGGGCGCCTCTGAACTCTATTCTGTTGCGAATTTTGGCAAGTCACGACCTAAATGGCTGATTTTGGACCTTGATTCTCAATTATGTGTCTCTTATCAGGGATTGTTGATATGTTTTGTTTTTGAAAGCGTTTCAATCTTGTAAATCTTTTCAGTTTGGCCTGTTAATATGTGTTGATCGGTATAAGACAATTCTGAAAGTTTTTGAATTGATATGATATTATATTTTGGTATCTGGTAATTAGTTATTTAGAATACCTGATACTCTTCAGTATATTTGGAAAATCTGTTTCCAACATATCTATATATTCAGATCATTATATTCTTTTAATATAAGCTAAGATGATTTTTTCTCTCTGAAAAAAAAATAATTTTACTAGATATATTCAAATTACAATGTACCATATTTAAAAAAACAAATTTAAATTGTTATTAAATATATACTTCAACTTTTAAATCAAATTATGCATCATAATCTCTTACTTGTATACTAGCTTTACATGATCATAAATTTCATAATTTAAATATAATTTATATTAATTAATTATTTTAATAAATAATTTAACTTCAAACTTATCTTAAATTATGTTATATCTCACATAAAGACCAACACCAACATGGTCTTTTTCATCTTTTCTATCTCAATTAAAAAAAAATCCTATGTAAACCATAATATATTTATAAAGCCAACTCAAGCACTGCAAGGAGCATGTTGATATTAATTTCTCTACAATGTCCACATACATTGTACGAAACCTGCTTAGATGTTATGGCAATCAAATTAAATCAAATAAGAAATAGAAATGTTAACATTAAGCATATGTTGTTAATACTCTGTCGTTAAATTTGGGTGGAGATCATTCCATTTTTTACAATCACTCAAAATAATCTCAATCGAAAATTTCTTATATAATATATATAATTTTGATAATAATTTTATATCACTTTATATCAATATAATATTTATTATAATATTTCAACATATAAATATTATTCATATTTTTTCATATATTATTTATATGAAAAATATATATTTCTTAAACTTATTTATATAACAAATTAAACCGGTTAACATAATTTGAGTGAGTTTAATAGTAAAAATATGGGTTGTATTCTAAAAATTCATAAGTTTAAATTTAGAGAAGTAGAGTATATATATTTTAATAAATTTTAAATGTAATTATGTTAATTAATTTGGTTTAGATTATTATATTAATTAATTTTTTCCTTGGTAAAATAAATTATTTTATTATCATAAATTTAAATAAATATAAAGCATATTTAGACATAATATTTTATCTATCAAATTGAACAGTGAAAGTCTCAAAAGCTTGCCCATTGGAAAGACAAGATGTCCAAAAATTTAAAATGTATTTAATAGACTTAGATAAATAGCTATAAAGACTAATCTTCCTGTAGTTGAAACAAAGACCACCTACACCTCTTAACCTAATGAATGCATAAAATCTATAACAAAAGGGGAAATTTAATATAGGTCAGCCATAAAAACTTGGATTAAACCTATGGAGGAGCAGAACTACTAGGCATGTTAGTAGGGTTGTCCTGACTGCCAAAAGTAAACTTAGAAGCTAAAAACCCATTTCTTTTTCTCGCAAGCCATTTGTAGAGGGGAAGAAGAACTCAATTGTGTCATTCAACCATGTCAAAGCAGATGTATCTCCATCTTCTCCATATTTTTCCTAGTGAAAGTATGCGCCACCAACAATTTTTTATTCCAGTAAAGTTCTATAGTTTTGAAATATTTTTTATCATAAGTGTGATTGGTGCCATAGTCAGGAAGAAAATCAGGGACCATGGACTCCATCTCCTCAACAGAAATGGAGTCACATTGCACCTTAGCTTCAATATCTTATAACTTCACTCTTTTCCAAGCTATAGCGGAGACCACTCAATGAAAGGTCTAAGTTGCATCCTTCGTTAAAAATTCAGCCTAAGTTTGATGAATATAAGGGTAGTCTCAATGAGTGGGATAGGGGAGCATGAAATTAAGTAGAGTCCAACTCCTACAGACTAGATCACTGGAGTGACAAGGATGTAAAAGCAAAGGACAGGTGGAATAGACTTATCAACATGAAATTGGGTTTAAACAAAAGACATCCCCTCAAACCAATACTAAAGGGGCTAGATAGGCCACATGCTTCTACCTCACCTCTGCATTAGTTCCAAAGGTACATAGTTGATGATAGAACAAACTAACGAATGAACTTGTGCATGGCGCATTATTTCCATCATGGAGTGTGGAAATGATTGCATACATAGGTCTTTATAGAGGGAAACATGTATCCACACATTATAGAGGGTGATCATCGCCCTTTGATTGTTGTCCTATCGATCTTGTAGATACTCAATCCTAGGAAGTGAAGTCCACTGGGGAAAGATGGAGACATGAGGTATGAAGGTATTATTAGTGAAAAAGTCCCATGATGCATTGATTTATTCGTCCAAAAGCTTGATGCCTTCATTGGCAATATTATGCATATGTTTTTTGGCATCATGATGGATGTGAGAAAGTATAAGCACTTGGATATTCTAGATGAATATAAGAAGGAAATATATAATGTTGAAGTTTGATGAGCACGGAGATAATAATATGTGAGTCTCCTTCCACAATGAGTTAGGAGAAGTGATGCTAGGAAGCTATTTGAGACCATACATAAGTGCTGAAAGGTCAATTGCATTGTTGGAATTCATACCAAGGTTGCCTGCATGGATTTTGAGGATCTAACCCACAAAGTATTTATTAATGAAACCAAATCCAACTGAACTAAGGTTTCCCTTGGAAGCACCATCAAAATTAAGTTTGATGAAATCAAGGTATGGGGGGGGGGGGACCATGAGGAGAGGGATGAATAATGAGGATAAGGAGGGGAGTGAATCAATGGAGAATGGAAAGGGAAACAGCCAAATTTTGAAGACAAATATACTCATGAGGGTGACAATGAACACTTGGTTTCTAAACCTTCCATAACCATTTGAGGCTTCAAATGGTTCCTTTTAGGGTAAAAAATGTGAAATCATAGCTCCCAGGCCCTTCATGTTGTTCTACACATTGATACCTTTCCAACTACACCAAAATCACCTCAATAAAGATTATAAGCAAATATTATGCCTCTCACAATTTGATCTACTTTGTTAACTACTATATTATTGAGTAAATTCCACATCAACCACATTACTCATGTATAGGGATAACTACATGTGGAATTTCAATAATATTATAGAAGGTACAAAACCTTAACACTAATTTAGGGTTGAGGCATGAAAAATCTCTAACCCTACATGGTTATCAAATTATGTTAAATATTGTGTAGCTAGGAGGAGAGGTGGTTTCATTCTCCTAACATTCATTAGAGGAATTTTGAGGTTAAAAATGGGCCTTGAAATGAAAAATGCATTAACCAAATAAAATTTAAAATAATTATCATATTCAAGATGATGATGAGGATTCAAGAGGGAAAAAAAAAGGTCTACTTTATTTAATTGTATTTTAAAGTTATATCCTTATAGGTTTACTCAAATTTCAAGTGTGGACACTCGTTGGATGTGTAATTAGTTTTTTCATCCAATGGTACCATGGTGCATACTTTTGAGTAGATGTGCACCAAGAGAAAATGAAAATATGTGAAACAATGTGTTTCTTTCAATAAGCATGCTTTTTTTTTTGTGTATTTCCAATATCTGTATTGATCTACTCAAAATTATGTAGAGTGGGTACTCATTAGATCCAAAATATAATTTCACATATAACAAGTTATCATACTAGAAATTTGAGTAAGCCTATAAGGAGACAAGTAAAAAATACAATAGAAAGATTAGTTTTCATTCTTCTCTTTTAAAAATTCATAACTCGTATTTTTTTATATTGACTACTATTTTATTATTTTTCTTAGGAGGCCCATTTTATACCTCAAAATTACTCTAATGGTACTTGTTTCATAGTTGAGTAGAGCATATAGGAGTGGTATTTGAGGGCATAATAGAGGAGGAAGAAGATTTTTTAAGAACCATTTACACCACAATGTCAAAGGAAACTCAGTTAGTTCCCCTTTCTTTGCATTAACATTTTCATAATTAAATAAAAGAGAACAAAGCATAGGACTTGTATTATATATGGGTTTTCTCCTATTTTTGGTTTCCTAGGATACATCTTGGGTTCATTTTTGTGGATGGTGTGTTTATTTGCTTGTCCTTTAATTTTTGTATTTAGTTATTTTCATAAATTTGAGTAAGAAGATAATGATAATAAATATAAGATCTAAGAAAATAATCCTAAATAATAAGCTAAAATAATACAATATAAAATATAATTTGATGAATTGTACAATGTAATTTCCATGTTAATTTACAGAACATATTGGTATTAGACTAGTCTTGTTTGAGGTATTTGTGGAAAGTTGTAAGATTTAGGAATTGGCTTTAAAATGAAATCGTGAAACCTTGCCATGGAAGATGAGTTTGTAGAAGATGTACTTTTGAGGTTGAAAGAGAAAGTCATAGATATATCATGAAGCATGACCCTCCTCTTGGTGGCTATAGTGAAAAATTTTAGGCCTTTCAAGGTGGTAAATGGCTCTAACTCAAAGGTTGGATAATATGAGAAAGTGGAAGATAATGAAGATTTGAAAAATGAGTCAAACAAAGAGCCTAAGAAAGAGAAACCAAGTCATAGTGACATCACTCCTTCACAATCATTTTTCAAAATGGAAACAAAAGTGGACATCAAGCCATATCAAAGTGGGATACTTTTGAGGCAATTCCAAATGAAATTCATTCTACTCAAAAGGAAATTCCATAGTTAGTGTCCCTTTCTTTATATTTTCATTTTCATAATTAAATAAAAGAGATTAAAAAATAGATCTCACCTTCTAGATAGGATTTCTCTTAATTCAAGTTTCCTAAGATATATCTTGGGTTCATTTGTGTGGTTTATTTGCTTGTCCTTTAATTTTTATATTTTAGTTATTTTCATAAATTTGAGAAATAAACTAATGATAGTCAATATAAGTTAAATTATATAAACCTACATAATAAGATAATTTAGGATAATACAAGATTTATTGTGATGAACTATCCATGTGGAATATCCATGGTTGTTACCTTTGTTGATGTATTTGTGGAATTTTTAGGATCTAGGATTCCAGTTAAGAAGGAAGCCATGAAACCCTTCCATGTAAGATGAGTTTATTAATAACAACCCTCCAAATGTAGTAAAATAGATACTTTTAAGGCTAGAAGATCAATTCATATATATGTCTTGACGAATGACCCTCCTCGTGATGGCTACAATGAATAAGTTTGGACCTTTTTAGTAGGTCGATGTCCTTGAATTAGAGGTTAGATAGTATGAGCAAGTGGAAGATAGTGAACTTTGAAAAATGAGTCAAACAAAGAGCCTAAGAAAGAGCAACCAAGTTCCAATTCCATCACTCCTTCACAATATTTTTTCAAAATGGAAGCAAAAGTGGACATCAAATCATATCAAAGTGAGATTGATGTTGTTAACATGAATAATTTGTTAAAATAATTTGAAGTGTATTTCAGTGTTCATTATATAGATGAAGAGTATAAAATTTTATTTTTGTAACTAAAACTAGAGGACCATGCACTTACCTGGTGGGAAAGCCACATGGGAATATCTAGGATGGAGGGTGATCCATTGGTAGCTAAGTGCGAGGTTCTTAAAATACTCATCAAGTCTTAGTTTTACCTTAATGGGAATGTAGCGAACTATTGGATCCATTAACATAACTCCATCTAGAGGCAAGAATAGAATGTGTAAGAGTACACCATAACATTTAGGAAGATGATGCTAATGTTGGTATCTCTCCCAATAACCTAGACATACTTCTCGAGATCTCTGTGAAATGCATAATCATTTGTGAAAGAAAGTGATGCTCTTCAAACAAAGGACTATTGAGGAGGCCTACATGGAAACACACTACCTAGAGAACATAGGTCGTAAGAAAGGACATCTAAATGGCTCTAAATAGAAATAACACCATTGTTGTAATGTGATGAACATAAATTGACTTTGCAATGTGATGAATAAACATCGATGTTACTTTCAAACATATCCTTGATTGAACATCACGATGTGATGAAAGTCAAACATAATCAACCATTGTTAACCAGGTCCATATGGAATCATAGCCAACTGAAGATAACCATAGTTCACATAAGTTAACCGTGATAAGCATTGCCATATGAAATAACCATTGAGGATTGTCACAATCTAACATGACACTCCAAGAACATAAAAATTGTGACAAAAACATTGAGTAACACAAAATAAAACTAAAATGAATATCATGATGTCTCATGACCATTTAAGAAGATCACATTGAAACATAAAACCAAATTAATGTTGGAAGATGATATAACCCTTGATGAATTTCACAAAGTGATGAAACAATTGAGGAATTAGAAATTATGAGATTTAACCCTTGAGGAATTGGAAACAATGTGATGCAAAGTAACCATTTAGCAATTTGACATTACATGATGATGATAAATGTCACAATATGAGGAAACCATTGAAGAATAAATCAATTTGGCATAATACAATGAAGATGATCATAAAAATGGGACATAAACATTGATTAACATAATGCTATGAAATAATAATTGGGGATCACAAGCCTACATAACCATTAAGGAATATTATATTTGACACAAATGTTGATGGAAATTACATTTCATCACAACCATTGAGAATGTAGCAATTTATAAGTCTATCATGATGAACATTGCAATGCAACATTATTATAATCCATGGTTAAACTTAATAAACATGGTCAACCATAGTTAGCTCAACATAGTCAACCATAGATAATGTCATATTCAACCAAGGTTAACACAGATAGAATGGTCAAATATAGTTAACATGGTTAACATGGTAAACCATATCATAGATGTTTCATTGTTTAATTATATTGATATGGTTAATCATGGTCAACTTTAGCTAGGCATGATTATCCATTTCATAGATATTCATTATTAGTTATATTGATATTTTAGTTTATAGATTTACTAATCCTACCCTAGCACATTGATCATGAAAGAGCATAATGACATAAATAAAAGTGGTTCATTTATGCCCATTAACAAAATTTTACACTTTTCACAAATAACGATGATAGAATGTCATAATGTGACAAAGATAGCATGACATCATAATGTGTTGAAGAAACTCAACATGGAAATGTTGTTGAGAAGATTGATAGATGGTTGTCATTGATGTCAAGGGTTTAAATTTGAATTCATTTTTCTCATTGCGGATCAAATCAATTATTTTTGCAAAGGGTATAGTTGGATATTACTCTAAAAGACCTTTCCAATGGTACATTACAACTTTAAAAGCTCCCAAGGGATTAGAAGTTATCCTTAGTCAAATTTTGGCAAGGTTCCACAATGGCATGGTTCCTCTCAGTAGACAGAAGGTGAAAGGCATGGATTTTCCCCAAGAAGTACCCCATAATTTGACAACGTATAATAGAGATTTTGATTGAAGCTTTAGGCGATGCGGAAATCTCACGATTGATAGGACCCATGAGACAAAGATATGTCCATTACCAAATATAGGAACTCATGTCTTGTTGTAGGAGTTTTGGGATGACAGTCTTTGTACCGTGAGTTGAGCGGGGGGCTTTGATTGATGTGAGCCAATGGATGGTAAGATTCCAAGCACTAGAATATGAAAAGAATTCATGACTCGAGCCATTTTTAAATTAACAATGGATTTTGGAAACAAACATAAGTTATGGGGAAACATTTTCATATAAAATATGACGTGGAAAGTGACAGGTGGCACAAGCTAATTGGATAACAAGGATGATGCAACATGTAGGTGGTAGTGACATCAGTGTGTGGATGATTTGGCATGACGTGGAATGATGTGGCAAGTGACACATGGCATGTAGTTTCAACAGTTTCAAGTGGTCAAGTGGGCCAAATCCAATTGACACATGGCACCACATACATAGTGACACGTGGAAATGTGATGATACATCATAACATGCCACCACACTACAAAGGTTCAGTAAAAAGGTTTGCATATGTTTTTTTAGAAACAATTGTTATTGTTAGCTTTAGGGAGATGAAGATATGTTAATTTATGGACAAATAATTTCACGTCCCACTGCAAGAGGTTTTATATGAGAGCCTTGGCATGGATGAGTTGATAGGGATGTGACGTGGTAAAAAACATATGCTAGATGGAAGTGCATTGATGGGAATTATGTCGTGAGTTGATAGCAACACACTCTGTCAGTCAATGATTGGTACGGACATGGAAACTAGGCACAACATGGTAGAGCAAGGTTATGGCCCTTGGTATTATAATGTCCAAGTGCCAAAAAGCTAAGGGAGCGACACTAGTTCACCAAAGCATGTCCCACTGCGACAAAATTGTTGATCCCAACACCAAGTCATATGTGCCAAGAGTTGAAAACTTAAGGGTGCATTGAGGCTTTAATTTGGTAATGTAAACACCAAATTTATGTTAAGTGACAATTGGGAAAAACAATGTGTTTGTTGCGGAGGACCACAACCAGCTAAAACAAAAAATTCCAACTTAATGCTAAGAAATCAAGGGGAGATCTATAGGAGTTGATTTCTCTCATTAACAAAAGCTTCTCCTCGAGTGGTGAGGAAATTGTGAAGACAATTATCATGTTGTGCAAGATGTTTAGAAAGAGCATTCTTGAGTACTGTATGTGTACCGAAGCTCTTCCTTGAGTTGCATGTAATTCAATGCATACTCTCCTCAATCCATGTAGTGAACCATATTGGAAGAAGAAGGAAGGTTTTGTGCAATAGGCTGCATGTATGTTGTGAGTTTGAGTGTGCATTGATTCCATTTGTTCCTGAAAGAAAATAATTCAAATTGTTGCATAAGTGTGGTGATGTGTAGAGAGTGTGAGAAAGTGCTTGTAGAAGAAAAGAGAGTCTGTAGAGGCAAAGGACAAATAAATAAGCATAGGAGGTTATAGAAGACAATGGTGAAATTGTTTAATTCATAATTGCAAGGATTTTCAATAGGTTTGAGTTTGAAAATTGTATGAAATATAAGTCTTTTCGCTGACAACCTCTAACAAGTTGGTGCTTTATGATCTAAGGGGACTGGGAACTCCCATCAGTGGTTTCTCACGAAACTTATGTAGTCAGAGTTTACGCTTTTGATTTACATCATAATAAAACAAGATTTTGCGTTTTTTCTCCCAAAAGGGTTTGCACATTAAAAACTCTATGTACAATTGATATGTGAATGGTGTCTTGCTAGTTGGTCAATGCATATCATTGCATAATAGTTTAAACAAGTAATAATTTGTGGAATACTGATTCACCCCCCTCTCTCAACATTCCTTGATTCCCAACAATTGGTATCAGAGCAGGTTCCTTCACGAATATTTTAACAAATGGAAAGTAGATTGACGGGAAATCATGGCAAGTCAGGATATCTACTCAAATAGAGAAACAATATTTTATGTAACAAAGTACGTCTTCTGGAAAGTCAAAATGGAAGCCTACCTCATAACTCTTTCTATGGATGTATGTGCCTCGATAAAAGTTGGATACACAGTTCCAACAATTACTCTAACAAATCCTAATGAAAATAGCGCCTAAAATAGTAATTCAAAGGCCAGAAATGAAATACTATTGGGTCTTAAATAATATAATCTATTAAAAGTGAGTCATCTACAAACAACTAAGGAACTCTGGGGAAAACTCAAGAACAACTATGAAGGAGATGAGAAGGTAAAACGAGCTCAAATTTAGATCTATAGAATGAAATTTGAAAGTTTAAAAATGAATGAAGATGAGAGAATTGATAAATATTTCCTTAGATTTGATGAAGTTGCAAATATGATTAGAGGACTTCATGAAGAACATAAATAAGAAGTAGTTTCCCCAAAAGTGTTAAGATCTCTTCCAATGATATTTAATGCTAAGATTTTGGCTATGAAAGCGATGAAAAACTTGAAATCTATGACAATGGAGTAGATTCACGGAACTCTCACTTCATAGGAGATGAAAATTGTGAAAAAGAAGGCATATAGAAAGGAGGAAGCGTTCAAAGTCTCAAATAAGTTTAAAGAAGATAAATAACATCAAGATTGTTTTAGTTGCGGCTCAAATTAGGAGATGGAACAATCTGCAAGAAAATTAAAAAGAGGCTCAGGAAAGTATAAAGGTAACTTTCCATTTAAATGCTTTGATTTTGGTACAGTGGGTAATTTTTCCTCAACCTTCCCCTATATTAAAACAAAGAATCAAGAAAAAGATAAAGAGAAAGAGAGCAAAGATAAAGAAATATCAGAAAATAAATACACAAAAGGAAAATAGCTTCTACTCTAAAGAAGACAATAAATAATCAAAATCCAATAGTGAAGAATCATCTAAAGGAGAGCAAGATGAATGCCTACTTATGGAATTTGAATCTGAACCAAAATTTGAAGACAAATCAGACTTAAAAGGAGTGGTGGATCTTGAAGCAAAATTAATCAATGCACTAGAAGAACTAAAGAAGACCAGAAAGAAGAATAGGGAGTTTAAGGAACAACTTATGAGGGCTGGAGAAGGTATGTATAATTATGATAATGAATACTTTAACCTTATGAAAGTAAAATTATAAGAAGTTTTTAATCTTATGGATATCCTAGTACAACAATTAGAAAAAAAAAAGTCATGATAAGCTAAAGATAATGAGGTTCTAAAGATAGAATTGTAAAACAAGGAAGAAAATATGGGTTTTTATGAATATGCTGGAGATATTATATCTATTAAAATTAACCTTGAAGAGCCAAGAAGAAAATAAGATGTTCTCAAAAATTAGGTGGCCGAAGGGGAGAAGAACTGTTAGAAGCTGAAAGAAGAAGTGGTATATCTGAAAATGGATATAGAGAAATCCAAAGAAAAAATAGATTTGAATCTCAAACCTTATAAAGGTTCAGAGGCCTTGAATAAAAATATTGATGCTCAAATATTCTCTATTATTAGAGTAGGTCCAGGATACAAAGATTCACTACTAGTAGACCTCAAAAATTGAGTCCACCAATGGGTTCTTAAGAAATGAACATCATAAGAGTTATGTAGAGGCACTTAAAGAGAAATATAATGGAGATAAATGAAGGATAGATAAAACAAAAAATCATAAAGGCATCAACTCTATGAAGATTGTAAATACTCCTCAACACAAACTGATGTACCAATAAGCATGAGAACCGAATTCCAATAGATCTATCCAAGCACAATGATCTTCAAATGCGAGGTACCTAAAACCGTTCTATGGAAATTGTTTTGTGTGACATAATTTTGGGCACAAAGCCATTAAAAATAGAGCTGATAAAGTTGAAAGAGATGAAAATGTTAGAACCATCTATTTTTATAATTATAGATCTAGAATTTATTTTGATGAAAAGGGAAACTCATTCTCTCCTCTTAAGAATGAGATTGAGTGTTATAATTGCAAAAAAAATGGTCACAAGGCTAGTCAGTGCTGAAGTAAATTGTTTAATCCTCCTAGAAATCAAGCATATGAATATTCAACACCTCAAAGGGATACGAAGAAGCGGAAGCAAAATACAGAGAGGTCTGAAGAATGTGGTGTTTCCTTGTATGCTCATGACTAAGAAGAAAAATGGTACATTAACAATGGTTGCTCCAAACACATGACTAGAGAGAATAATAAATTCCTATTTATAAGAGTGATTGGGAAAGGAAATTTCAAATTTGGGAACAATGCTCCAACTGAAATAAAAGGAAGAGGAACAATTAGCTTGAATGAAAAGGCCAAAGCCTAGAATGTCCTATATGTGGATGGTATTAAATACATATCTTAAGTGTCAACCAAATGTGTTATAGTGACTACAATGTAATATTTCTGTCAAAGGATTGTGGAATAAGAGAAAAAGAGAATGGTAAGCTTGTAGGAAGAGAAATAGGGACCCCCGACAATGTGTATGTCTTTGATGATTTTTAGAGTAAAATTCTAATTAAGAAAAACAAATGAAATATAGTTATGGAATAGGAGGATGGGTCATGTAAATTATGATAATTTAGTGAAAATCAATAAGACATAGGTAGTAAAAGGAATGCTAAAACTATTGAAGATAGACAACACCATATGTAATTCTTATCATTTTGGTAAACAAGCAAGGGCATATTTCAAAATAGAAGAGTAGTCATCATATAGACCTCTAGAGTTGTTCCTCACTGATATATGTGGTCCTACAAGAAAACAAAGTCCAAGTGATCTAGGGATCTTTTCCTTCAATGTTTCGAAGGACTTCTGCTATCTTCCTCCCCATTGGAAGACCTATTTCACACTTGTCAATGTGTGCAGAGGTGCTGCAATAATAGAGAAATTGCCAATAAATATCCTCCAATACTGGGCTGCACCTAAAAAGCTGCGAACCTCGGTTATAGTAGTAGGCTTAGGCCAATTTACAATTGCTTCAACTTTAGAAGGATCAATTTTTAACTGACCATGACCAACAA
Organism: Pinus tabuliformis; assembly: GCA_031772625.1. Classification (NCBI taxonomy): domain Eukaryota; kingdom Viridiplantae; phylum Streptophyta; class Pinopsida; order Pinales; family Pinaceae; genus Pinus; species Pinus tabuliformis. The sequence continues at coordinate 1,209,153,801 of CM062804.1, read as the reverse complement.
TATGACCTAGGTAACCCAAAGAGGTTTTCCCGAACTCACACTTTGACAACTTTACATAGAGTTTTTCTTTTTTCAATACATCAAGCACTTTCTTCACATGACGCACATTTTCATTCCAACTTTTACTAAAGACAAGTATATCATCTAAATATACAAGATCATATTCATCAATGAAAGGTCGAAAGAGATCATTCATGACCCTCATGAAAGTGGCTATAGTGTTGCAATGTATGAATGGCATCACCATCCATTCGAATAGCCCCTGTTTGGTCTTGAAAGCAGTTTTCCACACATCTTGCTCTGTAATTGGGACTTGGTGATAACCACTGCGCAAATCCAATTTGGTGAAATAGATAGCATTCTTTAATTGATCTAATAAATCATATATGTGTGGAAGAGGGTAATGATTTTTCATCGTGATTTTGTTTAGTGCGCGGTAATCCACACACATCCTCCATGTTCCATATTTCTTTGGCACTAAGACAATCAGTGAACCACACAGAGAAGTGCTCAGCCTGATGACCCCTTGGTCCAGCAATTCTTGCACCTGTTTCTTGATTTCCTCCATCTCAATGGTCGACATCCTGTACATGCCAATATTCGATAAAGGAGCGTCATACTACAAATGGATTTCATGTTGGATTTCCATCTTCAGAGGTAATCACTTCAGTTCCTGAAACAGCTCATCATAATTAGAAATTAATTCACATAATTCTTGTTTATCTTCCTGATCACAACCCTGGAAAGCATCAGCTACTTTGCATCTTTTCCCCTTACAACCATCAACATGAAACTCTTACTGGAATTCACTAGCCTTTTCATTTGTCCAGCACTTACAAGGCTGGCATTAATTTTAGTTTGATGAGCCCTTACTATATATTCTACCCCATATTTTGTCATTTGGTATTTATTTTCATGAAGAAAAAATACTGCCTTTCTATCATACAGATATGGACTCCCTAACACCATGCCACATATATCCGACGGGATCACATCCAGTTCTACTTCATCCACTAGCTTCGAAGCGACTACAAATTTTACTTTACACTGCTTGATTACATTCAGTTTTTCTTTATCATGTATCCATCCAAGCGGGTAAGGTTTCGGATGTGGTTTTGTTTCTAAGCCGAGTTTCTTTACCAAGGATTCTGCAATTAAGCTTTGTTGGGATCCAGTATCAGTATCAAACAAAGTTTCTACTTTAGTATGATTTATGACAACTCTGATATGAAACAGTTCAATTCTCTTTCGATCATTAGGAAGGGACTCATTTACTGAACTAGTGCCTTCATCTGATTCAAAATTAACATGAGGTGTAAGAGTACCTTTTGTTCCTACTGTTGTGATCAACGCTTCATCTCCTGAATCGGATCCAAGGTCTTGTTGCGCAGTTGCCACTATCTTCTGCTTGCATTTTCCTCCATATTTCTTTGGTCTCTTTTCTAGGTGCTATTTCCAACAATGATCCTCATCATGACCTTCCTTTTGCAGTGATTGCAATACAACCTTTCTCCTTCTTTGGCTATTGTCATTTTCTTCTCCTTTCCTTTCCATTTCGCTTTAGATTTGCCATTGGGAGGTTCGAATGATGGTTTTCTGGAATGAAATCTCTTTCATTTTTTCCCTTGTTCTCAATATGAACTTCCTTTACGCTGGCTGAGTCAATAGTGGTTGGTTCAAACAACAGTAATGAATTCCTAATGTAACTATGTAGCGATCCAATGTACTTAGTTACTACTTTAGGTGTATCAAGTGCAATACCCAAATTAAGTGCTTGCTTTCTAAACTCCTCTGTAAAACAAACATCCTGACCTTTGCCTTGCCTTAAATACTACCAATTCATTAAATCTTTTTGCTTGTAACCCAAGGGATAAAGCTGTTCCTTTAACGCAGAAATAAAATCAGGCCGTGACGAAAAGAGGTTACCCACATTCTTACTACTCTGCAATTTGCTCTCCCACCAAACAAGAGCGGTGTTGCTCAGTCGTAGAGAGGCCATCTAAATCTTTGCCTCATCCTCCACAATCTACTGAATCCTGCAGTAGACCTCAATCTGCCTAATCCAATTATTAAGCTTCTCTGCGTTACTTTCACCATTAAACATGGGAAGATAAAATTTAACATCTAATTTAAAGAAAGGCTTCTTAGATTCATCCCTTGAATTTCTATTATTATGGTGGTGAGAGGAAGAAGAACTTTCACTCGTGGAAGGAGAAGGAGGGGGTTCTTCTCCACCATTTCCATGCGCTGAACCTTGTTCTTCTGGGTTTCTCTCTTCTGCTTTCTCCAACCTTAAAACCAACTTACCGACATTCTCTGCCATTGAATAGAAGGTCTTGTGGAAATTGCGCTCCTCTTCAGGATAAGCATCATATTCTACCATGTTTCTCCTTCGATGTGCACGCCCCGCTTTGGGATCGAAAGGCTCTAATTCCCCTTCGCCTCTTCAGATTTTGTTTCTTGTTAGCATACAAACATGCAATTCACATCTAAAAATACCTGCTCTGATACCACTTGATCTAGGGATCTTTTGCTTATAGATGTATCAAAAGAATCACATGTGAAAATTGCAGCTTAACATAGAAATTTAATGTGCACACAAGAAAGAAGAAGGAACAAATAAAGGCATGAAAATAAGAAAACAAGACTTGATAACGAAGTTCGTCCAACTCGGACTATGTATCCGGGCCCTGCTCGATCAATGGGGAGGCCTTCATTCATTAATTGGCAGGAAAAGAAGAGAATACAATCATCAATTACATAAAAAGGAGTCTTATACCTCCATTTTGGAAAATGGTTGTGAAATGGAGAAATCAGATGGAGAAATGGATAGCACCATTGTGGCCGTGGCGTCGAGAAGGGCAGAAACCATATAAAATTTGCCCAATTCAGACAAAATGACCTTTTTCCCTTTCCTGCAAGCTATGCCTCGAACTACGTGCCAAAAATCCTCTCCCCCCCATGCACTTTCTATGTGCATCGGGTTTTATAATCATGGATTTTTTACAAGCGTGCTTAAATTGGGGGTCGGCTTTGTTTATAATAGAAGTCGTTCAACAAAAACCCTAAAATAGTTCTTTTCCGCTCAAAAGCGATAATACATAGAAAATAATGAAAAAATTGAAATTCGGGACTTCAAATTTCCTTTAATTAGGCTTATAGACCCATCGGGTCTGCGCTATATTGTAATCGCATATCGCTCTATCAATGCCCTGAATATTAGAGGATCGTCGATCGCCAATATGCCGATTGTCGATCGTCGATACACCAATTTGATCCTAACTGTTGATTTGTTTCCAATCTGACAATTGAGATTGCACATCGCTATTGGCATATCGCATCGCTACGGCCCAAGGGTCCTGCCTTTGGCATCCGCCGACACTGATATTGGCAATCGCTATATCACATGTCGCTGGTTCTAAAGTCTCGATATTGCACATAGCATGCCCCCGACTCTGATTAATCAAAGATCACTGATCGGGGGTTCCCGTCCGCCTGCCTTAAGTCCGCCCCTTTGGACCCTCCAATTGCGATTTTCCCTTTTAAGGCTAAAAACCCATTTTTTAGAGAAAATGCCTCCTTTTCCAAAGGGACAAGGCAATCTTCTTTCTGCCATAACTTCATCATCTAGACTTGGATTGGAGTGTCGTTTGCACCGTTGGAATTAGGGCGACGAGCACTTCAATTTGATGTCAAGATACTTGCTTTTCTGCCACTGTGAATTTTGAGATTTTCCATGCCACTGTGTCTGAAGATCCATCTAGATCACTAAGAGGAGAGAGGCATTTCATTTTTCTCATTGGTCTTTAATAGGGCTACTAGATCATGTTCCTAAAACAAATTCAAAAGCTTTGAGTAAATTTAATGTGTTCAAGCCTCAAGTGGAAAAGGAGAAATACTTGAAAATCAAGTTCTTGAGATTAGAAAAAGGAGGAGAGTACACTTCAAAGGAGTTTGAGGAGTTCTATGAAGAACATGGGATTAGAAGGTAGTACTTAGTTAGCAGAACCCCTCAACATAATGGGGTAGTGGAAAGAAATAAAATATCCATTGAAGAAATGGCCAGAGTAATGATGGATGAAGGAAATATTGCTAATACCTTCTCGAGAGAAGTAGATCAAGTTGTTGTTTATTTATCCAACAAAAATCGACTCTAAACTAACAATGAAAAAACACCCTATGGGCTATGGAAGGGAAGGTTAGTGATCTAGGGGATAAAAAATGTGCTACAATTTGAAAGTGCTCAAAATATCCCAAAATCGGCACCAAATTGTAGATCTCATTGTTTTGATTCTAACTATCCTTAGTTCGCCTCAATCTAATACCATATGAGGAATTTATCACATTCTAAAGCTTTTGGAAAAAAAAAGTCAAAGTGTAGGGTTCACTGTGCAAGTACGGATGCCATGTGGCAGTCCATACGATGATGTAATTTTGACATCATCAAATGAATGGGTAATATGGGAGCCATTTAGAGATAAACACGTGGCATGCAAATGAAGCAACATTTTAGTGTTGTTGATTGGTTGAATTGGACCAACCTCATTGCGCCACGCGGCCCAATCGGGAAAGGCCATGTGGTCCTTTGTTATTCATCAAAATTTTGGTTAGTTGCACTCTGCGTGGGTCAAAACCCTGACCAACCACTGAGAAATCCATCATCGCACTGTTGGGCCAAACATATCTCTTGTTATAAAAGGCTTAACGACTTATGTTTAATTTCAAACCATGGAACCGTTGGTGGAGGGCCATGTCGGCAGACACACCCGACCAAACTAGCTACAAGTTAAATTCAAATGAGATGGCCGACTCTGAAGGAAACATACAAAGCTAAGGCGAAAGGGGTGAAAGGGTAATGACCCATGGTTGTTATCTACAACAATGGACCATCGACATAAGACTTAGATGATATTTTGATTTTTAATAAGACTCGTGAACTGTATGTCAAGCATGTAAAGAAAGTTCCAAATGTCTTGAAAAAGGTAAAGTTATATTTGAGGATGTCTAAATGTGAATTTGGGAAAACCTCTTTGGTTTAATTGGGTCATATTGTAGGAGGTGGTGAATTGAAGATAGATCCCTTCAAAGTTGATGTTATTGTGAATTGGCCTAAACCCAATAATGTAACAAAAGTTAGGAGCTTTTTGGGAGCAACCAAATATTGGAGAAAATTTATTGCTAACTTATAATTCATTGGAACACCATTATAAGGTGAAGGTAAAAAACTCAAGCCAATCAGATATGGTCCTTTCAAAATATTGGAGAAGATTGGTAACAACGCTTTCCGATTAGATTTTCCACCTTATATGCAAATTTATTCTGTTGTGAATATAGAAAATTTGAGGTTGTATGAGCCTCCTATGATCGTTGATCAGGAATAAAATGTTCAAATTCCATCTATTGAATATTTAAATGAGTTTCAGGAAGACTCTATTCTTGACAGAGGATAAGAACTTCACGCAGAGGTAATGTAGAGTATCTTCTTGTGCGGCTCAAAGGTAATAATCAAAGCAAAGAAAGGTGATAGAGATTGGGAAAGTGAGGGAGTTGTAACCCACTTACTTGCTGAGTAAAAATAGACTTTTTGTGGTCCAAAAGCTTCTAGTGGGGAGGAGTGATCCAGGTGATAAAAATTATGCTAAAAAATGAAAGTGCTCAAAATCTCCCAAAACTAGTGCCAAATCGTAGATCTCATTGTTTTGATTCCAACGACGCTTGAATTTCCTTAATTCAACATCGTATGAGGAAGTTATCACATTATGAAGTTTTTGGAAAAAAAAAAAGTCAAAGTGCAGGGTTGACTGTGCATGTATGAATGCCATGTGGTGGTCATTAGGATGATGTAATGTTGACATTATCCAATGAATAGGCAGTACAAGAGCCAACTGGAGATCAACATGTGGCATACAGGAAGAAAAATTTGGGTGTTGTTGATTAGTTGAATTTGGACCCATCTCATTGCGCCATGTGGCCTAGTCGAGGAAGGTTATGTGGTTCTTTGTTATTCGTCAAAATTTTGGATAGTTTCACTCCATGGGGGTCGAACCCCTAACCTACTATTGGCAAATCCGTTGTCGCACTGTTAGGCCAAATATATCTCTTGTTATAAAATGATCGATGACTTATATTTAATTTCAAATGGTGGAATCGTTCGGAGAAGGGTTGGGTCGGCGGGCGCACCCGACTATCCAAACCACCAGTCACATTCAAATGGCATGACTAACCACGAAGGAAACAGATGTATCTAAAGTGGAAGGGGCAGAACAGTAATGGCCCATGGTCGTTGTCTACAACACAGGATTGTCGGCATAGGACTAGGGGGGCTGGGGCACGTGGCATATTGCCTTTTCCCATGCCCGAGGTCATGTGGTGACAGGAGACCAAGAGCGGAGGCTTCGGGTGGAGGGGTGGAGGCCCATTAAAAAAAAGGTTAATATATTAAACTAATCAATGAAAACAACGGCGAGAGGAGTTGGCCAAACTCGTGACCTCTGGCTTACCACTCCAACACACCCACCAATTGGTCTCTCACCATTTTTTTGCAAGTTTTATAGGGCTGAGAGATGATATGGTGAATTTGTAGAACAATTTTGGAGAAATGAGGGTTTCTTTCTCATTTTTATACCTTTTTGAGCTCAAGAAAATATTAGACAGGGGTTTTTGGGAATTTTGGACACAATGGCAGTGTTATCTTTCATATTGAAGCTTGTATGATGATGTATTCAGCATTTGAACATATAATAAAAATGCCACCATTGGAACTTGGACCTAGAGACGTAGCTTAGGTGTGGTTAACTCCATTATCAATTTGTTGTGTTTGATCATGCATGTTTGTCCATTTCTAACTGTTAGAAGTTTGACTAGTAATGGTGGGATACATAGTAAATCCTGGTTGTATAGATGAGGTTTCGGTCCTAGAAATCCATTGACCAGTAATGGAGGGATATGCGGTAAATCCAGAGGAATCCCTGGTTGTTTTGTTGTGAGTCCCACATTCATGCTTGAAATATGGCACAGGGGTGATTGGATGAAAGAAAGTTTTGGTTTAGTCCAATCTATGGTAGGTGGTACATGGAAGTCCCTGACTTGGTTGGATTTTTATATGTTAATAAGAGATCTTTTTCCTCTTGTATTTAATGAGTATTTATCCTTGTTATTATGTGACTTTGATGGTTGTTCTATCATTGTTATCATTCTGGTTACATGTTGGTTATAAGAATGGTTTATGAAAAAATTTAGTTATGGCTCTCATCATGTTTTGATTAGTAAATGAATGGCTAATGAATGCATGACCTAATAGATGATAATGCAACTATTGAGAGAAGGCATCAATTCTTCTGGATGATTATGAGATAAGTATGAGACACTTATGTTCATGTATGTAATTATGACCTGTAGATTACATGTTCATGATTTGTTTGATGAAATGTCTGTCATGGTTAGGATGGGTCACGTTATGTCCATGATAAAGTGTTGAATTAAAGGATTTTTCTTTGTGTCATTTATCATTTCTTAGAGTTTCATCAAGTTCTGGGAAGAGGTCTGCATCCTAGCCCTTAAAATGTGGCTCAAATCTGGAGGTCACTAGTGCAAAATCGAGTAATTTAGTCTATAGTTGTTGCGAAAAAGGTTCATGGTGTTGAGAAAAATACTGAGAGGAGGGGGGTGAATCAGTATTTTCAAATCAATAAAATTTTCAATTTCATTTCTTTATTTCTATACGCAACTTTATAGAAGGGAACCCACGTGTGTACGCAATTGTTTTTAAGATAACTTGTGTATACCTAGTAAACTTACTTTGTAGTTAATTCATCTTTTGTTTATTTTGATCCAGTGCATCAATAATTCATTAAACTTTAAATAGACAGAAACCATGTGCAGTAAGAACAAAACCATCACACATAAGCAACACACATGAACACCAAGATTTAAGGTGGAAACCCAATGTGGGAAAAAACCACCTGTTGTTGTCATCTATATACTATTTTTAATATAAAGAAAATCTTTTACAATATTGTACTGGCGCAGACTCATACCAGTACGTAAGCACCCACCTGTAAAAGGATACAACCTTTGCTCGTTCTCCAACTCCTATTGAAAGGCAGCTCCAACCCCTAAATCTTGTTTTGGAGTAAACTTATACCATTATGTAGGCATCAACCTTCAGAAGACTACAACCTTCGCTCATTCCCAAATGTCACTAGAAGGGAGCTCCAACCCCCTGATCTGATTTACCATCTACCACTGGAAGGAAGCTTAAACTCCCTCAACACTTTCGAGGACCACGTTTCATAAATTTTCATATTGGATCCATCTTCTACAACACAACATAAATTATAGGTCTTGTTTCATCAATTTTTCAGATTGGACCCACTACCAACATTTAAGCTTAAAGACAATCATCAAAAATGAAAATTATGTTTGTAGCTCAACCATTAAACCAGCCAATATAACCCACCAATCACTGAATCAACTTAAAAGTCAACCAATCAACTAGAATAGTCAGATCATTGTAACCGGAGTATCAAACAACATACTGCACATCACACCCTGATTAAACATATATCTAAATATGTACACTACTTTGCAGTAGCAAACCAGCGTCTGTAAGTGACTTTCATGAAGCATACCCACATACAAATCTTAAACCAATGACACATGAAACATGAACCATTCTCATTCTAAAACAAACACCGAATCTTACTCAGATCTACTATATCATTCTAAAACAACCACAAAACCTTTGCTGAAATTCAATCACAACCAACAAGTAATTTCAACTTTCTTCAATCAATCAATTCATAATCAAAAAATCATTGTTTAAGCCCAGATCATCAATAAGACTTCATTGACAGACAACAAAAACACATCAAAACCAATTAAACTAATCAAACACCCTTTTCATAAAAAACCCTACTTTTTGTACGCTCTTTCCTCAAAGCATATCCGCGTGTGTACATGCTTTTCAGGAAACAAACTCGCGTGTAAGTGGATTACCAGAATCACAATTGCATGTGTATCACCTTATAGGTTGTAAAACCCACGTACAAATCTGCAAATTTAGAATCAAATCTTTGCTACAACACCAAATTTCAGACATACCCAGATCTCAACACACACAGAAAAATCACGCGTTAAAACACTATCAACACAAATAAGTTCATCTCATAATCATGATTTTCATCTCATATCTAGTGGATCTTATTCATTATCAAACTCCCAGGTGCACACTTAGATTATATCAAACAAAGCATCATTAACCTATTACATGCATATTTGCTTCAGATCTAACTATTCATAAGATTTCCATCACTTGCACACTTCTACCACTTTGATCTTCATGTCCTTATATAATTTATCCCTTATCCAATACGACAGGTCAAAACCATACTCCACCGATGGTTTTCTTAGAAGAGATCAAAACATCCGTTTTTGGACTCAATATCACAGAGCAATACCATGGTAAGGACCCTTGGTATTTAGAATACCATGGTGTGGGAACTGTACATGCCTTTACTACTTCATACTCATGTGTGTACGCGAATTTTCTTAACAAAACCCACGTATACTTCTTGAACTTTCAACTTTATCATACATCTTCCTCTGAATTGCTATGCCTTTGTCAAAACACTTTGTCACATCTGTAGACACATCCTGTTTATGTCTTCGACAAGTAGGTTTCCATCAAGAGAGAACTCATCAAGTAGGTTTCCATTCATCAGGTAGGTTTCCGTAAAGGACAAGAAATAATTCATAATTCCAACACATGGGAGCGACTGGAGGGTTACAATTGTTGGCTTGCCTTGTCATGGGAGAAGTTGAGATTCTATATCATTAAAAGGTCAATTTAACTCGGGGGTTGGGTCGATGGAGTGGTTGGTTAGATCCTGGGGGTTCTGTACTCCCTGAGGGTGGTCAGTAAAGTTTTTGTTGGAAAATTCCACTTCCTTAACTATACTTGGTAGGTTGAATCATATCATAGTAACTCCTCGTCACATATTTACTGTTGTGAACTAGTGAGCTTGGGTAAGTTTGGGAGGAAGGTGTTACATGGTGGTATTAGAGCAGGTTTCGCTCTCTTTGGGTGTTATCTGATACCACAGAGTGGTATCAAAGCATGGTTCAACACTTTGACTGGATGGGTGGAATGTTTATATCATGCATGCATGAAGGTTATATATGTGCTTGTTATGTATGCATGGTGGTGGTGATTGCTACAGTTGTGTTGTCATGTAGATGTTGATGATGTTGTTGTTGGGATGTGTTTGTTATGAATGCATGTTAGTTATATATGAATTAGTTATGCATGTCGACGTATATATGTTGTTATGCATGCATTATAGTGGCTACGATTAACATATATCGAGTCGGTGTTACCATTTGTGACATCATGCATGGTAACTGGATAATGATTGAGATGATGTTGATAGATTGTTATGATTATGATTATACATGTATCATGCTAATCTGGTTGATCTTGTAGACAAGGTATCCTCCCCTGAGCTTGACTAAGGTATGTTGATTATGTTTGTATTTAGTTATCTAACATGGTATACTTTTGGAAGAAGAGGATCAAAGATGACTAGAAAAATGGTGGATTATAGTTCACAAGACTCTCTGTATAGATCAGATCAGCAACATGGTGATGAATACTCCCCTAACATAGCAGACACTCTAAGAAGTTTGAAGGCATAAATAATAGGTTGCAAAGAAGATAATGAAAAAATCATTCAGACACAAGAGAGACTTTCGAGGGCACATGAGAAACAAGCAGAGAATAATGTAGTTATCCTTAAGAGTTTCTGAGACTTGTACAGACAAGGACTGCTTAGGATCATTCATGGATAGGAGGACATGACTAATGGAGCCTATGATAGTAGATCTCATGATGGGCACATGTAGGACATGGATGATACCGTCAAAGATGGAAGATTCTTCGATACACCCGATAGGAGAGGTAATGGACATCAGATTTATTCTAGTTATGGTTCGAGCAGGTACGATGGTCATCATTACTATCATCCTTACAAGAGGAGTGACATGGGATATTTGTTGGATGAGTCCAACAAAGCTAAGCCATTTACATTTGATTGAGAGTTGAAGAAGCTGAAAGATGCAAAGGCATGGTTTCTTGGAATGAAGAAGTTATTTGAGTTGCACGATTACACAGAGAACATGATGGCCAGGATAGTTATTTTCAGCCTCAAAGGGAAAGCAGGCATCTGGTGGGAATATGTGAAGCAGTTCAGAGACATCAGGACAGAGGATTTGAGTGGGCATGAATTCAAGATACTTTTTAGGAAGAAGTACTTGTCAGAGAGGTACTATGACAGTAAAGCTAAGAATTTCTATGATCTAAAGATGGGATCGATGACAGATGAGGAGTACATGACTAAGTTTTTAGATTTTTTTAGGTATGTACCATGTCTTAAGGATAAGAAATCCAAAGTTCAGAGATATGTCAGTGGATTATCGTTATAATTTAAATATCAGATTGACTATGATGAGCCTCTGCCGCTTGAAGAAGTAACTCGAAATTTGAAGCACTATTATGAGAAATCAAAGCATAAGGTAGAATAACAACAAGGTTTTAAAGGGAAAGACAAGACTAAAGGTAAATGGCTACTGAAGTGAAAAAGACCTTAGGATACAGATGAGAAAGAGAATTTTGTTCTTTACAATAAGTTTAATGTAGTTGGAAATGGACACGGGTCATAGCACGGAGAGCAGAAAAATAAAGGTGATGGAAAGGGACAGTTGTAGTGTTGGATATGTGGCAAGGAGCATATCAAGACTAATTTCCTATCATATCACGGTGGTAGGCTTGACATCTACAATCCAAAGGAAGCATAAACTGTTAGGGATGTTCGACAAAGAATTCTTTAGATCTATGTAGCATTGGATAACAGGTAGGTAGATCACCAGACACATATTATCGAGATGGACGGTAAGATTTGTGATCAAGTTGTTTCTATTTTGATTGACTCTGGATCTAATTATAGTTATGCTAATCCTGACCTGGTGGATAAGTATGGTTTAAGAAAAAAAGTGCATGAAGAGTCTTGGTTAGTGCAGTTGGCTATAGGTACTAATAAGAGAGTTCATTACTGGGTAAGAGATTGTGCATTTGAGTTGAATGGTATGAGTATGTCAGCACAACTGAATGTACTTCCATTGGGATTATACAATATGATTCTAGGTATGGATTGGTTGTACCTTCACAGGACTAAAGTAGATTGTTACGACAAGGCTATTGAGTGATTGGATGATAATGGAGAATAAATCTTGCAGGGTAAGAATAAGGCTACATCAGTTAGAATGGTTACAACTATGCAGGTGAAACGCAATCATAGGAAAAGGTGTGTGTTATTTATAATACATATTTCCAGTGATAAAGGTAGGGATGTTGAGGATGCATAAGTCTTCAAGAAGTATTTGATTTTGAAGTTGAGTTGGTACCAGGGGCAACACCAACATCAAAGGCAACGTAAAGGATGAGCACTCCAAAGCTAGTGGAATTGAAGTTGCAGTTGAATGGAATGCTTGATAAGGGATACATTAGGCCAAGTGTATCACCTTGGAGTGCACTAGTGTTGTTTTTGAAGAAGAAGGATGGTACTCTTAAATTCTGCATTTATTATAGGAAGTTGAACAAGGTAACCATCAAGAACAGGTATCCGTTGTCGAGGATTTATGACTTGCTTAACAGGTTGAAGTGAGAAGCGATGTTCTCGAAGATTGACTTGAGGTCAGGATACCATCAAGTACATATTAAAGAAGAGGACATCTATAAGATTGCTTTCCTGACTAGGTATGGGCATTATGAGTTTGTTGTAGTTCCTTTTGGTTTGACTAATGCTCCAACTACTTTCATTTGCTTGATGAATAGTGTGTTGTGTCCTTATTTGGACAAGTTTTTTATTGTACTCATTGATGATATATTGATATATTCTAAGAATGAGGAAGAGCATGTTGAACACTTATGAGCAGTGTTGAAATTGCTAAGAGAGCATCAGTTATATGCCAATCTTAGTAAATGAAGTTTTTTTCAGACAAAGGTACATTACCTGGGACATGCTGTTTCCATTGAAGGCATAACAGTGGATCCAGAAAATATTAGAGCTATCATGGAATGGGCAACTCCTAGGTATGTGGATGAGGTCAGATAATTTATGGGGTTAACAGGTTACTATAGGAGGTTCATCAAGAAATTCTCATAGATTTCCTATCCTATTACATCATTGCAATGGAAGGTAAAAATAGTTGAATGGACAGAGGAATGTGCAACAAGTTTTGAGCAGTTGAAGCAATTGTTGGAAAATTCTCCAGTTCTCAAGATTACAGATCCGGATAAAGAGTCTGTTGTGTGTACATATTCTTGCAAGAGAGTACTTGGTGGAGTCCTGATATAGGAGGGACAAGTGGTATGCCATGAATCAATGAAACTAAATGAGCACGAGCTGAACTATGTGACGCATGATCTTGAGTTGGAAACGATCATCCATGCATTGAAGATGTGGAGGCATTATCTTCCTGGCATGAGGTTTATGTTGATGAGTGATCATAATGGGTTGAGATATTTATTTGATTAATCGAATTTGAATGTCAGGTAAGCTAGATGGTTGGCCACGATTAGTGAGTTTGACTTCGAAATCAGATATATCAAAGGAAAAGTGAACAGGGTTGCAGATGCTCTTATCAGAAGAGTACAAGTAAATCACATAACATCTATGAGTTCATATGGGATAGATTTGCAAGATCATATCTTGTTGTTGAATATTTCTAGAATAGAACTATGTGTTTTTTGTGATGAGTCCAAAGTTTTGGATAGTAACTGCATCCATCATCAGGGACTAGAGAGCTTAGTGAGTAAATGAGTGCTGAAAAGCCTATTTATAGGAAAATTGAAGAATGTATCCGTTGGGTTAACGGTAAAAAAATATAATTAGTAAGATAACATAGAAATAATAGTGAGACATTATTTGACCAAATTTGAGAATTAAATAATAAAGGTTAGTTAAAATTTTATGATGGAAAGAAATTTAAATTTAAATTATTAATAATATTTATTAATTGAAATAAGATCTAAAAGGGGATTAGTAGATAAAATATGAATTAATTTAAATAAAAGATGAAAATAATATTTTGAAATATGAATTGAAAAAAGGGGTGGATGGTTCAGATTTAAAATTAATAAATAAATAATTAAAATACCAAAACAGGAGTTGACCAAATTTCAAATAAAGTTTTAAAATACAGTTAATAATTAAATAATTAAAGATAATAAAAGTGTTGATCAAAATTTTTAATTAAAATTTTCAAAAACAAAATTATTTTATTATAGAGAAAATTAAAATCCTCAAAACAATTAGATGATATAGTGTTACCACCAAATCATCCTAACCCTTGTCAACACCAAATCAATTTCTACAGCACCTTGAAATATAGGTTAGGGTCAACTTCACTCCTTGTAAATCCCAACTTCATAAGATAGTTATCAACCCTCTCATACCAAGCCTTAGGGGCTTGCTTCAACCCATATATGGATTTCTTCAATATGCATAATTTTGTCCTTCGATCCTATACTTCGAACCCCTCAAGTTGTTCCAAGTAGACTTGCTCCTTAAGCGATTCATGCAAGAAAGCAGTCTTAACATCCATTTGGTGTAGGCTCCATCCTTGAGAGCAAAGAAGAGAAATAATCAAATGGATAGTGGTATATTGGGAAACTTGTGCAAATATCTCATCATAGTCCACCCCTTCCTTTTGAGAGAAGCCTCAAGCAGTGAACCTGGCCTTGTATTTTTCAGCACTCCCATCAACTCCGTGTTTGATTTTTTAAATCCATTTAGAGATGACCACAAAATTGTCCTTGGATTTAGGAACCACATCCCAAACATCATTCTTTATGATGGATTCATACTCATCATTAATCACATCCTTCCATACGTGGTTCTTCATGGCTTCATCAAATGTACAATTCTCAGATTGAATTATAGCACTCATAGCAACAAGGTACCCTTAATACCTAATGGGCTTCTTAATTTCACGAGATATCTCTCTTGGAGCAATATGATTTTCAACATCTTCGTGAGTGTCTTTGAGCCACAATGGTATTTTCTTTGAGGTAGAGGGATCACAAGGAGGTGGATCAATGTGATCCATCAGACCTTCAACATCGGGCATAGGTTCATTAGACGAAGGTTCATCCTACTTTCTTGTAGTATCATCATTCTCTTTTCCTAAAATGGGGATACTTCTAGCTTTCCCAAGAGTAGTGTCTTCATCGAATGTAACATCATGACTTACTTCCATATCTCATTGACCAGGCACATCTCGTTGATTAGATCTTACAGGTAGGACAACATGATGACAAGTATAGGGAGCTTAGGAACAACTTACACTAGTAGGGTGCAAGTGATCAGGATGTGGACTACCATCTCATAGCAGATGGTTTGGTAAAATTTAGGGACAAGATCTATGTGTCGGACAACAGTGAGCTCAAGAAGCTTATCTTGAGGAAACTTCATGTTAAGCCATATTAAGGTCATTCGAGATATAATAAGACATTGACAGTGGTGAAGAATTTCTAATATTGGCTGAATCTAAAGAAGGAAGTGGAAGAGTTTGTGGTTAGATGTTTGTATTTTCAATAGGAAAAAGCAAAGTGCAGGCATCCAGGTGGTCTACTACATCTGATTTTGATTCTAGAGTGGAAATGGGAGGTCATTTCCATGAATTTCATAACAGGTTTTCCTAGGACATCTAGACAACATGATTTTATTATCGTTGTGGTTGATAGGTTGACAAAGGTAAAACACTTCATTCCAGTGAAGTCTACTTATTCAACTAGTGATGTAATGTCTTCATCAGGGAGATATTGAGGTTGCATGGTATTTTGAAGAAGAATGTATCTAACAAATATGTTATGTTCACTTCCAGGTTTTGGAAGGAGTTATTTGCAAGTTTTGGGACAAAATTGGCCTTCAATACATCTTATCATCCATAGACAAATGGACGTACAGAGAGGGCTCAGAGGATTTTGGAGGACATTTTGAGAATGTATGTTATGCATTAACAACGAAAGTGGGAAGAATACCTTCCATTGGTAGAGTTTTCTTACAACAATGGGTATCAGGAGTCATCAAGGATGAGTCCATTTGAGGCCCTTTATGGGTGGAGTTGTAATACTCCTATTAGTTGGAGTGATATAGTGAAATGTTGGTAGAGATGGAACATAAATGCATGTTATCAAGTAGAATCTAAAGGCAACACATGACAGACAAAAGAGTTATGTCGACCAGAACAAGGCATTTAAGGAGTTTTAGGTTGGGGAACATGTGTACTTGCACATTAATCCCAAGAAGAGCTACTTGAGGATTAGGTCATGTGCGATGTTGGCACCTTGGTATTGCAGGTATTTTGAGATCCTTGAGAGGATTGGACTAGTGGCCTACAGACTTGCACTGCCATTGACAGTAAAAGTCCATGATGTTTTCTATGATTCATTTCTTAAAAGATATGTAAAATGTGTTGATCATGTTATTGATTGGTCTATATTGTAGGTGGAGCCAAAAGGAGAATTCTAGTCAGAACCTCAGTGCATTTTGCAATGGAAACAACACATGCCCCAAAATTGAGCAATCAAGCAAGTTAAAGTGCAGTGGAAGCACTTTGGGCCCAATGAATTTACATGGGAGATGGTTTATTAGATGTGGGCCATGTATCCTTCATTATTTTCTAGTAAAGGAAAATGAGTTTTGGTATATGTACATATTTATGTATGGTTTTTATTGTAAATACCACAACGAGTTGTTTTATAAAGCTCCAACAAGAAATATGGGTGTCATGTTGTTATGTTTGTCATGTTGGTTGCTTTTTAGCAGGCTGATCAGTGTAAATACTGCATTGAGCAAAGTTATAAAGCTCCATGGGAAATATGTTTTTCTTTTTAGTGATCTTTTTGGAAGTAGCTATCATAGAACACCGAGGACGGTGTTCCCCTAAAAGGGAGGGGATTGTAACAATCCCAGGTCAAAATTTCAAGTAATCAAGACAAAATAAAGACCAAGGTCATGAGACACGTATTCCAAGCTGAATGTTGATAAAAACATCCTAGTGGGTGTTCATTTGGTTTACCATGGTTAAGGGAAATTGGCAAAGGCTTTGAAAAGGAAAGGAGGCATTAATTGGCATTTTATTTATGAAAATAATGGAAAATAGGAGAAAAGAAAGGTGAAATGTCACGGGTTTCATGTGAGGAGGAAACTGAAGGAAAATTGAGAAAATTGAAGAAAATATAGGCATAATTAATAAAAAGGATTATGTGGATTAGTTCACAAATTTTGTCAGTTCAACTTTGGAGCTCTCTCTCTATTTTCTCTATCTCATATTCTTGCACACATAGAGCATTCTTGGAGCACTCTAGCATTGGATAAAGGAAGGCAAAGGAAGGTCAAGGAAGCAAAGATCAGGTAAGGAAGAGTTGGATCAAGTGACTACAATAGGATTACTTGTAGGTATCGAGTTGCATGTATTATTTCCTTGCTATTTTGGCATGCATGGTACATGCATGTGTGTATTTGGTTCTCTTACCATCATTGGCATGGGTTTTTCTAAGTGTGATAGTGGCTTCATCATTTCCTTTCCATTTCTGGATAGCCATGGTGTGATGGGGTTCTTTCATTTGTTTAGCTTTGAATTGCATGATGGTTTTAGAACTAGGCAAGGTGGTCCTAGGAAAAATCCCAAAAGTCTAGGAATCCCTTGATCGGTAATGATGGGATACACCATAAATCGTGAGGGTGGAGACAAGAAAACTCCTTAAGGTATTGGTGAAGAAATCCATAGGCATCCAAGCTTGTTTAGTCCTAGTGATCCCTTCACTGGTAATGGCAAGATTACGATAAATCCTGGTAGTGTATGTTTCTTTGTTTGGGCCTAGGAATCCCTTGACTGGTAATGGTGGGATACACAGTAAATCTTGGTTGTATAGATGAGGGTTTCAGGCCTAGAAATCCCTTGACCAGTGATAAATCTTGAGGAAGCCCTAGGTGTTTTGTTGTAAGTCCCACATTCATGCTTGGAATATGGCACGGGGGCGATTGACTGAAAGAAAGATTTGGTTAAGCCCAATCTATGGTTTGATGGTACGTAGAAGTCCCTAACTTGGTTGGATTTTGCATATGTTAATAAAAGCTCTTTTTCCTCTTGTATTTCATCAGTATTTATACATTTTATTATTTGGCTTTGATGGTTGTTCTATCATTGTTATCATTATGGTTATATGCTGGTTATAAACATGGTTTGTGATAGACTTTAGTTATGTCTCTCATCATGTTTTTATTAGTATATGAATGGTTAATGAATGCATGACCTAATAGATGATAATGCAACTATTGAGAGAAGACATCATACCTTCTTGACAATTCTAAGATAAGTATGAGACCCCTATGTTCATATATGTAATTATAACTTATAGATTACACGTTTATGATGTGTTTGACGAAACGTCTGTCATGGTCAAGATGGGTCAGCTTAAGTCCTTGATCACATTTTGAATTATAGGTTTTTTATTTGTCTCATTTATCATTTAAGAGAGTTTCATCAAGTTCTGGGTATAGGTTTGGATGCTAGCCCTAAAAATATGGCTCAGATCTCAGGGTCGCTGGCACAGAACTAAGTAATTTAGTCTACATTCGCTAGGAAACAAGCTCATGGGAGCGACTAGAGGGTTATAGTCATTGGTTTGCCTTGTCATGAGAACAACTATGGGTCCAAGTCATTAAAAAGTCGAGTTAACTAAGGGGTTGGGCACTTGGAGTTGTTGGTTAGCTCATGGGGGTATTGTAGTACTTGAGGTTGGTCAGTAAAGTTTTGGTTGGATGATTCCACTTCCTTAAATGTAATTAGGAGGCTGAATCATATCATAGCAACTCCTCGTCACATATTTACCCCAGTGACCTGGTGAGCTTGGGTAAGTGTGGGAGGAGGGTGTTACAATAACCCATGGTCATAAATAAAAAACCGAGGTTGATAATAGTCACCTATGTTCAACAAGGTCTTCCATAGTTTACCATAATCTACCTTTATGAACCATAGGAAACAATAAGCAACCATAGTCAACCATGGTTAACTACAACCACCTATAGCCTATCTAAGCCAATATGGACAAGCATACTCAAGCATGGTCATTTTAGTCAACTATAATAAACCATATTTAACCAATCCTCCTCACAATGGGTTTCCACTTAGTCAACCCATGTCATGGCATCTACATTCATGGGATATGAAATAATGCTTCTAATCTCACTAGATATTATTAAAACCCTCCCAAAAACTTTTATGGAACCCCTCCTAATATATATTTCTAATAAAAAGTCATCCTTATAATAGATATTACCTATTTTTATCGAATAATCAATTTTATACCCGCCAATACCTATAAACTCCCCTACTAAAAAAAAAAACTCTCTTTTTAATAGATATTTCCTTTTTAACTAAATAATCCTTTATATACCCCACAATACATATAAACTCCTCTACTAGACATGCCCCCCACTCATGGTTTACCTTCGTCAACCATACTCAACCATAAGCAAACATGGGAAATCATGGTCAACATGGTCATCATTGTTAAACATTGTCAACCATGGTCAACCATAATCAACCATAGTCTTTCATGGGAAACAATGATCAACCACTGTCAATTATAACCTTTCATGGGCAACCATAGTTAACCTTAGTCAACCAAGATCAACTAAGGTTAGGTAAGGTCATGCATAGTCTTGGTCAACCATAATCAAGAATGTCAAATAAAGTCATCCTTAGTCAACCATCATCAAATATGGTTATACATTGTTAGCCATGGTTGCCCATGATAAACATGGTCTTCCACAGTTTACCATGATCCACCTTGATGAACCATAGTAAACCATGGGCAATCATGGCCAACCATAGACAACCATAGTTAACCATGGTCAACCATAAGTAATCATGGTTAACATGGGAAAAATGGTTAACCATAACGAAGCATATTCTATCAATATCAAGTTAGTAAAATATGGACAAACACACTCAAGAATGATCATTCATAGTCAACGATATTAAACCAAGGTCAACCATAGTTAGTTATGGTATGTTGATCCTCCCCCTAGTAAGGCCTCCACTTAGTCAACCTAAATTATAGAGCTTGAGTTCATGAGAAATGAAATAATACCTTTAATCTCACTAGATATTGATAAAACCTCCAAAAAAAATCCTTTTGTTAAACATCTTATTAATATATTTTTCTAATAAAAACCCTCTTTTTAATAAATATTACCTATTTAATTGAATATATGTTTTCATACCCCAATACCTATAAACCCTGTGCACATGCCCCCTATAATATATAAACTTTATTTTTTACAATTTAAAAACCCTCTTTATCATTGAATGTGGTAAAATACAAATCAACAAAATAAAACCCCAAAACCCCCCATATATAAAATTTGATTATTTTTATTTTTATTTCTAAAATTTGTGAAAAAAATCTATAAAAGAAATCTATAGAAATTATTGAACATTATCCAGCATAATAAAAACTTTTATATATAATATTTAAATAAAACGGTCTAACCATTTAGATTAAATTAAGTTAACCATTTAAATTCTATACAATTTATTTATGTAAACAAAATAATTTAACTAATATAAAAGTATAATTATGATTACCATGGTGATAAGCCAGAAACGAGCGGCTTGCGGCCACTTACACCCCCACTTGGCCTCCCAAGTACAGAGTGTTCGACGGTTTACAGGTGCCGGAGATGTGCATAGAGCGGTATCTGGAGAGAATTTTAGAGAATGTTAACTGCAGCTCTTCTGTGTTGGTAGTAGCTTATGTTTACATTGACCGCCTCATTCAATTTTATCCGCAATTTCATACCATCCACGACCCTCTATTTCTTGTTTTAATATCAACTTCAGTCCCATTTTCTTATTAATTCATATTACGCGAAAGTGGGAGGCGTGAACAGAGAAGAAATAAATAGAATGGAGATGGATTTCAAGTTTGCAGGTGAGTGTGAATGTGTTCGAAAGTTATTGCAGCCATCTGGAGAGGGAGGTGATGTTGAGAGGAGGATTCCAAATAGAGAGAACCCTTCGTCCATTTGTCTTCTGTAGATTAGACAAATCCTCCTCTGTCACGCGACAAAATTCCAGAAAATTCCAGAATTCTTCTGTCACGCAACAGATTACACAAAACCTCCTCTGCCACGCGATTGAAAATTTTGAAGGACCTTTTCTAGTTCATCTTTTGGAAATTCTTTCATAAGTTGATCATTTCCTTCCTTGTTAATGAATCTGGGAAAAGGCTAGCAACCTTTGGAATTTTATTTATAATGTCCTTAAGTCCTTTTGAAGAATAGATTTGAAATGTCTACATTTTACTTCAACCATTTCTTTGAAGGATTACTTGTAATATCCATTTGATATGAAGAGTTTCGAGATAGTGTTTATAAAGAGATAGTGTTTATAGCGTTCTAGTGGTTTGGAATTTTATGAAAATATATTTTGCTATCATCTCTAATCTACAATCAAAGGGCCTTAATTTTCATTATCTATTCAATTTCCCTCTCCAAGACATTTTCCTAGGCTTTTTTTCCTCGAAGATCTAATCTACTCTTTTAGATTGTCAGAGAGGGTTAGTGTTCTCTTGATTTAAACAATGCTTAATTAAACATTCTATTTCATACAACAATTTTGAGTCATTTTCTATCTGTTTCTTTGGTCTAGAGATAATTGCAGATTTTAATAATTTTAAGTTCCCTTGAAATTCTATAGGAGGACTCCAGCGTCCTTATTTATAGGAGTGCAAACATATTTAATAGATTAAATGGAAGAGGGATCCTTGAACTAGTATGGGTTTAATCCAGTGGGCTTTGATTGGGAGGAATCTAGGTCAAGGATAGTAGGAAAATGCTTAGATTCTCCTCCCACCGAGATGCACTCTCAAAATCGCATATGTGATTCGAAAAAGGACTTTGAAATTATGAACCTATTCAATCAGTTGGTTATGCAAGCCTCCACATCCTATTATTTCTCTAGTTAGACATGATCTTCGAAGGTTGGATAGAAACTAGGCCCATTTCTTCCAAACAATCTATCAGGAAATATGATAGGGGTTCTATGTGTGCAGAAGAGTCCCAAATTTCATTCGATCCTAATGTGAAATTTAGGTCTCTTCTTATTATAATAGGACCATATTAGAGGAGAGGATTTTAAATAGTGCACGTCCAAAAATTTCATGTCTATGTAAGGACCATACATGTCTAGATAGAAAGAAGACATGTCTATGGATTTTCAGAGAAATTCCACAACATTCCTCACTTAATTGACCAATGAGATAAAAATTTAATCTCATCCACTTTCCATATTAAAACAAGACCACTTGAGCTATCTGAAGCATCAATTGCTAAGAAGTCCTAGGATGGGAAATAGTCACAGATCAATTTTAATCCTTTGTTGCCTTCCATCACAATTCTTGTAGAAAAAGTATCCCAAGAGAATAAGTCTCCACAAGATGCTTCATAGCTATTTTTTTGGTGGGATTGGATAAGTCCATGAATAAGAAAATGTTAGGGTTCCCATACCAGGGATCATGGCCCTTCAGATCTATGATAAAAAAGCAATATATCGTCTATCTTTTGACTAAAAGTATAGGGCTTGAGATTTAATCTTATAGATCTTCAATCTTCCCAATAAAACAAACACATACTTGAGCTAATTCCTTTAGCTCAAGGTCCTTGGATTATTATTGGATTATTATTGTCCTTGGCAACCATTCCCTCTACAATCACGCTACAATTCTCGATCAGTTAGATCTGCTTCTTCATATCACATATATGACATTCTTCTTGTAGATCTAGCATCCCAACACTCAGATATGACTTTCTTCTTGCAAATATGACCTTTCAGCACTCAGATATGACTTTATTTTTGCATATGTTACCTTCCAACACCCAAATTCGATCTTTCTTCTTGTAGATCTGACCTTCCAACATTCAAATCTGAATTTATTCTTGTAGATATGACCTTGCAACACTTAGATCTGACTTCCTTCTTGCTATTGTAGCTCTTCTAAGGAAGATCTATGGCTAGGTCCTTTAACATCCCTCTCTCCATATATGAAAGTCCTCCACTTGTGTGTCTAGGCTTCTCCTTTGGCCTCTTATTTATACTTTTGTGTGAGTGATCTTGGAGGTTTTCCTTGTCCATCAATAAACCCCTATTTTACCACTCAATGACAAATTAGATTACACAATTAATTAACTTGGGTCTGAAGTCCACAATTTTGGGTCAAAAACCCAATCACTTGGATGCTTTTCCCAAAAAACTAACTTTTGGTGGGTTTTCACCACTCTCAAATACCTTATGAGCTACACAATTTCCAACACAATTTAAAGATATAATATTCATTTGGAGGTCCAGAATGGGGCTTTTTCTCTAAGCACCCTAATGATATATTTTTTTATCCCAACTCGATCTTAAAATTTTATTTCCTCTGTGTGATGGACATGAGAGCTTTGGACTTTATTCGAGGGATTTGTGCCATAATTCCCTAAATATCTCAACCCATAATCCAAATAAGTGTCTAAAATAAAATATCTAGAAGAATATGAATTCAATGGATGAAGGCCTTTCATTTGGATTGTAAATCATAATGTGAGGAAGGAAGGTCATGAATAGAATTAACCAATGCAACACGTTTATTTTTTATCTAGGATGGAAGTCAGAAGGGATATTGTATAGAGAGAATAAGGGGAATCAAAGAGAAGAGGGAAGAGGATGTCAGGAAGGATGGTCCAATAATAAAAGTAATAAAATCAAGGGTCCATGCAAAAGGAAGGAAGGATCCATAGGAGTTAATTAAAAATTAGAGAAACCAAGTGAGGGATCAATAATGTGTGAGGAAGAGGAACTCATTCTTGAGGAGGGAGGGACCTCCAAGAATATTATCGAGGAATCACGAGTTGGTGTATCCATTCAAGTTTTTTATACTAAAACTAGAGGATGGTCTCAGGGTGAGGGAGGTACTACTAGATAAACCTGGCCAACTAAGGGTATATGATCCAATACCTAATTTTCTTTCCAAACCCAATTCGCTTCACCTTCGAGATTAAAAAATATGAGCCAATATTTCCATAGTTGTTGTAGTGTCCACGCTTGCAAACAAACATGTCTTAATAGTTTGTAGCTTGTTGGTGGACTATATTACTAGAACAAATAGTGATGACATCGATCACTCCTTAGGAAAGATTGAGCTTAACTAGGATTTTTTTCCATCTTCATATAACCCAAATGCAACTATGAAAATTCAACTTCATAGTAAAAAAAGAATAATATCTCCAATCTCTTTAAAGACATATTCTGAATATAATAAAAAGGGAGCCATGGAAGTTGAACCCAAACCATACTCACCGAAATATTTTATGATTCAACATTAAAATCTATGAACCATTTTTTTGTGTATAATGTTTTGGAATTACAGTGCCAATTATCCTATAGAATCCTTTGAGCATTCACATGAGAATCCATCACCCAACCCATCCATCCTTTTGCTAGTAGTGTATAGCATGGAGAGTATCAGAACAAAAAAACAAAGTTGTCATCAATCCATTTTTTGAGAACTTCCATGGAATTTCACTTACTTGCAAAATTTCCCACAATACTACTTCCTCCATTTTATTCATGTCAATTATGTGAACATTCTTACCTAATAGAATACTTGGTTCCTCCATATTATGTTGTTCACATTTCTTTTTTCGTTTTTGAAAATTCCTTGATAAGGGGAGCTTAGGAAGCTAAAGGCAGTGATAGGGACTGAGGAGAAAGTAATAAAATTGTTCAACTAGTGCAACAAGAAGATATATATGAGGTATTTTGGTGATGAAGTAGTAATTGAAGAGGGAAATGCAACAAGAGAGGTGATAACTAATGATGGAGATAGCGGAGACTTAGAGAAACCGAAGAAAATTTTGATGAGTAATAAGGACAGGAAAATAATTCATCATTAACAGGGGAGAGATGACCAAATGGGATACCCCTCCCAAGGAGAGTATGACATAGGGTTTATGCTTGATCTCCAAAACCTCCACATACAATAAAGACAACAACACTAGTGAAATCAATTGCATTTAATTAGGTTACAAGGACACAATTGGTTCTGTAGAAACCTAGGCATTGGTTTGATGCTGACAGCATGGATCAGATCGTATTTTCACCCCTTTTGTATGATTTATTGAGTAATCTACCAACTTAACCTCCATAGGACAACCTTACAATAATAGTTTCAATGTATGGACATTGAAGGGAGGTTGATCATTAGTGAACAAAGAGGGGAATGTTCCATTGTATTTCAGAAACCCTATAATCTATAGAAACCCCCATCTTCCCTACTCTACAAAATTCTAACTGGGTTTTTAAAAAAAGTGACTTAATTTGTTAAAATATGCTTCTTCCTTTTAAAGATAATTTATGTGACAATTATTTGTTATTTTTTGTAAATGTTATCATATTTTATTAGAAATTTTGACCTTTTAATAAATTCTTGAAGAAATAATTTTTTTAGGGTTAAATTTCACACATGAGCTAATTTTCCATGGTTTTTTTTTTCCATAATAAGATTCACTAGCCACAACACCCGATGTACAATGCCCGCCTCTGCCCCCACGCAAACAGACACATCTAGCCAGCAAGCATAAAGAGATAGCTCGATAAGTTCTTTGGTTCGTCATCTTTCAGTCCCGCACTTGCTCCCCCCGAATCGGGGGCATAAAAACATGAAATAAGCTAAGCGTCGCGTGTTAAGCGTGTGCTGGCATTGTTGGTGATGGTAAGAGCGGGCTTTTGGTGTGGCACTGATTCACGATGGGGGGGCTCTTGGTGGGCTCGTGTTTTTAGGTCCTAAGCTTATGTTGAATAGTTTGTTGAGCTTCTGGTGGAGTGTTCGTGGCTCTGTTATGGGGACTCATTCTCCTACTCCTTCCTCATCGATCGATTGTCTCTGGTATGGGTAAGACTCTTCCTCCAGCTCCTGTTCCAACTCCTAAACATTGATGATATCGATGGACTAAGCTCTTAAATCTGAAGTTGGATTGGTAAAGGGCCTGCTAACATTCTTCCTTCTGAACTCAGATGGGGTTGGGTAATCTAGCTCTCCATCCTGAACCGGGGGTGTAGGCTAGCCTGGAGTTCTCACTCTTTCAGTTCACTCCCTTCCTGTGGAATTCAACAACTACCTTTATCCGGCAACCGGCAACTAGTCACTATAATGACGGAGGGCAACCGGTCGATCCAACCACCCATCAACGTTAGGCTATCCTCCCACCGGGGCTCCTGGATGTAAGTTAACAAATTGATTGGCCGGTCAACGAGAGTTCAAGAAAGGAAGGCAAGCTGGACCGAGGGATAGCGGCAAACGAAATATACGTAGATAGAGGTTGGCATGTTGAAAGCCTTTCTTGTCCTCGTGGAGTTGAAAGCTACCGATAGCTAGATCTATTCTCCTTCTCTCCTTTCCGAGTAGTATTCTCCAGCCCACACCCCCGGGATGGAAACGATAGTTCCTCCTCCGGAAGGTTATCACTTCCCCATATCTAGTTCGCTCTCCTCTTCTTGCCTCCCACCTACGGTCCGGGGAAATCGAAACACGGTAACAGTTATAAGATCTGCTAGCTCTCCTTATCCATCCAGGCAAGGAGAATAAGGCTTTCTCTCTGCAAGTTGAACCGTGGGTGAGGGCTGATCGGAGCTTTATCTCTGCTAACCGGAGGGAGGATCAAAACTACAACTAGAACAAATCACCCATCTCCTTTCACCCATCAGGAGATCGAGATCGAGAAATAGAACCCGGGGGTGAGGATAGGAACCTATCAGGTGTTCAGCCACTATCCCTTCAATCCAGCCTAAGGACTAACTGTTCTTTATCCCGGCCAGAAGGATTGTATCCGTCCCATCCTTTGTTTTATACTCCCTCCTCCCGTCCCATCCTTTTGTTCTACTGTGCCCCTGCCTCCCAACGGTTCAGTTCACACGGCCCATCCATACAACTAGAATCAGGTGCCCGGAGAGAAGTGAACACCTTGCCCCCCGGAGGGACAAGCGGCTTCGCACCTTGCGCATATATTATATATGTAATTATGCATTGTCTGCTAAAGGTGATCGTAGTTGGGTTGGTTGTTGGGGCTTGCCTTCTTATTACTTAAAGGATAGACCTGCTTGCTCTCATGCCCAGCTGGATCAGCTCTCATACCCGTCCTATTCCCAAAAAGTT
Source organism: Pinus tabuliformis (assembly GCA_031772625.1). Classification (NCBI taxonomy): domain Eukaryota; kingdom Viridiplantae; phylum Streptophyta; class Pinopsida; order Pinales; family Pinaceae; genus Pinus; species Pinus tabuliformis. The sequence continues at coordinate 1,209,126,482 of CM062804.1, read as the reverse complement.
TCTAGAAACTATGTACAATCCTTAGAAATAGAATACTTTTATAAAAACATTGCCAATCATTTTGTCGTTGGAATTTTACGAATCAATGAGATTCACCAAGCATTCTACACTTTAACACAATTATGAATCCTTAACATAAGTATGAATCCTTTAATTATAGTAAGTTGATTTTCTATTCATTGTGTAATTTTACATATATTTAAATGGAACATTATATTAAGTATAAATATAGATTTATGTTAACTTCAAATCCATTAAAAATTAAAGAGTAAAATCCTTGCAACTTTTTGAATCATTTAAGATGGATGTAGACTAGTTGCTTTCTCACACAACTCCATAGAATTCAAAAATTTCAACTTATGAATATATAAAATACATCTTTCTAATAGTTAAAGTATTTATATTTCAATTGTAACAATATTTCTATATCAATACATCATGCTTATAGTATCTGTATTTATCTATATGTCTCTTAACATTCATTTTAGTTGTCTATATGATAGTTTTTATACGATGCATACAAATTAAATCTCTCTCTTCACATATAAATTTTTTATTTTATTTGGACTTACGATTAGTTAACGCATTTTATTAATTTTATTATTTTTTTAAATATTACAATTTATTTTGAAGCTTTCATATAGAAGAAACATACAATATCAACATAGATCTATCTTAAGATCAGATTTATCATTGAGAGGAATCTCATCTCTTAAGATGTAAATTTTTTCATGATTATATTGGATTTAGGCCAAGATGAAGAGAATGGTAACAATATTTGTATGTAAATGTCATGTTTATAATATTTCTATTTTTATATAAATCTGGATATCTCCCTTTGTTTCTCTATATGGTAGTTTTTTATGTCAGGTGTATATATAAAATATCTCTTTCTCTCTCTCTTCAAAATAAAAGTTTGTCTGTTTGTTTGTTTGTTGTTATCATTTTTTTTTTTTTTTATGCATGAGTCATGAACATACATGTTGTTTTCCAAAGTCGACTCATCAAATTATAATAGAGATAATAGAGAATCAGGATTGACAAAAATACTTCCCTCTTTTCTTGACAAAACAAAACTTTACACTACCACAACTTCTCAAGCTTCTTTACCTAGGTTCTAAGACCTTAACCAATCCACAACCATTGGATAAGAAATAAAATCTAGAATAACAGTAACATTATTCATATTTGGGAAAAAGAAACACACATGGAATATTTGATTGAAAAAAGAACTAGAAATGAAACTTCATGACCTGAATTTTAATCTATCCAAAAACTCATAGAAATAAACTATTCTTGGATGCAAAGTCAATGGCTTCTTTGAAATCTTTTCATACATTTTGTTCAATTCAATTTGCACATACTTAAAGGAGGTCCAATGAAAATATTGAAATATATTTTGGATATCCTATAAAAGAGGTTTGAGATGAACATTTTCTACCACAGTGTTTTCATTTCCCAATGAATTATTGTTTTAGAGTTTCCCATGACTTGTATCTTGTTTATTCCTTTGATTTTTGCAATAGACAGTAGTAAATTCTACGTTTTTTTTTAATCCTATAACTGGAGAATAATGAATGTGGAAATAATGCTTTTGGTAAAAATGGCCCGACCCCACTAATCAGTGGATTCCCTTAACTTGTTCTATGAAAATAACCTCTAAGGATGTTGAAATTCAGTTGGAGCGTGACAAGGACTATAGGTTTTTTGTTTTTATATCTACTTGAAATTTAAGGACATGAGAGTAGGGCTTTACTCCACTTATGTGCACATCTCTCTCTCTCTCTCTCTCTCTCTCTCTCTCTCTCTCTCTCTCTCTCTCTCTCTCTCTCTCTCTCTCATACTTATAGATATTTTATTTATATTTATATCTAAATTTGACTAAGTAGTATATGCATTTTTAAACATCTCTACCACATTAGGTTGTAGAGCATACATCCGTAACAAAAAAATCTCTACATTATTAAGTTGGGTTGTAAGAGCATGTTTTATTATGAGAAAGACTCAATCATAGATGTCCTGTCTCTCTTAGTAAAACATTACATTACACATCATTGTCACACATTTTGTGATAAAAATTCCAAAAGTTTTGAGTAGTTGATTCTACTTGTTACTATATGTTTCATTGTATTAACTTTGATATGGAAGGAGAGTCATTTCTTTACTTTTATATGGTATTTTATTAGTACTAAGGCCTTTGAAAATGTGTTTATATTTGATAGAAGTAAATAATTATACTTTTGTATGGTTTGTATAAATGTTGGGGAATCCACGTATATTTAAAAAAATATAACTATCAACCATTATAAATATTGGAAACTGACAAATATTAATTATAAGGTAAAAATTTCATTTCAATCTTTAAAGAGTTGGAATCTAAGAATGCCATGGTATCTCTCTCTCTCTCTCTCTCTCTCTCTCTCTCTCTCTCTCTCTCTCTTTTATTACTAGGAATTAAAGCATGGGAAACCCTAGAGTATTTCCCCACATTTCGTGGATGGTAAACCGGGTAAACTGTCAACCCTGATTATGGGGCCTTCCCCCAAGGGAATCAAATATAGTTGAACTTGTGATCAACAAAAATTAGCAACAATATTAAAGAACTTCACATTTGGCTCTAGACCACTTGAGCTAACCCTTGTGGCTAACACCATGGTATCTATTGATGATGATATTGTTATCACTCTGATAATTCTTTTGAAGTAAGGAGAAAGAAAAACCAAAGGTAACCACAAACTGCTTTTGGAGATCAGGACCTAGCCTTTCTGATGCTCAGAGAGGGCTTTCTCTTTAAAATTTAATTTTGTTTTAGTTAATATGTTTTTAGGCTAGTTATGATTGTTCAAGGGGTTTTTGATTTGTATTTGAGATTGGGTGGTGAGATCTACTTAGATAGATGGATACAATGACGCCTTTTAGACTATTGGGCTATGAAGTCAAATAGTAAGAAAGAAAAATTGGATTAACTCACTAAAGGGAATGCTCCAAGGGCAAGATAGCAGAGTGTTTTTCAGATCTTTAAGATAGAGCAGTGAAAGGGTTTCACTCTGGGCGAGAGAGTAGTTAAGGGTTCTCAGATCTGGATAATGAATGATGAATGAAGGGATAATCAAGATCAAAGGGAAATTAAGAATTCTTTAATTAAAATATAAGAAGAAAACATTTAAATGCATAACTATTAAGATAGAGTGTAATTAAACAAGTTCTGAAGTGCTATTCCAGTTATAACATTTAGATTGAGAAACACAATAAATATTATGAATAACTTTGAGAAAAATAACAATAACACATGGAAATACTTGTCTGAAATTCGCTCAACACATGAATCCCTGGAAATGTCTATTCTTTATTTATCAATCCAGCTTACTGGCTCAGCAAATGATACAATAACCTTTTGGGTATTCTGATCAAAAAGTCTATAGAAATGTCTAATATAATCCACCTAAAATACTTCAAATGAAGAAGTATTTATACAAATTCTAAACTAAAAGATCTTGAAAAAATATCAAGATTGGTTTTACAAATATCTCAAACTATTTTACATTAATATAACTTAAATAAAGGACACTCAAAACTAATGAATCTATTGGGCACTATATTTATGTATTGATAGTGAAAAAGAAGAGTAATTCGAATTTTTTAGCAACTCTTAATTGATGATGAGGCTTCCAAGTCACTAACTAAGTCCTTCCTTTGTGCATTCTGCCCCAAAAATTCTACAAAATTAGGGTCCAGTGATACCTTTGTATATCACAATCTGAGATAGTTATGTAAAAATTGAAAGACGTTATTGTAGATAAGTATGTTGTTGAGATACACCTCTTTCCGTTTCAAAAAATTCAGCCCCATCTGTTCACAATATTCTCTGCAAAACGATGTCGAAAACAGGACTTTGCATAGTCCGAAAAATAGGCTATGAAGATATGCATTTATCTCCTATTTTGTAATACCTGTGTAAAAAGTGATATATATTTTTGTAGATTGGCCTTCGAGGAACACAAACCTCCTATAGTTTCTCAAAATGCATCTTGGATTGGCCACAATAGTTTCTGCAAAATTATGACTTAAACAGGAAATTTATGGAAAATGTACCATTCCTGCTCTGATTTCATCTTTTAACCTTAATTTTCCTTTAACTTTTTTTTACCTTTACTTCGGATAAACTTCATTGTTGTTGGTGAAAGTGTCTTCATCTTTGTTTAACCCTTACTGCCTCCATGTTTACTTTTACTGTTTACCTTGATTGCTCTGTTTTTTCATCTATCTTCACTTTGACATGAATTTATTTTATCTATATGCTTTGTAACTGTCTTCCATGTTGTTTTTCTTCCCGTTGGATGCTTTTATTCACTTTGATTTTTCAATTTGATAGACTTTTATTGATACTATTTCATCTGGTTGATTTATCGTTTTCCTTTAACTGTTCTTTTTTTACTTTCACTGTAACCTTTTGACTTTTACTTTACATTTTCAAATAAGAGGGTCGTTTTGGTTTTTTCTCAAAATACTTGGAAATTGGTGAAATAACTTCAAATTGGTGTTCTCGGCAACTAAAGAAGGTTGAAAGGGCTCTGATATGGACTAAGAGCTTGATTGGGGTCTCTGCAACTTCTTCAAGAGTGAAATTGATGTCAACTAGTAACTTCAAGGTTTGAAGATGTCGCAATGGCTTGCAGAGGTTTACAAAGAAATTGATCGAAAAGGGCCAAATAGGGCTTCTCGGCCTTTATGTTGAAAAACGACCATTTTTGGCAAGCAAATTACGAATGAATAGTGGGCGTTTTTCGGGTTGGGCGGGGAGGGGTTTTCCCAAGCCATCACACCGCTTTATCGAGGAGGCGGTATTTTGGCAAGGTCACCCGATCTACCTTAACACTTGACACGTAGCAGATGGGGGCCCGGGAAATACCACTTTATCGAGCGGGTAAAGGTCAGATATCGGGTGAACCAATATGGCTATGAATCGTTAGATTCGAGTGCTGATGATCCGACAGTAGTCGGGTGACAGATTAGCACGAATGAAATGGGTAAAGTTTTTTTTGGGGGGTGGGGGGGGGGCGCGAGGCTTTAATTAATGGTGGTTTGTGATTATTTAGGAGTTAAACATGGGATTAAATGATCGGACGGTGTTAATGAAGATATTATCTTAACTTTACTGAGAATTGGTGAGTTAAGAGGGTTTTGTCTGGGGGATAGGGTAAAAATATAGTTTATAGTTAAAATAAAGGTAGGGGTAATATATATGGGGATTTATTTATATACGAGGAAAAAGGGTATATCGGGAGCTATATTATTAAGTTACGAATTAATATGAACTGAAATGAGTGGAATGAAACTAATACTAAGTATAATGTAATATTTTCACTTTTCCTTTACATACACTTATACTTAGGATAAAATCATTTTGTGGGTATTTTGAGTGAAATGGAATTTAACATGGGGTTTTTTTACTTTTCATAGGCAAATGGAGTTTAACCTTAGGAAAAGGGGTTTTATTAGGGTAATGAAGGGAAATGACTTATATGAAGGGAATTCTAACATTTCATCTCCATAAGTCATTAAGTCGAGGGTCCAGTCCCACCAAAAGTCAGAGAAATGCTCTGAGCCTTTATGACTTGAAGGATTTTTAGTACTAGAACATACTTGTGGATGGGGAAATTAGTAAGTATAGGGATGAAGTGACTGAGGGGAAGTCAATTAAATCAACTTGTAAACCTCTGTTTTTGCTTTCTTAATTGCTCATGGACATTGAAACATATGATTAAGCATGATAAATGTGCTTTTGTCCAATCAACTTTATACTTTAGCAAACTTTCTTCTACTTACCCATTACTTACCCTAACATTTCTTCTTCATTTTGTGGGTGCACTTATGCTAGCAAACCCTTTTGTTTCCTTTTCTTTTATAAAACAAACCATCTAATTCTAACCTTTTATCTTCCAAGGGCTCAGATTAAACTGATGAACTCCTTTTACTTTCTCTACCTATCTAATGATCTGCCAAGATTAAGCTATTTGGTCAGATTTTATTCTTTAACTATAAACATAAAATTTAAAGCATGAGAAGTCAAGATGAAGCTGTTTAACTTATCATGGATTATGGTATTTTAAACAAGCTACACATAATCATTATTTGCAGAAAAATTAAAATAGTAGTGGCATTTGAATTTGCACACTTTCATGATCTATTTTTATCTCTTTTTGTGGGGTTTATATATATATATATATATATATATATATATATATTAATTAATTTTTATCTTTGTTTCTTTTTTTCCTTTGATTGTTCTTTTAGGACATACCCTCTTTACATTTTTTAATTTGGGAATACATTTGCAGAAAGCAAAGGTATGTACAATATTACAATACTGACCATAGTCAATTCAAAATTATGAATCCTATTATTATAGGACCCTAACAGTGGCTACACATGGGGATGGCATCTCCTTGTGAGATGTCAGGAACACTATCGACTAGTAGCCTGATCCATTGGGCCAGTCCCAAACATGTATATTCTTTGTTGTATAATCTCTGTGACTGAAACTCTTGAACTGAAAGTACACCCTTTTCTGCAAACTGAAATCTGATTTGAAACTAAAAGAAGGTACTACAATTCTCAAACCAAACTAATAGATCATCAAGGTCTTTAGGACGTTCTTTCTGGGATTCAACTTCTAAAGAATTATTTCATAACTTGCTGAAAACTGAAAACTAAAATAAACTGAATTCTTACCTACTTACTCTAATCATCTGTTCAACTGCTAGTTAGGTAAAATGAAACAGCCAATGAAAACATTCAAGCATTATGTAATTTGATGTATTTTGCTACATTTGCTTGTTTGTGATCAAAATTGAGATTCTAAAACCAATTATAACCTTGTCAACAAATGAGAAGATAAGGAAATACTTGATTTCCTTTGTTGACTCTAGAAACTGTACAAAAGGATCTTCCAAGATATATACACTAATGTTTAACTGATCTAAGAAACTGTACAATTGTTCTGGATGGCCTCCATGCCATGAAAGTGAAATGTCATTTTCATCTTTATCACCCTGCAGATTTTCAGATAAGCTTTGTGATGATATTTCTACTGATTGAAATGTCTGTCTAGTGAAACCTTTATCATCTTGATTTTGAATCTCATAGTTAGTTAATGGAGAAAAATTCTGATTGCATTCATCATCTAACATATCAGCTATTGGATCATAAAAGACATGGAAGGATTGCTGCAACCTATTACATATGGGTTTTAATGGGACTTCATGGATTTATGCATGTTGTTCATCCTTTTCTTTGGAGATATTATACCATATTTCCTTTAAAAACTGAAATGATTCAAAACATAGTGGTATAGAACTTTCCTGTGTCATCTGATTAGACGTCTCAATAGAATTTGATAACTGCACTTGTGAAACTAAAGAATCCTGATTAAGATTTTCATTGTCTTCTTTGTTGTCAATATCAATACCTAAAGACTGCTGATTTTTGATTGCTTTAAAGTTTTCTCTGATGAATTGAAATGAAGCAAAACAAAGAGGCAAAGAAGCTTCACTTATTTCAAAAAAATTTGCACTTTCTCCTCACTTTCATAGCTGATATGAATAAGATGATCATTTTTTTCATGTTGCCGAAACTAAATTTCTTTACTTCCCAAACTAGTTTCTGATTGCTCTGTAAAGTTAGTTTGGATTTGAAGAACATAATTATCATCAAACTGATCATATTTAGGCAAATCATTAAAATAAGTAATGTCATCAAACATACACATTAGATCAGTAGATTTCCTCTCCACATATTCCTTTATAAATCTATCTTCTGATCTATGGTAGTTGGAATTAGTAGGAATTTGTTCATGGCTATCAACCTCTTCTTTTTGTCAAATAAATGGGTCATGGTGATTTTGAACAAAAAATGTATCTTTCATGGTGATCTTCTGTATCCTTTCCTCTATTTTTCTTACCAAAATGTTGAGTTTTACCTCTACAATGTTGTTCTTTTTCGCTCCTGCTTTCAACGTTTCTCTTCTAATTTGCAGATTAACTTCTACATCTACTGCAATGTTCTGCATCTATTCCAATGTTGAGGGGTTTCTTTCTCTTAGCTGAAATTCTATCTCTGGATCAAATGCTTTTGGATAATGCAAGAGAGTTGAATCAGGAGGAGGTCTTATTTTTTATGGCATCGAATAATAGATTTGATTAAACTTGTCAGAAAATAGTTGTATTGTTTCATTTGGCTATCTTTTTAACTGATTATATTCTTCTATGATCACAAAAAGATTGACTTTGATTATCCATCTATCAAGGAATTTTTTGACAAGCTGTTGGAAATTTGAGATGCATGCAATAGGTAGATTCTTGAACCAAATCTTTACTCTACTTTGCAAAGAGAGAGAAAAAAGTCTGATTCTAACATCATTTTCATCAATCTCAAATTAGTCCAAATAATTCTCAAAACCTTGAATATGTTTTTGGGTAGTGATTTTACCATCTTCTTCATCAAACCTAGGGAGATACTTGTAATAATTGTTAGGGAAAACATGGAGTGTAGGAGGTAAGATGAGTGGCTTATACCTATCAGGAACATTCCAAGGTACAGGAATATGTATAAGGATTGCAAGATCATTCTTGATTATTTGAGATTTCTTGATTTGAAAATGATCATCATAAGATTCAGAAGAATTCTGCTCAAATGTGTAAGGAGATTTTATATCTACAATTTTAAAAGGAAAATAATTAAAAAATAATCTAAGATCTTCTCTAAAATACAATATACATTGAACAACCTTCTTGATGAGAAAAAACACGATGTCTTGGATAACAATCCAAGTTAGAAACCTGATCTTCCCATATTGTTCTTTCATGTTCATTCCTCCAGTGGAATCTTGATTGTGAAATTGATTTGGAGTTGCGAGGTGGATGATTTTAGCCTTTGTGTGTCTGATCACTGTCGACCATCATAGATCATATCTGAACCTGTAAAATATTTCTGAAGAAAATGTTAGTCGTCCCCAATATGGTCGCCAGAAATGTTATCACTCCGATAATTCTTTTGAAGTAAGAAGAAAGAAAAACCAAAGGTAACCAGAAATTGCTTTTGGAGATCAGGGCCTAGCCTTCCTAATGCTCAAAGAGGGCTCTCTCTTTAAAATTTAATTTTGTTTTAGTTAAGATGTTTCTAGGCTAGTTATGATTGTTCAAGGGGTTTTTTATTTGTATTTGAGATTGGGTGGTGGGATCTGCTTAGACAAATGGATAAAATGATGTCTTTTAGACCATTGGGATATAGAGTCAAATAGTAAGAAAGCAAAACTGGATTAACTCACTGAAAGGAATGTTCTAATGGCAGGATAGCAGAGCGTTTTTCAAATCTTTGAGACAGAGGGGTGAAAGGGTTTCACTCAAGGTGAGAGAGTAGTTAAGGATTCTCAGACTCGGATAATGAATGATGAATAAAGGGATAATCGAGATCAAAGGGAAATTAAGAATCCTCTAACCTGGATATTCAAGAAATCAATCTAAACCAAAGAACAATTAAGAATTATTTAATTTAAATATCAGAAGAAAACATTTAAATGCATAACTGTTAAGACAGAGTGTAATTAAACAAGTTCTGAAGTATTATTCCAGTTATAACATTTAGATTGATAAACACAATAAATATTATGAATAAATTTGAGAAAAATAACAATAACACATGAAAATACTTGTCTAAAATTCACTCAACACATGAATCCTTGGAAATTTCTGATCTTTATTTATCAATCCAGTTTGTTGGCTCAGCAAATGATTTAATAACCTTCTAGGTCTTCTGATCAAAAAGTATATATACATTTCTAATATAATCCACCCAAAATACTTCAAATGAAGAAGTATTTATACAAATTCTAAACTGAAATATCTTGAGAAAACATCAAGATTGGTTTTACAAATATCTCAAACTGTTTTACATTAATAGAACTTAAATAAAGGACACTCAAAACTAATGAATCTATTTGACACTATATTTATGGATTGATGGTGACAAAGAAGAGAAATTTGAATTTGATAGCAACTCTTAATTGATGATGAGGTTTCCAAGTCACCAACTAAGTCCTTCCTTTGTGCATTCTGCCCCAGAAATTCTGCAAAATTAGGGTCCAGTAATACCCTTTTATATTTCAATCCGAGATAGATATGTAAAATGTGAAAGAGGTTATAGTAGATAAGTATGTTTTGGAGATAAACCTCTTTCACTTTCCACAAATTCAGCCCCATCTGTTCACAATATTTTCTGTAAAAAGATGTCAAAAACAGGACTTTGCACAATTTAAAAAATAGGCTATGAAGATATGCATTTATCTCCCTTTTTGTAATACCTGTGTAAAATGTGAGATAGGTTTTTGTAGACTGGCCCTTTAGGAACAAAAACTCCTCTAGTTTCTCAAAATGTATGTTGGATTGGCCACAATAGTTTCTGCAAAATTATGACTTAAATAGGAAATTTATGGAAAATGTACCATTCCTGCTCTGATTTCATCTTTTAAACTTAATTTTATTTTAACTATTTTTTACCTTTACTTTGGACAAAATTCATTGTTTCTGGTGAAAGTGTCTTCATCTTTGTTTAACCCTTACTACCTCCATGTTTACTTTTACTGTTTACCTTGATTTCTTTGTTTTTTCATCTATCTTCACTTTGACATGAATTTATTTTATCTATATTCTTTGTAACTCTCTTCCATGTTGTTTGTCTTCCTGCTGGCTGCTTTTATTCACTTTCATTTTTCAATCTGATAGAATTTTACTAATACTCTTTCATCTGGCTGATTTATCTTTTTCCTTTTACTGTGCTTTTTTAACTTTCATTGTAACCTTTTGACTTTTACTGTAAATTTTCAAATGAAAGGGTCATTTTGGTTTTTTATCAAAATACCTAGAAATTGGTGAAATAACTTCTAATTGATGTTCTCAGAAATTGAATAAGGTTGAAAGGGCTCTAATACGGTCTGAGAGTGTGATTGGGGTCTCTGCAACTTCTTCAAGAGTGAAATTGAGGTCAATTGGTAATTTCAGGGTTTGAAGATGTCACAATGGCTTGCAGAGGTTTACAAAGAAATTGATCGAAAAAGGGCAAATAGGGCTTCTTGGCCTTTTTATTGAACAACAATCATTTTTTGCAAGCAAATTATGAATGAATAGTGGGCATTTTTTTGGGTTGGGTGGGGAGGTGTTTTCCCAAGCCATCTCACCGCTTTATCTAGGAGGCAGTATTTTGGCGAGGCCACTTGATCTACCTTAATTCTTGACACGTAGTAGATGGGGGCCTGGTAAATACCACTTTATCGGGCGAGTAAAGGTCGAACATCGGGTGAACCTGATATGGCTGTGAATCATTAGATTCAGATGCTGACGATCGGATGGCAGTCGAGTGATAGATTAGCACGGATGAAATGGGCAAAGGTTTTGGGGGGCCCGAGGCTTTAATTAATGGTGGTTTGTGATTATTCTGGAGTTAAACTTGGGATTAAATGATCTGACGAGGTTAAATGAGGGATTATCTTAACTTCACGAAGAATTGGTGAGTTAAGAGGGTTTTGTCAAGGGGATAAGGTAAAAATATAGTTTATAGATAAAATAAAGGTAGGGGTAATATATACGGGGATTTATTTATATACGAGGACAAAGGGTATATCGAGAGCTATATTATTAAGTTAGAAATTAATATGAACTAAAATGAGCGGAATGAAACTAATACTAAGTATAATGTAATATTTGCACTTTTCCTTTACATACATACTTAGGATAAAATCTTTTTGTAGGTATTTTGAGTGAAATGGAATTTAACATGGGTTTTTTTACTATTCATAGGCAAATGGAGTTTAACCTTAGGAAAAGGGGTTTTATTAGGGTAATGAAGGGAAATGACTTTTATGAAGGGAATTCTAACATTTCATCTCCATAAGTCATTAAGTCGAGGGTCCAGTCCCACCAAAAGTCAGAGAAATGCTCTGAGCCTTTATGACTTGAAGGATTTTTAGTACTAGAACATACTTGTGGATGGGGAAATTAGTAAGTATAGGGATGAAATGAATGAGGGGGAGTCAATTAAATCAACTTGTAAACCTTTGTTTTTGCTTTCTTAATTTCTCATGCACATTGAAACATATGATTAAGCATGATAAATGTGCTTTTGTCCAATCAACTTTATACTTCAGCAACCTTTCTTCTACTTACCCATTACTTACCCTAACATTTTTTCTTCATTTTGGTGGGTGCACTTAAGCTAGCAAACCCTTTTGTTTCATTTTCTTTTATAAAACAAATTATCTACTTCTCACCTTATATCTTCTAAGGGCTCAGATTAAATTGTTGAGCTCCTTTTATTTTCTCTACCTATCTAATGATCTGCCAAGATTAAGCTGTTTGGTCAGATTTTATTCTCTAACTATAAACATAAAATTTAAAGCATGAAAAGTCAAGATTAAGTTGTTTGACTTGTCATGGATTATGATATTTTAGACAAGCTACACACAATCACTATTTGTAGAAAAAGTAAAATATTAGTGGCATTTGAATTTGCACACTTTCATGATCTATTTTTATCTCTTTTTGTGGGGTTCATATTTTTGACTTTTTTAATTTTTATCTTTGTTCCTTTTTGTCCTTTGATTGTTCTTTTAAGACATAAACTCTTTACATTTTTTAATTTGGGAATACGTTTGCAGAAGTCAAAGGTATGTACAATATTACAATACTGACCATAGTCAATTCAAAATTATGAATCCTATATTATAGGACCCTAATAGATATAACTTTTGATCTTATTAAAAAAGGGAATGTTTCACTATGTCTGTAATGTATTTGAAAATTAATATAAAGTAATTTTTTTATCTTATTTTATTGTATATATTTGAAGTATACGTATATATGGACATAGAAAATAATATAATTACTAATGTAGATAAATATAAAATGTTCTTTTATGTAAGGGGTGTCTTCACTATCAATGCACTAATAAAAAATAAAGAGAAAGTGAAATATTATTTGATCTGATGAATTAAGAGAAGGCGTAAGGTTAATGGAGGAATGTTGTAACACCCTCCTCCCACATCCACCCAAGTTACCATGTCAACTGGGATAAACATGAGATGAGAGGCTACTATGATCTTATTCGACTTCCTAGGTGACCTTAAAGAAGTGAAATCGACAAAAAATCATATACAACCATCCAATGCCATCAACAAAACCCTCATGAGATAAGTCAACCACTTAGACAATGTGTCCCTCAGTGTCACTACTGTTCTGGACAATTTAAGGCTTAGTTGTTCTCATGTTATGGGCAAGGGAGTGACCAGAGACCTAAAGTCTCTCTCATAAGCCTTCCAACCAGCGACTATAGTCCAAATTTGTCAATTATGTGCCAACAAATCTGGGATTTGAGCCACTTTTCGAGGCCTAGAGCCCATGCCACTGCCTAGAATGGAATGAAAGCTCAGAATTAAGTAAAGTACTGGGAAACCATGATGCAAAAGTAAATAGTTGATCAAGGCCTTAATCAGACCCCTACTAGCCATGACAACAATTTCATCAAACATATCAATGACATGTAACCTACAGGTGTAAACAACAAAGTTAAGTGTAGGGATCTCTTACTTATAAATAACTCTTTACACATATTTTATATTTAACTATTTTTTTGTGTGTGTTTTTAACGACATTATCTACTGAAGCCACAATTTCGTTGGATATATATATATATATATATATATATATATATATATATATATATATATATATATATATATATATATATATATATATATGTGTGTGTGTATGTATGTATGTATGTATGTATGTATGTATGTATGTATTCAAAATCTGGTAATTTTCCTTTTCTAAAGTAATTTTTTAAATTATTTAATATTTAATTATATTTAACTATTTTATATTTAACTCTCTATATAGTATTATTATTATTATCCAATTTTAAGGTCGTAGGCAAGTGAGACACCAAATTGGTGTATATATATTTTACATTTAACCTTTTTTTTTGTGTTTTTTGGGGCATGTTTAATTTATATTTTTTTCACTAATATCAAGATTTACATTACATTAATATTTTTTTTGATATTCTAATTTATATGGGTAAGGTAGGTAAATAACATTAATAAAATATTTCATGAATACTCAAATTAATAATAAAATATTTCATGAAGACCCAAATTAAATAATTTAAAATTATTTAGGACATGTACCTCTTTTTAAATTTAAAGGATTTGGATTGGTTTACATATTATGACATGGAAATTACTTGAAAACCAATAGAGGCTGAATTATTTCCTTGTAATACCTCTTTGAATGAGATAGAATTCTCATTTGTGAACTTAGTTCCCTTTGCAGCCCCTCGAAGCTTTATTTCAGAATAATGGTTGAGTTCCTTTTAGCATTGTAATATTTGAGCTCTTGGGATTCATGAAAAACGTTCCCTACAAATTGCAAACATAGAAGATGTGAGGGAAATCCCCACTTGTCTTCTCTACTTCAGGGAAGAGAATAGTTTTGAACCACTAACCTAAAAAATAGAGGTATTCCCATTTATATTCTTCACAAAAATCTAGAATATAGGTCGCTCTCTATTAGAGGTGATAGGGGATTAGGACGGCTAAGGGGAAGGGATATTTTGAGATGAGGGATACCCAACAGAGGAACTTGTAGCAGAGTCTTCCCAAAATCCAAAGAGCATAGCAAATGATAAATGAAATTAACCCGAACACTCCTTTTGTTGAGAATAATCCTAGGGTTGAAGTCACCAACCACTCATTCTTTTCACATAAAGAGATATGAATGAATGTATAATCGAGGGAAGAATGATATCGTCGTGAGAATACTGAGGCGACTATTTTCTAGCCCATGAGCATCCTCAAAGGTCAAACGATATGCTCCTAAAAGAAAAAATTGCTTAAATAGGGACCACTACACCTCAACCCATTATGTGGCAAGAGAATTGTGATGGAAAACATAGACTTTAGTGTGGCTGCAGAAAAAAGAGAGATGAGAGACAAAAATGTAGCCTCCATGGCAGCTTAGGTCCCCTAAATTATGATTTATTCACATGAATGACATTTTTTTCAATATTTGGTTGTGGTTCTAATTCACCCAACAAAATTTGGTTAGAGTAGTTATTTTACAATTCATTTTTGTTTCCACCGGTTGTTTGAGGAAAGTTGTTCACTTCATTGTGTATAGGTTTACAATTTGCAATTAGAGCAAAGATGACTAGAATGTGGACAACTTGTGAGGTTCATCTCCAATCAACTATTGAAGCTAGGTGAGTCCTCCATCTAAATATCTAGTACTGATGCTAAAATTGTTGTAGGCCATTTTAGGGAAATATTTGTATTGTTTTTCAAATTTTCTGCTTTGTTATGGTTGACCCAAGCCATACGATAAGTCTCATCTACAATAGAGCTGGTGAATCTACTAGAGAGAACTCCATGAGTTCTTCTCTTTACAGTGTCTTTATTGATTTTTGGCTTTTGTTAGGGTTCTTGGATATATCCTACTATGTACACCTTTATTCCCTCTTTATACATTACTTTTTAAGGAATTATTTCATGTTTTTGAGAAGCCTTTCACCCAAATATGAAATTGTACACATGTTGCATTCATAAACAGAGCATGCACATACTTGAATCCCTTAAAAAGTGTGTGCATGTAGGTTTTCTTCTCAAATAATGTGTATGCATGCAAATTCCCTCATAAAGGTTGCTTGTGCTAGTTTTCAAGTAATTTTTGGGCCTTTTTGTGCACTTCTACGTAATTTTGGACATACAAGTGCCTTTCCTTCAAACAAGGATTATGTGAACTCTAGTTTCCTTCACAAAAGGAGCATGCACATGTTTTTTTCTCTCAGAAAATGAGCATATACGTCTTGTACTATGTTCTTAATGGCTTTTCATGATTCTCTTCTCTTTTAATGCAATTTTGTTGTTGTTTTGAAAGCTGTGTTGACGAGGGACCAAAAGTTGAAGAAAGTGTCTATTTTTGGTTGCCATATGTAATTGTCCCATAGGGAGATGTTGTAGAGTCCACAAACTAAAGCATTAGATTAATAATAATAATAATCTCAACTCAACTGAAAAATTAATAAAAATAATAAATCTATTCAATTCATTTGTTATAGTGTAATTTTATTTTAAATTAATAGAACTACACATCTTTTTTTTCCCAAAAAAGATAACAATAAACATATCACATTAAAATAATTTTAAATAATAATGATTTATAATTGTAATCATGATAGTTCAAAGCATATAATTAATAAATAGACAAAAACTTAATAAATTTATTTGATAAATATATATTTAGATAAGAATATTTATATATAGAGAGATGTGAAATATATACAGAATAAATAGTAGCTACAAATTAAGATTCATTTTACCATATAAATTAGAATAATGATTCATATTAGTAATCATTACAATTGAAAACTTTATGTTTAAATTTAATGGATAAGCTAAGAACTTAATACTTACGATATTTTTTCTATGCTAATTCTCATTGTCTCTCTATATATAATCAATGCTATGCATATAAGACATAAAATTATACCAAGGGAATATATATGTATCTACACGTATGAAAATTTTAATAAAATTAAAATAAGAATACTTATATATATAGAGATGTGAAATTTATATAAATATACATTATATTACTAAGAACCAAAATAGATGCATCTTAACATAAGAATCAAATCTCTAGAAGTGAAAACATTTTCTTATGTTTTGCACTAAAATAGAGCTTTTCATCTTGAGAGATTGGAACCTAAGATAGATCTATGCTAATATGTATTTTATTTATTTATTTATTTATTTTCCTATAAGCTTAGGATCTTATATTATACTAAAATGGAAACTAGGAAAAGAAGCATGATCAAGGATGAAGCTAAAATGCATCAAAAAAGACCATAACATAGTTGGGTATGACCATGATCCTTGAGTACAACATTGCAAAATGAGGCTATAAGAGTTATATTGTTCGAGATAATACGTTTGGCATGCAAGAAAAACTAAAAACCACATATAACTTCATAGCTTGCTATTGGCGACATCTCACCATGTGGATATCATGCCCACTAGCGAGCAAGAGTGGGAGGCTCTAGATTGGTAGTTGGAGAAGGTGCTTTATTCAGGAGTATAGACTCTTCTAGTTGTTGTAGTCGCCCATCCATAATATGATACAACAAATAGAGCTCCTCCATCCTCATGAGGATCTCATCTATGGGTTCACTTTGATTGAACATGACCTTCCCTAGTAAATTCATGATGTGCCAGTACATATCAATCGTGTATAAGTATTGGTTTCTTCTTGCTCTAGGACTTCCCAAATCTATCGCCCAATTTACAACTTCTACTAAGACTTCAGAGTCTGACATCTCTTGTCGCTTATTAACCAATTCATGCTCCATGTTTGATAAGTCCCCTTACATTTCCAAGGTAATGTACATTCTCAAAATCTTTTTGTTGATGCTTGAGCCTGGGTGCCAACATGCGAGTGGCCTTACAACCTCCCCACCTCTCCTTGTGTAATATCATTACGTGGGAATCATTGAGGAGTGAAGAAAAAAACCTACAAATATAGGACCCTCTAGTTCCGATGAAGCCAAGTTCAAGGAGAATGGAGGCCCACACTAGAGAGAAATCAGAAAGCAGGGAAAGTTGCATAAAGCAAGAGAAAATACTAAAAAAGCAACACCAACCGAAAGGACCATAACTAGGCCACCAACAAAAAGTCCCTAAACCACTTAAGATAACCAGAGACTTAAGTAAAAGAAAGATAAGATAGAACTAGAGCAATAAACTTGAGCATTGTTCAATTGAATGTGCAATGAGGATAGTCATTTTACTAGGTTCCTCTCATGGCGAGGTTAGTTGATCAGTTGAGTAGGAGGAAGTTGACCAGAGGAGGCGAGAAAAGTCCTTAGAGACCAACAAACCATCCTAGGAGGGCTTGGTCCTTCAAGTCGATGCATGACGAGACTATATTTCACAATGTTGTTTCTTCCTAGAACAGCAAATCTACTAGAGAGAGCAGAGGAAAAAGTGCTCACGAATAACCACATTTCTATTTAAATTGTGAACATTCCCAATCCCCTGACATAAATACTACCACAGTGAATGACAATCTATACACTTGATTGCATAGAGTAAATGCCCTAGAGTGAGTGGCAGCGTGAGGGAAAATAGTGTGTGTGGAAATTTAATACCATAGCCATACACTCCACCACCTTTCTCCTTGAAATGCTTAAATATTAAACATGACCAAACAAATCCCTATTGGTATCAAAGTTGGAGTACCTCCTTTAGCTTGCTCTTCATTAACCTAGAGATCTGTGTTGATGTAATTTTGCTCAATTATTATCACCCCATTGGAGTTATGTTAATATATATTATTACACCTATTTTTTTTTAACTATTTACGTAAAACTAACCACCAATATGCCAACATTCTACTATTTTATTAAGACTGAAAATTCTAGAATATAGTTTTAAAATAATCTAATGCTTTACAATTTCAACATAAACCTTTTTACGTAATATAGAAAATTCATACATATGGGAGAAAATCAAAATACTTTCTCAAATAACACATTTTAATGTATTTAAACAATTTTATATCTATATAAATAGATTATATAACTTATAATATGTTTAAAGAATTTTATATTATAAATAAATATATAAAAATATTAAATAGAAGAATAAATTATGTTTTATTTGAAAAGTATTTAAAATTTTAAAAATATTATATTTTTTTTCTTTCATAATAGTTTTTATAAATACTATTTTCAATGAAAAAAACTAAGTATTTACATTTAATTAGGCTAATTATTATGTAAAGATGTATTATTTATAAAGGTAAAAATTTAAATATTGATTTAATATAAGGAAAATAAGGAAAATAATACCATTTCTTTAACCTAAAAAAGCATTAAATTAGAAAAAAAATAATAAAATAAGATAAGATTAATTAAAAAGTTATTTATTTTTTATTAATAAAATTACAAACAATTTATTTTGAAAAAAAATTATAATATATATCATATTAAAGTAAATTTAAATGATTATAACATATAATTGATAAACACCCTATAAAATTAATAAATTTAATTAAAAAACTTATAATTAAAAATAAAATTTTATAAGTTATATATTAAAATTTATTTTTACTCTATAAATTAAAATAATGATTTATTTTACAAAATTTAGAAACTTCGGTCTTTCGGCATCGTATCTAAAATCCCAAAGAATCTAGACATGCGCATGAATGGGCCGGGAGTTTCATAACATAAACTCCAAAGCTTGTCACCCGGCTTACCAACAGAGAGCTTTATAAAAATTTAGAATATTTAAAGCTAGACAAGGTGCGGCTAACCAGGTATATGAAATCCATAAAGCTCGCCACATCATCATCTCGTCAATCTTAATTGAATAGCAAATTTTTCGCTATAATTTAATTATAAAAAATATATTTAAGTATTTTAATAAACGTCTACAGTCCAGAAATATTACCTTACAATTCTATGGTTAACTTATTCCATTATAGTACACCATCACTATTACTTTGGTACACTATTAAGAATAATCTGAAGCATGTATTATATGATTCACCAAAATAATTCATCGCCATAAACGTGTACGGTTACATTTTATGAACCGACACAATATCAGCGGAAGGCATAGCCGAACGAATCTTCCTTTAATATCCGCAGATGTCTCAGCTTCCTCTGGATTCAGCGACAATCTCAGTGGAATCAAATCAAACAAAACGAAGTTAATTTTAGGGTTGCCTGTCAAATAAGCTTCTTTATGTTTGGGTTGGTGATGTGTTGGGGCGGGGGGTCCAAATCTCTGCTTCCCTGATTTGCTATTAAATCCATTCAACTCAAATTTCCATTCAATTATTGAAACGCGTATACCCCATTCCAGCAATGCAGATTCCCTCGCGCAGCCACGCTGGCTGCCTGTATCACATAGAGCCGAGACACCCGACTTCCTTCCCACCTCTTTCTCCCTGGACAACCCAACACCCTCTGCAGCCTATATTAACTTTCTCTTTTCCAACATTTAAACTCACTCCCACTCAAAGAAGCTCTTGTTGCAGTCCTTCAAAGCCATTGAAATCATTAAAATTCTCCTTCCTGAGAAGAGATTCAATAGTAGGCGTTAAGAGCAATGGCGGAGGGCGTTATTTCTCGAGGAAGTATGTGGTCGGATCTCTATTCCCTCCAAAGTGAACATGTAGAGCAATCATTCTCCCCAGGCCCAACGGTCATATCAGTCTTGTCATCTCTGGTGGAACGGATTCTCGCCAGAAACGAGCGGCTTGCGGCCACTTACACCCCCACTTCGCCTCCCAAGTACAGAGTGTTCGACGGTTTGCAGGTGCCGGACATGTGCATAGAGCGGTATCTGGAGAGAATTTTAAAGTATGTTAACTGCAGCTCTTCTGTGTTGGTAGTTGCTTATGTTTACATTGACCGCCTCATTCAATTTCATCCGCAATTCCGCATTACCTCTGTGAACGTCCACAGGCTGCTTATCACCACAGTTATGGTCGCCTCCAAGTTTCTCGAAGACCTGTAAGCTATTTCTCTAACTCCACGACCCTCTGTTTCTTATTTTAATTTCAACCTTCAGTCTAATTGTCGTGATTTTAATTTCAATTTTGATATGTGAGCAGGAACTATAGGAATTCATATTACGCGAAAGTGGGAGGCGTGAACAGCGAAGAAATAAATAGAATGGAGATGGAGTTTCTGTTTCTGATGGGCTTCAAGTTGCAGGTGAGTGTGAATGTGTTCGAAAGTTATTGCAGCCATCTGGAGAGGGAGGTGATGCTGGGAGGAGGATTCCAAATAGAGAGAACCCTTCGTCCATTCGTGTTCTGTGGAATAGCCAAAACCTCCTCTGCCACATGACAGGATTCCAGAAACGAGAGACTTGCTCTGTGCTGCGAGGGTCGCAGGTCTTAGAATACACACACACAAAGGAATGCCCACCGAGGCAGATGAAGACCGTTAAATGTTACTTAATTAACTGGACAAGGGTAAAGATGTCACTGGCAGATGTCCTCTGCGTTTGAAGCGTTGAAATGCATTTAACAAAAGCGAGTCCCATGTTCGTTTCTATTCGGCGCTGTGCAAACAGGACTCGACCCTGAAGGAGGCGTGCCGTTAAGCATTGCAGTCATTGTATTTGCTGTATATAATAGGACCATCAGTTTAGAAATATAATACAGGGTGTACAAAATTGGGACAATTAATGTTTTCCATGTGATGTTTGTATATGATCACAAAAGAGAGTTTCCAAAGCAGTTGAGTCCTCAGTGAACATGCAAATAATGGAAATAATCGTTTTCCATGAGGTTAATAATGTTAACTACTGTCTCCTCAAATTACAAATGCTTGTAATGTTAACTACATTTAATTGTATTGTAGTTGTTTCAAATAACTAATTTGTACATGCCATAAAGTTAACTAGAATTAGAGCATTTTCAAATAAGTAATCTATATTATTATTATCTATTAACTAATCTATATTATTATTATTATTATCTATTTTTAAGATTATAGTCAAACAAATCATATTATTATTATTATCTATTTTTAAGATTATAGTCAAACAAATCATTCCTCACTGATTTGACTGTTAAGTTTAAAAAATGCTAATGCATGCATATTCTACTTCTTTTTAGTTTTGAATTTTCGACTTCTTAGGAAAAAATAAATGCTTTTAACCATAAGGCCCACTCAAACTATATATGTTAAGAATATATACTTCAAATAAGTAATTTGTATGTTTTAAATTTTATATAAAAATAATTGATTTATTTATTAAAATATATTTGTTTTAATAATAAAGTATTTTATATATGATAAATTTGATTTTGAATCTTCAAGAAAAATTGTGAATGAAAATTTTAAACGTAAATTTCATACATGTGCAATTTTTTTTTGTGTTTTTCTCAAAGTAAAATTCACTAATATTCATTTTTTTTCTTAAAAATAATTCTTCTTAGTAATTTTTTATTATTATAAAAAATTTCTATTAATATTTAAAAAAGATATATTGTTGGGTGCTTATCATAGGGCCTCATTTCTATCACACTTGTTGACGAAGTGGTAAAGACAAAAAACTATTGCCAAAAATACTAAATACCTAGAAACTTGCTTACAAATTGTCCATCTTGACCAAAATTAACCAAGTATCAATATACATCCCACTATCATTTTCAATTCACAATGTTCCCTGAAGCTTAGTTCTTAGGATTGTTGTCATGTTGCTAACAGAAAGCCTCATGAACATAAGCTTCCATGTGCTCGACTCTCCCTTCAAGGGGATCCAACCTCTCTTGAAGTCGCTTCTATCCACGAAAAGGGAGGCCATTCAATCCAACATTTGCCATTGATTATGCCAGAGCTCATTCACGAAATCTATTATCTCATTTCTATTTTTATGTTGCTCTCAAACCAACTACTCCACTAATAATATCACTTGATTGATTTGCGCGTCTAAAGAATCAAAAGGGAGAAGTAAAACCACATGCCCAGGTGAGAGACCACGTCATTGTTCAACTACCTTACCAAAATTAGATTGCTCCACTTCATGTCCCACACCTTGGCTTCATGGCCCAACTCCCTTCCTTACTCAACCCCACTACCACTGCATCTTTTTGTGATAGGAACCTCTGCATGACACACTCCACAACCTCATTATGGGATGACCACCAACGCAGGACCAAACCCAATTCTCCACATCCAACACCAAGTTCAATGTACTGATGGACGACCAAATTTTGTAATTATCACCATAAAACGATTGGCCATTTACCCCTCATCCAACTTGACCAAACCTGTGCCACCTATCTACATATGCTACCAACGACCCACTGAACCACAAGCCCCAAGTACTAAACACGCTTGCCTTCAACACTTTCTTCCTAGGGTGGACCCCTAGGTTCATTGACTAACAATCTACACACACCATAGACACACTTGCTTACTTGGGACCCTAAGACAAGGAGTACAAGGACATAAGGTTCCAAACCACCAAATGCAGACTATTTACTATAGAATTCTCAACCTCAAACCCCAACTAGTGATGAAAAACTGCGCCCAAAACAAAACTAAAGAACCACGACACAAAAAATCATGGATTGCAAGAGAGAAGTACATGGGTCATGGAAGAAGAGCGCCCCTATATATCCCTTGCAAAGTCACCTCTTCGAACCAAGTACTTCCCACTCCTCAAGTTCAGGAATTCATCCACATTTCAAACCTCTTTAGATGGGTCAGGGTCCCAATTGTTAAATCTGAGCTTTAATTCATTGTAACCAACTACTTAGTGTAATACAATACTCCAATGATGTTGTAGGAGGGAATACATTGTAGGAGGGAATACATGACGCGACTAAAATTAGTGACCACCCTACACTCCAAGAACACGAATTTCCATCAACAATGCTCCTCCCATACCCCAAGACTAGTCGTTAGCTCCAATTGATACGCAAATGAAGATTATTAACCCTGCGACTTCTAGAACCTTCATATAGATAGCACCCAAACTAGTGTCCTCGTTATGCCTCATTCATACAACATGTGCAAGGGGATTTAAAGCTCCTCGGGGTTCGTTTGTTGCCACATATGTCACCTCCACAGACATCACATAATTTTTCTCAATAAAATTATTTTTTGATATAAATTCTCAAAAAAATTCTAGAAACTATGCGAAATCCTTAGAAAATAGAATACTTTTATAAAAGCCAAACATTTTATAGTTGAAATTTTAAAACTCAATAAGGTTTGGTAAGGTTTCTACACTTCAAAATAAGTAGGGATCCTTAAAATTTCACCTACTTTGAAGAGTCCTATGAGATATGAGCTTTCATTCTTTGATGATACATTCCATTATTTCCGGGATCTATTTAGGAATAATGGAGACTTCACGGAGGGTTTTATCTAATACAACTTGCTAATGTTTGAAACTGTCAAACTATTGATACTATGACTCTCATATTTGTAGAAATTTTGAATAATAAACACTTATTCACAAAGATTATCCCGATTATACACTATTTTCAAATACATGCACAATACATAACCTCCTCTACGTTGATCATCAATTTAGCAGCATTAAAAACAATGAAACATCAATCGCATGCGCACATTAACACAGTATGTAACCCAGGGAAAGCATACAGCTAAAAACCCCACACTATCTATATATTATAATGATAGAGAACATGTAACAATACATAGTACAATACTCCTCACAAGTACTCAGTACTATCTCCACCTGTTACACACAAACTAGCTCAGATCTGAAGCCTCAAATCTCCTCCACTATTTTCCTGCCTCCACTGCGCAATCTGTAAGAGAAATCATCCACTCTGTAAAAACGAACTCTCTTGGTATACTACGCAAGCCTCATGGGCAATCTCCATCCATGCATGTGCAAATCTCATACACAACTATAGTCACAACTGTAGTCACAACTGATAGCAATCTCAACCTCTAACACCTGTCTCCACTGAACTGTACATGCACTGAGTCAACTGATGTATTCTTTAGTTGCTTTATGAGTTAATAATTAGTGAATTAATTAATATTTAATTCAAACAACTCATCACTAGTGTATTCTTTAGTTAGACTAAAATACAACTAGTTCAACCAAGTCAAACTGAACACAATTCCATCAACTCCACAGTCAACTCCACCAAACTCAACCACATGAGTTCTAACTGAAGTCCTGCATGCAATAGCTCAACTGACCCACAAGGAAAGCGTATTTCCTTCTGCCAGCTGCATGTGCCACATCTATAGATCAAACTGAAGTGCTTCAAGAGGATAAGATAATGTTTATAGTCCAAATATTATTATGAGCTAATAATATTCGACTGTTCTATTTTTAGCCTGGCAGTCTAAAAATAGAAACCTGCCCATATGTCTAAAAATAGAAGTCCATCTATTTTTACCAACATGACCAATCATCCACAAATAGCATCCCGCAACTCATAGACCATGATCCATATGTCTAAAAATAGACTTTGTGCCAAAAATAGCCTGCGGACCCACTTAGTGAAGGCGACTCCTTTCCACTAAGCTTCATCATCTTGTTGCATTCTCAAAAATCCCTCTCAAGAAGATATGGATTATCAGAAACCCCTATCCTGCCTCGGTGTTATTCGAATTTGCTCCTGGTGAGCGCCTTCGTCAAGATATCAACATCCTGATCCTTTGTTGGAATGTATGAAAGTAACATGACTCTCTGCTGCACACAATCTCTGATATGATGGTACCTGATGTCAATGTGCTTAGACCTATCATGAAATACTAGATTAACCGAGAGTTTAATGCAACTCTGGTTATCACAGTAAATCACAGTAGGTTCCAAGTAAGAACCGAACAGCCCGACCAGAATCTTCCTCATCCATATAGCCTCGCATGTAGCCAAACTTGTTGCCATATACTTAGCCTCTGCTAAACTGAGTGCCAAGGATCTCTGCTTCCTGTTGTACCAAGAAACAGTGGTCGACCCGATACTGAAGACCCCCCCCTGATGTGCTCTTTCTGTTCGTTGGGCTCCCTACTCAATCTGCATCCGTGAAGCCACATAACTTCACCTCATCCTCCTGTCTGTACCATAATCCATATCCCGATGTGCCTCTGAGATAACGCAATACATTCTTGCCTGCCTTCCAGAAGAGCTTGGTTGACTTAACCATAGCTTGTGAAAGCTGGTTAACAACATAACATATATCGGGTCGTGTATTGACTAGATACATAAGCGACCCCACCAAATGTCGATAAACAGTGGCATCCACTACTTCTGTTGAAGTAGCATCCTCCTTCCTCCAACCTCTAGGAAGAGGAGTATCAACAGGCTTACAGCCATGCATGTTGAACTTCTCTAGTATCTCCCGAGCATACTTACCCTGTGAAACAAATAGTCCATCACCGCGCTGCCAAATTTCCAATCCCAGGAAATAATGAAGGAGGCCCAAGTCCTTCATCTCAAACTCGTTAGCAAGATCATCCTTGCATGAAAGTATCAACAGCTCATCACCTGTTAGAATCAAATCATCTACATAAAGTACAATGATAAGCAACTTACCCTCCACCACAATCTGGTATAGGTTAGGATCCACCTCACTCTTGGAGAATCCAAGTCCGGTGAAATAACTGTCTATCCGTGTGTACCAAGCACGTGGTGCTTGTTTCAACCCATACAACACTCTCTTGAGCCTGCACACATGCAACTCGCTGTTGAAGATCTCGAAACCTTCGGGCTGCTCTATGTACACCTCCTTAATGACTCCGTTGAGGAACGCAGTCTTCACATCCATCTGATGAATGTGCCATCCCATCTGCGATAAGAGAGCAAGAATCGTCCGTCTGGAAGAATACCTTGCGACAGGTGCAAAGGTCTTCTCATAATCAATCCCCTCTATCTGTGAAAAGCCTCGGGAAACAAATCTTGCCTTGTACTTCTCCACACTCTTGACAGCTGCCTGCTTAACTTTGTAGATCCATCTCGAACCCACCACTGATTTCCCTTCTGGCCTTGGGACAATCTCCCATGCACTGTTTCTGACAATCGAATCATACTCTTCCACCATGGCATCTACCCATGCGGGATCCTCCATAGCTTCCTCGAAAGAGGATGGCTCAGTCACAACACATTTGATCACAAGAGCCATGTATCCAATGTACCGATCAGGTGACTATCTCTGCCTAGGTTGAGCTGTAGGTGGTCCTACAACCTTATCTGCATCTTGAGCGAGTCGCTCAGCTTCTGTCAAGCACTTTTGCCCTCTGATGGTTGGCGCTGCATGAGTGGTCTCTTCCACTCCATGAACTTCGTCCTGTGGCTGACCCATGTCCTGAAGCTCATCCTTAGGAACTAATAGCTCCTCATCTGCATGTAAGTGTGGCTCCCTCTCAAGCGAACACTTCATGGCTTTTTCCTCCTGAAATTTTATATCCCGTCAGACAACAGTCTTGCCACTGTTTGGAAAATACACACGATAGTTGTGGGGCGTATCAGTGTACCCCACAAATATCCCAACCTCTGCGGTCGGCTCCAGCTTCTTCCTGGCATCCTTCGTCACATGCATGTAAACATTAGCACCAAAAATCTTCAAATGAGAAATATCAGGCCTCTTACCAGAATAAGCCTCCTCGGGTGTACTCATGCCAAGTATCCTGTGAGGACAACAGTTCTACACATATACTGCAGTATTGCATGCTTTCGCCCACAAGTGAAGGGGTAGGCCCTGATCATGCAACATCGCCCGTGCAACACCCACGATCGTTCTGTTATTCCGCTCAACAACCACGTTCTGTTGTGGGTTATGGGGAGCTATGAGCTCTCTTTGAATCCCTTCTGCACTGCAGAAATCCTTGAACTCGCCAGAGATGTATTCACCACCATTGTCGCTCCTAAGAGCCTACACCTTCTTCCCCGACTCCTTCTCAACCAGTGCTTTGAACTCATAGAACTTTGAGTATGTCTCGCTCTTCTTCTACATGAAGAAGATCCAACACTTTTGAGAGAAATCATCAACAAAGATCACATAATACCTATGTTTTGTTGTCGAAGCTACTGAGAAAGGTCCACACACGTCTATGTGAATTCTCTCAAGGATCGTCGTGGCGTGACTATCCTTCTCGTGAAAGGTGGCTTTCACAAACTTTCCCAAAGTACACCCCTTGCACTTATCTGACTCCGCAAGAGTGCCTTTAGGAAGCCCAATAGTGATCTGCTATAGTATCTTCAAGGCTCCATGGTGAAGGTGACCTAATATCCTGTGCCACAGCTCGCCATCATCCCGGCTCACCAATCCTTCTGCCTTGCATGCCATTGCTGCGCAGCCATCTACATGTAACTGATAAAGGTTCCTCACTCGAACCCCTATCTTCCGGGTTTCTCCAGTTGGCTTACTGCGCAGGAAAGCCTTTCCCTCACTGAAAACAACATCATATCCCTTGTCTTCTAACATCGCCACAGAGATAAGATTCTTCTTCAATACTGGAACATGCATCACTTCCTTCAATACGAAGGGTTTACTAGACTCCCTCTCAAAGGAAATGGTATCGATATCGGTTGCACTGTATCTACCATCATCGCCCATCTCGATGTGCACTCCAAGATCTTTCTCCTCCAAATCAGAAAACAAATCTCGATCTCCTGTCATGTGAAAAGACGCACCACTATCCAAGAACCACATCGATCCCATCACACTTCAAACCAAGCATGCAATCAATGAAAAATCAAGCTCAAACTGCGAGGCTAGAGCCTCTCCTGCTGCAGATCCAGCAGCTTGCTTGTTCTTCTTCTTCTGCGGACAATTAGTGGCATAGTGTCTGTGCTGGTGACAATGGAAGCACTTCACCTTGGACATGTCCTGCTTCTTGCCTTTCGCATCGGAATGAGAAGCTTTCTTTCTCTTCCCCTTCTTTGCTTTGGCAGCTAAAGCACAATTTTCTTCATCAGTTGCCTTTGATGAAGATCTGTCCCTGGTACCAAAGTCTCTCCCATTCTGGAAATTTCTCCCGACCATTGACAGAGTCCTGATAGGAATGCGAACTCTTCGGAAGACCATGGAGATCCAAGCTCACCAAGTCCTCATCATCAGCAGTCACCCCCACACTTCCCAGCTCATCCCTGCACTGAGTGAACTTCGTGAGATACTTGGGCATACTGTCTCCCTTCTCGCATTTAATGTTTCTGAGTTTATCTTTGAGCGCCAGCTTCCTCTGCTCGCTCTTTCTTTGGAATATATCTATCAACGCTTTCCACATCAAGTATGGAGAAGCATTTCCATGCAGGCTGGACACAATGTGATCCTTCACGCCCTCCAACAGAATCCTTCGACACTTTGTTGTCTTCTTTTGCCAAACCTCAGCTTCGGCAACATCAATAGGCTTTGGGACCTTATCCTCTATGAACTCCTTCAGCCCATTATCATCTAACACGACCTCCATCCTCTCCTTCCATGCAATATAGTTCGAGCTGCCCTCAAGAGCATACTCCAATCGCAATCCGTTGAAAGACATTGCCACGTTGACACCAAGAAAACACTGCTGCAAATTCGAATTCCACCAGCTCCAAACTCAACCGCCTCTGATCTAAAATTCGTGAGAACAAGGTATTTCTCATATAGAGATTGACTGTATGGGCTTTTACTAGATATCTCACCTTCCAAAGGAAGGATGAATCCAGAAGCTACTTGGCCCGATTACAGACTCTGCTTGAAGAAATAAAATGTAAACACTTTCTGAATAGTAGATCTGATGATCAACATCTCTGATACCATGTAGAAATTTTGAATAATAAACACTTATTCACAAAGATTATCCTGATTATACACTATTGCGGAATACATGCACAATACATAACCTCCTCTACGTTGATCATCAATTTAGCAACATTAAAACAATGAAACATCAATCGCATGCGCACATTAACACAGTATGTAACCCGAGGAAAGCATACATCTAAAAAACCCACACTATCTGTATATTATAATGATAGAGAACATGTAACAATACATAGTACAATACTCCTCACAAGTACTCAGTACTATCTCCACCTGTTACACACAAACTAGCTCAGATTTGAAGCCTCAAATCTCCTCCACTATTTGTCTGCCTCCACTGCGCAATCTACAAGACAAATCATCCACTTTGTAAAAACGAATTCCCTTGGTATATTATGCAAGCCTCATGGGCAATCTCCATCCAGGCATGTGCAAATCTCATGCACAACCATAGTCACAACTGATAGCAATCTCAACCTCTAACACCTGTCTCCCCTGAACTGTACATGCACTAAGTTAACTGATGTATTCTTTAGTTGCTTTATGAGTTAATAATTAGTGAATTAATTAATATTTAATTCACACAACTCATCACTAGTGTATTCTTTAGTTAGACTAAAATACAACTAGTTCAACCAAGTCAAACTAAACACAACTCCATGAAGTCCATAATCAACTCCACAATCAACTCCACCAAACTCAACCACATGAGTTCTAACTGAAGTCCTGCATGCAATAGCTCAACTGACCCACAAGGAAAGCGTATTTCCTTGTGACAGCTGCATGTGCCACATCTGTAGCTAAAACTGAAGTGCTCCAAGAGGATAAGATAATGTTTATAGTCCAAATATTATTATGAGCTAATAATATTCGACTGTTCTATTTTTAGCCTAGAAGTCTAAAAATAGAAACCTGCCCATATGTCTAAGAATAGAAGTCCATCTATTTTTACCAACATGACCAATCATCCACAAATAACATCCTGCAACTCATAGACAATGATCCATATGTCTAAAAATAGACTTTGCGCCAAAAATAGCCTGCGTGGCCACTTAGTGAAGGCGACTCCTTTCCACTAAGCTCCATCATCTTGTTGCATTCTCAACAATATTTGGGCATATTTCTTGACTTATTCCATGTCTATCCCAAAGGTTTTAAATGTCATATTTTGTCGTAGGTTTCACTTTACACTAGGTTCAATTCATTATAGACTTTGAAGGTACATTTAGGGATTTGAGGAATCTCATAGCTTGTTCCATATTTTTCCACTTGTCTTTCTTCTCCTTTGACTATGTATTTTGTTTTGTACTTTACTTTGTCTTTTATTTCAAGATTTTCTTCACTAACTAGTATTGTCCCCTCAATATCTTCTAGTATGACAATCACCTATGGTTGACATGCAACTAGTCTTTCTTAAGAGTTTGTGATAACCCTTTTCCCACGTCTCTTCACGGTTAGATGAAATTTCTTACAAAACATTAAAAAAGCCAAAAGATCATACATGGCTATCTTATAATACTAAATCGATTTAAAACTAGTAAATTTCCCTTAAATAATTTGAGTTAGACAACCTTGTGGATTTTATAGAATACTTGAATTAATTCGAGCTACATGTTGAACAAACTAGGTTGCATTCTTTGGTCTTGAATGTAGGCTTCCAATATAGGTTTTAACTTGGGGATCAAGGCTTATACAGAAGGTCATATTCCCAAAAATGTTCAAATTGTAGTAATTAGAGAATTATTGATTTGAGCATTACTTAAGAGGATAACTCTTAGATCACCATAATTACCTCTCAAACCAAAACTTGTGGCATGTGCGATTATAACATATATTTTGTCACTCAAGTCTGAATGGGATCGTTTAAGCATATGACATTGCTACACAATATTTGAAGGTATATAGTTACAAACCACCTACATACTTTAGATATGCAAATTTGACTTCATTAATTTTTACTCATGCAAATCATTCAAAATGACGGGAAAACAATTTGTGAATCCGGGTAGATGGAGATTATGAGGACCCATTAACTTTATTATAGGTAAGGTTAGCCTTGATTCAAAAAATTGGCCTAATTAAGAAATTAAGATCTGATTTCACTTTATGAGGGGTTTTAACAAATTAGAGTTGATCATTGAATTAAGCAAGACTTATAAAAATTTAGTGAAAATTGAGCCCAATTTATAGTTTTGACTTTATTTGAGAAAGTGATCTTTCAAAGGAAAATATTGAGTAAGGTTGGAAAGAGGATAATGAAAAAAAACAAACAAAACAAGATAATAGTTTGTATAACATATACAATACATATCATAATGGTAGGGTTTGATTGAATAACAATTTGTACAAAGAGATAGACTAAAGATTACATTCATGATGTGTAAATTTTATTTAATAATTGATGAATTTTTCATTTCTATCAGTTTGAAAAATAATCATCAAGGTTGCATTTCCCCCTTTGCTTTTCTTAACCTCAATCCTCTTTTGTAAAAAAAAATTGACACTGACTCTTATTGAGCCATCCATGCCCCTTTAAAATAAAAAATAAAAATAAAAATTATGATCTAAATAGAAAAATAATGTCGACTATAATTAAGAAAAAAGAGTAATTAGAAGTCAAAAAATGTGTAAATCAGATGTTTAAATCTTATACTTTTCAAAAATATTTCAACAAGAGATTTAAATAAACTATTTGAATATCTATGTTAACTAATTTATGACCATATCAACTTCATATATATCTATATATAGAAAAAAATCAAGTTTTTATGATTAAAATTTTTATTTGATCCTCTATATACACTATTATGTATTCAAAAATTTAATTTAAACAACAAAAAATGACACATTGTATTTTACACTCTAAAAATATGTGCACTTAAAAAAATTTGAATCCTCTTAACTCATATTAAATTGATACTTCAAATAAATTTATACTAATAAAATAAAATTCACATCTTTAAAATTAATACATAATACCATCTCCTTATCAAACCGAAAGCTATCATATTTATAAATGTTTTTCCTTTACCTGCGTGAGACATTGTTTACAACTACCACCTTCGAGGTAAAATCCTAATATTCTAATGTCATTCTCTATACCTCAAAATAATTTTTACTATTCAATCTACAGTTTTAGAATAACATTAATATCCTTATCTAAAATCCTAATATTCTAATGTCAATCTCTATACCTCAAAATAATTTTTTACTTTTCAATCTACAGTTTTAGAATAACATTTATATCCTTATCTATAACCATTATTTGTTATAAATTTTTTTTTTAAATAATCTCACGCCTTTGGATACAAGAATTTTGAAGATATCATATTCTATTATTTACAAAATTGACACTGGAAAATATATATGTAACACTAAACATTTGAAATTATATATAATTTATTTTCCACTTAGTCATAAAAATACATTTATCACCATGAATTTTTTAGGATCTTCCTTTATATCTCTTAACTTATTTCTTAAACCACAAATCTAAACTTCTATTTCTGTTGACATTAGTAATTCTCCTCAAAATGCATCTACATTTAAAGATACAAAATAGTTTAGGTATACGAAAATGCATATTTAAATTAAAAAGAAACTTATTAAATGTGATAGTAAAAATGCTACAATGCTACAATAATATTGTATAGGTTACACTTATTTTAGCGTATATATTAATATCCATAAATAAAACTATGGATTTGAAAACATGAAACTGAAATTATGGATTATGGTTAAAAGAGTTGTTACGGTGTTAATTAATAATTATGGGTTCAAATGAGTTGATTTTTAATTCATGGTGTTTTTCTATATAATTAAATATAAAGAATTTTATAAAATAAATTTATTTTAATTTTAAATCTATAAAAGATAAAAATGGCAAAGGGATAAGTTTTTTTATCATTTAAGATGAATTTAGATTAGTCATATTAGTATAGTTTCTTAGAATTGGAGCATTATATTTTTTTTGAAATCTTGATATAGAAGAAGCTTCATGATACTGGTATAAATGACATAAATTTTTTCCAATGCCAAAATGACAAGACACCGGAGAGGTATGACTCTATGAGCCTCTCGGATTACATGAACCCTCTCATCATTAGGTATACACAATTTTCCAAGGTGGTATAATAGATTTCCCTGCAAGTAATAATTGTCTACCTGCAATCCATGAGTCATTTTCACATAGATTTCTTTAAAATCATTATCGTTAGCATATTGTTCAGCATAACTTTCTAACGACAAAGATTTTTGTTTTCAAAACTACAGATGCAAAAATAGGAGGGTGCGAAAGCATATCTGCTACTTTGTTTCTAGTGCCCTTCTTATATTTTATTTCCAAATGAAATTGTTGGATGAATCCCATCCATTTGAAGTTACGGGCTTGCTGAAGCTTGGTCTATGACTGAAGATACTACAAGGGTTGATGATCCGTGTGGATGATGGTCTCTTTTCCGATCAGATAGTGTTTCCACTTTTTTACACTTTGTACCAAGGCATACAACTCTCGGTCATACGTACGATAATTCACAACAACTTGGGAGAAAGTCTCTGATTGGTAACAAAAAAAATTTCTTTGCTACATCAATACAACAACCATGGCATATCCATTGGCATCTATTTCAATTTAGAAAGGCTGTTGAAGGTCTGGTAAGGCTAGAAATGGTGTCGTGTTGATCTTCTCTTTCAATGTGTCGAAGGATTTCTATTGTTTTCCTCCCCCACTGAAAGGCCTGCTTCACACTAGTCAAGGCATGCAAGGGGGTTGCGATAATGGAGAAGTTTGCTATGAGCCTTCTCCAATATTGCGTCGTGCCCAAAAAACATCAAACTTCTATGAGATTCGTGGGTTCAAGCCACTTCATTAGTACGTCCACTTTAGAGGGATCTATCCTTAATTGCCCATTACCAGCAAAATGGCCTAGATAAATCAGAGAAGTCTTTCCAAACTCACACTTTGAGAATTTCAAATATAATTTCTCTGTCCTCAAAAACATCAAGCACTTTCTTTATGTGACACATATGTTCCTCCCATGTCCTACTGTACACAAGAATCTTGTCTAGATATACAAGAACAAAATGATCAAGAAATGGCCAAAATAAATCATTCATTACCTTGAGCATGAATGTGGTTGGAGCGTTGCACAGCTCGAACGGAATCACCATCCATTCGAACAACCCCTGATTGGTTTTGAACGTAGTTTTCCAGACGTCCGAATCTGAAATTCTCACTTGGTGGTAACCACTACGCAAATCCAGCTTGGAAAAATAAACAACATTTTTTAATTGATCTAATAATTCATTAGTGTGAGGGAGAGGGTATCGATTATTCACTGTGATCTTGTTCAACGCCCTATAATCCACGCACATCCTCCATGTGCCATCTTTCTTGGGCACCAACATGATTGGTGAGCCACAAGGAGAAGAACTTGGTCTGATGACTCTCTGATTTAACAGTTCCTGCACCCATTTCTTGATCTCCTCCATCTTAATAAAAGCCATCTTGTCATGCCAACATTTGGTAAATGGGAATCCTGTTGCAAATGGATCTCATGTTGGATTTCCCATTTAAGGGGAAATGCTCTTGGTTCCTGAAACAATTCATTATAGTCAAAAACAATTTCAAATAATTCCTTCTTATGATCAAGATCACAACCTCTGAAAGCGTCAGCTGTATCGGGTTCTTTCACCCTCACTACCATGAGCTTGCACCTTTTATTGGAATTAAGTAGTCTTTTAATCTATCCCACACTGAAAATGCTAGCACTAACTTTTGCATGATGAGCTCTGACTATATACTCTAACCCATCCTTTATGAGGTGATATTTGTTTTAATGTCGAAAGAAAATGACCTTTCTGTCATATAAATATGGGCTTCCCAAGATAAATTCCACATATTTCCAAAGAGACTACATCTAACTCTACCTCATCGATTAATTTAGAATAAATTACAAATCTGGCCCTACATTGCTTGATGACTTGCAATTTGGATTGATCGCTTAACCAACCAAGCAAGTATGGCCTCGAATGAGGTTTAGTTTCAAGGCCTAAAATTTTTACTAAGGACTCTGAGATTAAGTTTTCCTGGGAACCTGAATCAAACAGAGTTTCCACCTTCGTATGCTTTATGACAATGCTAATGTGGAACAACTCAATTCACCTTCACTCATGACTCAAAGGCTCATTCAAATAACTAGTGGTTGCAACCAAATCAGAACTATCATTAATAGAAAGAGTACTTCTTGCACCCATGGTTGTGATCAATGTCTCATCGCTGGAGTCTAATCCAAGATCCTACGTTGTTGCCACTATCTTCTACTTCCCCTTTCCACTGAATCTCTTTAACCTGAGTTCTGGATGCAGCTTCCAACAGAGGTCCTCGTCATGCCCATCCTTCTTGCAGTGAGTGCACGACGGTGTTGCTTCATCATGCTTCTTGGTTGCAATGGTCTTCTTGTCCTTCCCTTTTCCTTTCTTTTGGAATTTTCCATGTTGAGGTTTGAATCACATCCTCTTGGTTTGGTCATCTCGATCGTTCTTGCCTCGGATTTCAAGATGTAAAGCTTTAACGTTGGCCATATCAATTGAAGTAGGTTCGAACAGTAATAACGAGTGTCTGATGTAACTATGCAATGCACCTATGTACTTAGTTACAATTTCGGGTGCATCTAATGAGATGCCCAGATTTAGTGTTTGTTTCAGAAATTCTTCTGTGAAGCGTTGTACATTTTGGCCGTTACCTTGCCTTGAATATTGCCAGCCCATAAGTTCCTTTTTCTTATAACCCAAAGGGTAGAATTGGTCTTTTAATGCATAAATAAAACTAGACCAAGGGGACAGAAGGTTACCTGACTTTGTGTTTCCCTTTTGTAGCATTCTCTCCCACCAAACGAGGGAAGTGTCGCTCAGCTGAAGAGATGCTAACTGGAATTTCGCCTCATCTTCTTCAATCTTATGGATTCTACAATAAACCTCCATCTGTCTAATCCAGTTATTGAGTTTTTCTGCTCTACATTCTCCATTCTACATGGGCAGATCAAACTTCATGTCTAACTTGATCAACGATTTCTTAGAGGTCTGTTTGGAATTTCTATGAGAGTGATGAGAACTATCACTGGAAGAAGGAGAGGGAGGAGGATCTTCTCCACCACCTTATTGATTTCATGATTCATGATCATCGGCATCCTTCTTCTCATGCCCAAGTGCCTTCTCATACTCTGCAAACAAGTTGTCTACTTTTCCTACCATATTGTAGAATACCTTACGAAAAATTTGTTCCTCTTCCCAACTAGCTTCTTCCTTAGCCATGTTTCTTATTCGATGTGCACATCCTACTTCAATATCAAATGAGTTAAGCATTCCTTCTCCTTTTCATATCTTGTTCCACGTTAGCATAAACTCATGCAATTCTCATATACAAAGACCTGCTCTGATACCAAATTTGGTCCAAGATATTTTACTTACAGATGCATCAGAATTACATATAACAAATTTAATTGATCATGGAACTTAAAAGCACAAAACAATGTGGAAATAATCAAAAGAACACAAAAACCATGACACGATGATTTGATTACGAAGTTCATCCATTTTGGACTACGTCTCCAAGCCCTGCTCAATAGTTGGGAGGCCCTCTTTTTTATTAGTGGCATAAAAGAGATAAAAGTACATCAACAAGCAATTTCAACCCTTATACTTGCAAGCTGATAGACGGGAAGAGAATGGAGAGACCAGCTTTGAAACAGACAAAACCACTGAATTGTTGGAAAAAAAAGTGCAAAAACACCTATCCAAACTCTCAATTTGGATAATCGGGCCTTCTGCAACCTTCTTGAAACCTCCCTGTGGCTCAAGGCAAAGTTTCAGCCTGGTGCCGAGGTCAGGGTCTGTTGTATTCAGTAAAATCTGTGTATTCATCCAGTCATCTCCTGCCTTTCTGTGACGCAATAGTTATATATATAAGATCATGGTAGCATCCCTCAAAATCGGGGCAATTTCAACATAATACCCAAGGTTAGCAAGCAGGAGTGAGCCTGAAGGATTCATGACAACTACCCTTCCGAAATAGTAAGCCATTGTCCATCAACCCATTTCAATAGCGCATGACTCTTGATGGCAGGTTCATCAGAGGTTCCAGCTTATCGGAGAATAGTCAAATGCCCAGACACAACATCTTGCGATAAATATGGACCCGACATGAATATTCACCATATAACATAATGTCTTCGCATCTGGCATTCTCGCCGCATTATCTCAATCAGCATGAAGCCCTTAGCGCAATGGTTAGCACTTTGCAATGCCTGCGGATCCATCGGTTTATTAATCACACTGGATAACATTTCGAGTCTGGGCCCCTTATCGTAGTATCACAATCAGCGCCCACCGCGAAATTGAATTCGAAACTTTTCCCTGAACCATATAGCACCAGTCCTTGATTTCAATATGTGATGTATATTGCATCCCAACTAAGTCCTGTCGGGGCCGACTCGTAACTCCTCTGACCTGTGATATGTGATATCACAATCGCAACCAGGAATGTCAGGGGTTGATTCTTCCTTAAGTGCTCCTCCTTTTCAACGATATGTGATATGCGGTGTCCAGTGGCATCTTACCACATGGCGCTCCCTTATTCACTGAAACTATGCCATGTCATCTTCTCCATGCCACCTGGACAAGTCCAACTAAAACTTTAAATTTCTCTAACTTTGTCATATGGACTCGGATTTGAGTGTCATTCACACCATTGGAATC
This sequence comes from Pinus tabuliformis, assembly GCA_031772625.1. Classification (NCBI taxonomy): domain Eukaryota; kingdom Viridiplantae; phylum Streptophyta; class Pinopsida; order Pinales; family Pinaceae; genus Pinus; species Pinus tabuliformis. Next base: position 1,209,088,359 of record CM062804.1, on the reverse strand, counting down.
AGGATGACGAGCACTTCAATCTAATGCTAAGCTTATCCGGATTCTGCCACTTTGAGTTTTGAGCATTTTCTCATGCCACTGGTACTTTTCTGAAGATCCACTTGGATGAGGAAAGGCTCCCCCAAACCGTAGAGAAAAGGGCAAGGTAAAGGCAGGGCGACCCAGAAGAACTTGTTGAAGCCATAAGCAAAGAACAACACCACAAAGACAAAGAAGGACATGGGAAAGTGGTGTGAGTTCCATTGGCGGGCCAAACAATCATTGGTGGCCAAGCTGAAGGCTTTTGAATCTGACGCATATTCCAAGTCTGAGTCAGAACCTGACAAGGTAAATGAAATAGGGAATCAAATCATTGACCTGGAGCCTAGTGCCACTGTGGCCACCACCAAGATCTAGAATATTGACCCTTGAGATCTAGAAGAGGGGGAATGCCTATTCCTCTCACAGATGTGGGTGAAGGGTTCTCCATTGTAGTTAATTGTTGACAACGAGAGCCAAAAAAATCTTATTTCAGCAACAATCATGAAGCAGGTGGGCCTACTGACTACAACACATTTGCATTTGTATACCATCAGGTGTCTTCACCAAGGACACGATCTCTACGTCAGCCAACAATGTTGCCTTCCCTACAATGTCAATCCTTTCATGGATGAGGTACTATGTGATGTTTCTCCTCTTAAAGTTTGTGATGTATTATTAGGACAACCATACTTATGGATGTGATATGATGTATATGAGTTTACACCTCGCTCTTTTATTATTTCTTTGGGTACTAAGTTATACAAGATATCAGAGGTAGCCCCACTTACCACCATCTCTTTTATCTGTTCTAAGCAATGCAGTAAGGTCATCTCCCAGACTGAGAAATTTTTTTTCTTTCTGATTCACTCTCAAAGTAAGGGGAAGGTCATAGCCACATCCATAGCCCCCGGGAAGGGTTCCTCCAAGCAACAGAAGCAGGTGCATATGGTCATGGAAGAATATAGGGACATCTTCTCCTCACCCACAGGGGTACCCTTGCATTGTCAGGTCAAGAATTCAACCGATATAACTCTCAAAGCACCTATACCCAATGGGCCGGTATATCGCCGCTCCATTATGGAAATTGAAGAGATTAAGTGGAAAATCTAGGAGTTGCTACAGAAAGGGCACATCTGACCAAGTTACTTGCCTTGTGGGAGCCCCATTATACTTGTACAGAAGAAGAATGGGACCTGGAGGCTCTGCATCGATTATCGAGCACTAAACAAGATCATTTTTAGGAATAGGTATGCAATCCCATGGATTGCTGACCTGCTGGACCATATCAAGGGAGCCATGTATTTCAGCAAGATCGATCTGAAGTCTCTTTATCACCACGTTCCAATTGAGCCCACAGATGTATGTAAGACCGCCTTTAAATCCAAGGAAGGCCTTTTTGAATCGTTGGTTATGCCCTTCGGGTTGAAAAATTCCCCTTCTATTTTTATGTGGATAATGGATGACATCTTGCAGCCCTTCACCAACTCGTTCATGATGGTTTATCTGAAGGACATCCTCATCTTCAAAAAGAGTTGGGAAGAACACTCGCAACACATTTGTGAGGTCCTTCAAACCCTTCGACAACACAAAATGTGTGCCAACTTGGAGAAATGCACCTTTGGCATGAGCCAGGTCCAACACTTGGGTTACATCATAGAAGAGTGTGACGTGCATGTGGACTCAACTAAGATCCAAGTCATTCGGGGTCGGTCAACCCAACCACTCTAATGGAGCTTCATAGCTTTTTGGGCTTTGCAAATTTCTATCGGAGGTTCGTGTTGGGATTCTCCCATATCACTTGGCCTTTGAGTCAGATTATTGAGGGTGGGGAGAAGGAAAAAAAATTCTAGTCCGAGTCCCAAAAAAAGGCATTCGTTGAGTTTAAGCATTGCCTCTGCTCTGCACTGGTACTCACATTACCAAACCTGCAACAACCATTTGAAGTCAAGACAGATGCCTTATACAATGCTATTGGTGCATTCCTCACCTAGCATGGCCATCAAGTGGCCTATCATAGTGAGACACTTTCTGATATAATTCAGAAGTGTCCCACCTATGATAAAGAAATTTATTCCATCGTGCAAGCTTGCCGAGAATGGAAGCACTACATTTTGGGGAAGAAGACAGTCATCCACACTGATCACCAACCTATTAAGTTTATACAGACACAAGGGAAGTTGTTGAACAATGGCCATAAGAAGTGGTATACATATCTGCAACAATTCCATTTGAACATTAAATACAAAAAGGGTATCACCAATCATGTTGCAAACTACCTCAGCTGGCCCCTAGTTGCAGCATTGACTACTGTTCTCAACTCTTTTGGTCACGAGACCTATGAATGGTTGTAACTATACAAAAATGATTTAGAGTTCGCCTCGACATAGCAGATGGTTGTAGCTCGCAAGAAAGTTACTAATTTCCACCTCCATGATGCATTATTATGCTACCAGGCCACCTTTGTGTTCCTTCAAGTGAGTGTGCCAAGATGATTTAGGAGGCACACTACAATCGAGTTGTAGGAAATTTTAGTGTGGGGAAAACTATGGTTGTACTACAAAATTACTTTTATTGGCCTAAACTGTGATTGGATGTTGGAAAATATATCAGATCCTACACTGCTTGCACCATTTCCAATCCAACCATCAAGAAACAAGGCATCTGCACTCCTATGCCTACTCCCAGCCAGCCGTGGGAATCCATATCCATGGAATATATGTCTAGCCTCCCTTCTACCAAGCATGATAATGACAGTGTATTTGTTGTCATGGAAATTTTTTTTAAGATGGTTATATTGGCATCCTGCAAGAAGAGTATCACAACAGAGGATGCTGCCAAACTCTTCTTTGAACGAGTATGGGTACGTTTTGGGATCCCACAGACCATTATATTAGATTAGGATAGTAGGTTTCTGAGTACTTTCTGGTCAAGCCTCTATACAGTGTTGGACACCAAGCTCACCAAATCGACTGCCTTCCATCCCTAGACTAATGGCTAGACGAAGGTTGTCAATAGGATGATAGTGCACATACTCTGCATGTACAACTCCAAGCATCCTCGAACCTGGGATGAGAGTCTTCCATATGTGTAACATAGTTATAATAGATCTCTCCATAGCTTGACTGGTCGCAGTCCCTTTCAAGTGGGTCTAGGATTTCAACCATTGTGTCTGATTGATGTTGCCATGCCTCATGCGACTACATAGACAGAATCCACACATGTATTGTCTAAGGTTGATAAAGAAACCAAATTTATTGAATGCATCCAACACATCCGCCAGCAGGTTCACGACCTCCTGGAGAAGTCAAATGCAAAGTACAATAACCAACATGATCAACATCGGGTGCCACACAAGTTTCAGGTGGGCGACAAAATTCTGGTTTCATTTTCAGAAAGAACGCCTCACCGGAGCACATCAGAAGCTCAGACCACCTCAATATGTTCCTTACACCATTATTGGTATGTTATGGGAGACAATTATTTTGAGCTCATCATTCCCCATTCCTTGGCATGCACCCAGCGTTCAATGTGGACCACCTTCAACCATACTTCCCACCATTGTTGGACACATCAGACATTACAAAACAGTTCACACCAACAGAGTTAAACGCAGACTGCATGGAACATGAAACAACTGATCGGATTATGGACACACATGTCAATAATGCTCTCTAGAAAAATATCCAACTATATCCAATTGTCAAAGTTGGCCAAATCCAGCACCAAGGCAAATGGCTCATCAGGGACCAAGTTCAGTAGAAGTTTCCCCATCTCACGAAAGCACTCAACGCAATGGGGACAATTTCTTCCTAAGGGGGGAAGACTAATCCATGTGTATATTTGTGGCCACCCTCTTATTCCACTTGGACCTACAACACTGTCTCTTTCAATTTTTTCAGTTTCCTTAATTGTAGCACAATTTATTACTTTTGGCAATTTTTTGGGTCGTGAACTTCCAGAGCTGTTTTGAGGCCCTAAACGACATTTTTAGGGGAAACGGAGAGACTCGAAAAGTCCCTAGAATGAAATTATATTTTTTATTGGCCTACTCCTTGAGATCTTCGAAACGAGGTAATATGATAGCTAAACAGAGATCATATGCCAAAGCTACAACCCCGAGAAATTGACGTACTAGTTTACCCAAACGGGGCCAAAGTTTTGGCACTTCATCTCCTAGGGTTAGGTTTCTCGATGTTTAGGGTTTTCCATTATTTCTCAATAATAAATAGCCTTGGAGCCTCATTGTAACACAATTCAGAGAAGGATTTTTTCTGGATGGAGGGCTCGACTGCTAGGGTTCTGACCACAACTCAGACGGCGCAGTCTGCACAGATCAGGTTACCATCACGGGCCTGACCTCTAGCTCTGTTTCGACTAAGCAATTCAGGGTTCTATCGTAGGGCAATGGACTCACCCCAGGGGGGGCATCAACGCCCTCCCCCAAAGCAAACACCTCGCAGCAAGGACCTGAACGGACGATTGTGTTTGGTTCTGTTGATGAGGAAGTGATAAACAAGGAGAACCCGCAATGATACGGGCACAATGAGACAGGCAGTCAGGGGGACAAGACCGGCGTCACACCCGGAAGAAAGGACAAACCAGAGGAAGTTTCGAAGGTCTCTTCGACTACATGCAAACCAATAGCAACCGAACGGCCCAGAATAGAGCTGCCGGGACAGAAGATTGAAGAACGAATCCAATACATGAGGGATCATGCCCTCATCAAGAAATTTATAGGGTTCTGGCCGACAGAAAAAGCCCTATATGGTTGGATTGCAGCAAAGTGGAAACCCAAAGGAGACGTGACTCTGCAGCTAGGGCCGAAAGGGTTCTCTATATTTTGCCTTGAAGACAAATACAGAATCCTGGGTGAAGGGCCTTATTTTTTCAACTTAGCTGGTTTGTATTTAAGGGAATGGATAGCAAGATTTAATCCGGACAAGGAAGACCTCACCTGGGCGCCAGTATGAATCAGAATGTACTCACTTCCAGATGAGTACTCGGATGAAGATATTATCAAAGACATAGGAAATGGATTAGGGGAATACATAAAAGCGGAAGAAGAAACAAAAATGCGTAGATACACATCCTATGCTCGCATCTGCGTCTTTATGCACCTGGACAAAGCCCTGCCAGAATTGGTAAGTCTCTCTCACCGTGACAATGAATGGATTCAACCCTTGGATTATGAACATGTCCCTTTTCGTTGCCGAAAATGCCACACTCTCGGGCATCTATTTAGGGACTGTCCCCTAAATTCCAAAGCTAATGCTCCTGAACCCTCAGACTCCTTGACCCATGATGGCTTCACCAAAGCACCTAGCCGCAAATGAGTGCACAAAAACCTTCAACCAGGAAAAAGCCCCAACAAGACAATGCCCCCGACCCTGCTTTAAGGAACGGCTTTGAAATTCTAGCTCAGACCTCGGAAGAGCAAATCCCGTTCTCCAAGCCCAGCTCCGCACCCCCTTCCTCCTCCTCCCAGCCTCCTCCTTCAGCCTCCCCCTCTGAACATCAAACCCCCAAAGTTACACTGGCGAACCCCAAGGAAGGTCGAAAGGAACCTGCAGAAAAAGACAATGAAATGGACGTAGATGGAACTCCAGATCCCCTCCAAAGCTTAGATATTTCCACTGAAGGAAATAGCCAGGTGCAACAGATGGATGAAGAACCAGAAAGTATAGATCTGCACGGACTAGACATTTTAGAACTAGAATTAGCATGCAAAAAGAAGGCTTACGACAGTATCCCAGAGCTTCAGCTCAACAAACTGGAAGTGGTCATCTCTAGGGCTTATCAGCAGCAACAACTAGGCATCCAGCCAGGAAGTCAATGGGATGGAGGCCTTCCCCCAAAAGACTCCAAAAAGAGGGGAAGAAGAACTGATCTCCAACGAACAATAGCGATAGGGAAAATCCTGGTGGACTCAGGCAGGTATGCTAAATTGACGAAGTACTATAAACCCTCTATTAATAGTGAATCATGAAGCTCATTTCATGGAACCTAAGGGGGCTCAACAGCCCAGGAAAACTTAGAATGTTAAAAAATATGATAAAAATGGAAAAGCCGCAACTATGCTTTCTCCAGGAAACCAAGTGTAACAGCTCTACACTAGGCAGTATCCTCTCTAAAGCATGGCCAGGTTGTCAATCGGTGGCAGTGGATGCATCTGGCGCATCAGGGGGGCTTTCCATTGCATGGAACACACAAGCGCTTACTCTCTCTGATTTCCATGCTTCTCATCACCTCATCCAGGCTGCCTTCCACATTTTAGGCACCAATATTCATGGAAACCTCTCAAATGTCTATTTCCCGCAGGAAGCAGGAAACAAAATAGCTCTTCTCAACACCATAGAAGCTCTGAATAACAATAGGAGGAATCCATTATGGATTATTGGAGGGGATTTTAACATGATCACTAAGTTGGAGGAAAAGATTAGGGGAAGAACTAGATTGGAACAGGAAAACACCCATTTCAAAGACTTCATCCAAAACACCTCTCTTATAGATTTTCATTTTTGCAATGGCACTTTCACTTGGAGAAATCGAAGAGCAGGAAAGCATCAAATAACTTCCAAACTGTATCGTTTCCTCATATCAGATAATTCGGTTCACTTAGGAGGAGACATAACAGCTGCCATTCTTCCCCACCCAGGCTCGGATCACTAGCCAATTGCCCTCCAGTGGCAATGACCAGGCAACTCCACCAGAAGACCCTTTTGCTTCGAAGAGTTCTGGCTCACACATCCATATTTCAAAGACTTTGTCAAAATAACTTGGACAACCTTCACTATGCCAGAAGGCTCCAAGATGTTCTAGTTGCAACAGAAACTCAAATATTTAAAAAACCATCTAAAGCGTTGGAACAATGAGACCTTTGGAAACATCTTTAAGGAGCAACATGACTTAAATAAGGAAATGGTGGAACTCCAGCAAAAAATAAGCACAGGAGGTCACACTGAGGGGACCCGGAAGCAGGAGAAGCGCATCCACAACTAGCTGGAGGAGAGGAGAAAGCTGGAGGAGATATATTGGAAGCAAAAGTCCAGGATCAGATGGCTGAAAGAGGGCGAACGAAACACCAAATTCTTCCACCGAACCACTGTTCAACGAAGAATGCACAACAACATCCCTTTCATTCAAAAACAAGGAGGGGCAAAAGAAGAATAGCATGAGGAAATTGAGGAGGACTTCCTTAATCACTTCAAGCAAGTTCATCTAGAGCCCGATGCAGACAGGCGACCTACAATAGATAGAATTACATATAATGTTCCAAATTTAATCACGTAGGAACATAATGAACTTCTCCTCCGCCCTATACTTACTCAGGAGGTGGATACGGCCATGTCCTAGCTCAGGGAAGGAAAAGCCCCTGGCCCGGACGGCTTGACCACAACTTTCTTTCACACTTTCTGGGAGCTGATAAAATTGGAGGTCTGGAAAGTTGTAGAGGAATCAAGAGCTCTTCATTGGTTGCTTCCCTCACTCAATTCAACTTTCATTGCCCTTATACCAAAAGAGGCGGATTCAATCACCCCGGACAAATTCAGGCCGATTGCTCTTTGCAACGTCATATGCAAAGTCATCCCCAAAGTTATCGCCAACAGGTTAAAGCCCCTCTTTCCACTGCTCGTCTCTCCGGAACAATCTGGATATGTGGAAGGGAGATAGATCATGGATGGCATTATCCTCTCGCATGAGATCATACACTCCCTCAAGCAGTCCAATCAGGCAGGTATGATTCTAAAGCTTGATCTTTCTAAGGTTTTTGATAAGCTCAGTTGGACCTACATTCAACAAATGCTAACTGCCTTTGGATTATGTCCCATGTGGATCCGTTGGATCATGAGTCTTCTATCCTCCTCTTTCTTCTCCATTCTCGTGAACGGGATCCCTTCTCGTCCCTTCAAACCCTCCCGTGGAATTAGGCAAGGTGATCCCCTCTCCCCCTTCCTCTTTGTTTTAATGGCTGAAGGCCTGGGTCGTCACATTAAACAAGCCCTCCTCTCTCAACAGCTCAAAGGTCTCTCCATTCACCACTCCCCAGCTATATCTCATCAGCAGTTTGTTGATGACACCATGCTCTTTGGCTACCCTTCTGTCCAAGAAGCCTCCTGCTTTAAAGCCCTGCTCAATGACTTCTCTGAAGCCTCTGGAACCAGCATCAATAGCTCCAAATCACAGATATTTTTCTTTCACACCCCTCCCGTCGTTAAGACTGTTGTTGCTCGAATCCTGGGATTCCCCATTGCAACTCTCCCCTCTAAATACCTTGGAGCCCCCTTTTCTGCCTCAGCCATCAAGCACTCCTCCTGGCGTACTCTCATTGAGAAGCGCGAATCCCGTCTCAACCTTTGGACGCACAGAGCTCTGAACTTGGCCAATCGTGTAGTGCTCATAAAGTTAGTTCTTCAGGCAATGTCGCTCTACTTATTCTCAATCCTAGCGGCACCAAAATGGGTTCTAAAAAGAATTAGGGATCTTCAGCGAGGATTCCTCTGGGGAAACATGGCAACAAACCGCAAATGGGCCCTGGTAAAATGGACCACTGTATGCACGCCCAAAGAAAAAGGGGGCATTGGCCTGAGAGACCCCGCACATAGCAACGCCATCATGAGCGCAAAAATCTGGTGGCAATGGCTCTCTAACCCAGAAAAACCTTGGGCCACAATTTGGACAGCCAAATACGCCAATCACAGACCCCAGGAGGAGCTCATCAGGTTCACTCCCAATGACAAAGGCTCACTAATTTGGAATGCGGCCAAACAACACTTCCAGTTGATACAGCAGCATAGTTTTTGGGAGGTAAGAAATGGCAGAACTGCACGATTCTGGACAGATGCCTGGAACCAAATGCCACAGCTCAGCCGCATTCTTAATCCACCTCCGAACTTCATTGGGGAGGAGCAGCAGCAAGAAAAGATTCGGCAATATTGGACTCAGGAGACAGAGCAAGGCTTCAGGAAATGGAAACAGGGTAACCAGTTAATCACAAATGAAAATCACCAAATCGTTGAGGAGCTGGAAAGGGAGCTACGCAAAAGAAGCATCAGACATGACGAAGGCAGAGACATTCTACGATGGGGGTACCAGCCTAAAGGCGCCTTCACCACATCTGAGGCCTACAAAATCATATGCAATAACCCTGCTCCCCCTGACCCAATTTGGAGCAAAATCTGGGGGTTCGGATCTTGGCCCAAAGTCTCCTACTTCCTTTGGTTGGTAGGACATCAGAGAATCCTCACATGGGATAAACTCAGGCGCAGAAATTTTCATGGCCCCTCCATTTGTTTTAATTGCAATTCCCATGAGGAAACTCTCCAACACCTCCTGGACTCCTGCCCCTTAGCCAATCAGCTATGGGAAAAGGCAAGCTTCAAATGTCAAAGAAGATGCAGATTTGAGGATGACATCACCAACTCTTTACGTCATTGGCAATAGAATCCTTACAAAAGTGAGATTCTCAACCATTTATGGAACATAATCCCTGGGTTCCTCCTATGGAGCATATGGAAGGAAAGGAACAAATGCATATTCAAAGATCGGCGCTCCCCGATAGATAGTATTTGGAGTACGCTTTGTGGGAATCTCAAAGAGACGCTGATGCTTCGCTCATGGACTAAGGAGGACTTTCCGACCCTAGACAATGAGAAAGCCATTTTAGAAAACTCGCAAATGCATCTTCCTCAGGGATCTCACAATAATGGCCCTTCTAATGGCAGCAACCTAAAAAAAGTCTCCTAGACTACCCCTCCAAAGCATACCTTCAAGCTCAACTTTGGTGGTGCCTCAAAAGGAAACCCTGGAATTGCAGGCTTTGGCGGAATTTTAAGAAATCACGAAGGCACACCCCTGCTGCTCTACTTTGGGAACATTGGGTGGGATACCAACAACTTGGCTGAGTTAGAGGGACTCTGGCAAGGACTCCTTCTCGCATGGAAACACAACTTCCAACCCCTGGAAGTGGAAGGAGACTCCCAGATCCTTATAAATATGGCCAAGCATCTCCTAAATGGATCTCATGCAAGGAAAATAGCCACCAGTTGGAGGCTCGAAGAGAGACTGGAAGCCATAGAACAAGCACTCCACAGTAACAGGGCCATCACCTTCAATCGCATAAAAAGGGAAGGCAACAAGGTCACTGACCTTCTGGCCAATATAGGGGTGGAAAATGAGAATACTCTACTCACAGGAAAACTGGATATTATATCGAATCATGATCAGGCACAGGAATGCACTCGTCTGGTCCAAAGAGATGCGGCTCCCCCGGATGCGGGTGATAGCTCGGATGGGACGTGCATTTAAATGCGGCCACATGCCAGCCATGCGCCGTCGCAAGGAAAACACATGGGCGCAGGCCTGTCTTCGGCCGCGCGGGAGTGATCTGTTTGATATTTTCCAGAAGAGCTTAAATGCTCTGTCCGGCTCTTCGGCTCGCATGGAGGTTGCAGTAATGGCGGACGGGTTTCGAGGTGGAGGCAGTTATGATAAAAGCAATGGTGGGTTGGGTCTCACTGCGCCGGTTCATGGTCTATTCATGGTTCTTCCTCAGGGAATGTTTATGCAACCTCTGGAGCTGCGAGCAGCTCCAAGCGGCTGTCTTTCCGTCTGGGCCAATTCTCCATCTGTTTGTGGTATCCCCGGGACTAGTTTGATACTCAATTTCGTGCCGCACATTATCCATTTGGACCCTGCAATTATGGTTAGGTCTTGACAGTGTATGCTCAGCCGTCGAGGAACCTCCCGTGGAGGGTCTTCACGCCCTCCTGTAGATGTTACCTATCCCCATTGCTGCCATTGCAATTGCCATCGTACCCTTGAAGCCAAACCCCTTAATGAAAGTCAATTCCTGGACTCAATCGCTCCTGATTCTGCTTCCTCGCCCGCCTTCGGCTCCGCCATTTTCAATTTCAACAGTTCTTTGAACTGCCCCCGGATCAGTGCCCATGTGTCGGTTCTCTTCATCGAAGACTCCCCGGATGGCAGCGATACTCAAGACAGTCGGGGGAAGCAGCCAGCTGACGACTCAGAGAAAGTCATGAAGACGCCTGCGGCAGAACCAGAGAATGTCTCAAATCTCCCTCTAGCTCAGGAGGCGATGATCAACAAAGGAGAAGACGTCAACATGGAAACCTCTCCCACTGCAGTGGAGGTGGAGGAATACGAGTGGTGCCAGGTGGTTGAGGAGGAACCTGACGAATAGTAGCGCCTTCGTTCCAGGTCTCTGCGGCACATATGTTAGGACTTTCGGCCTCTCTCGCTGTTTTGTTTATGTTTTGTTCTTTATGATTATGTTATGATGGCATACTGTCTATGTTTGGATCTTGGGTACTGGGATCATTTTCTATGGTTGGGAAGTGTCTGTTTCCCCTGCGCAGGATTATTCTGATGTTCTGCTGGTGCCCTTGCGAGGGCTGGTTTATTTTTGGTCTAGTTAAATCCTCGGACATTGCAGTCTCAGCTGTTCCAAGCTGCCATTACAGGCAACTGGTTCTTTCTGTCTTGAAATGATGTAACTATTTTATGTTTATGTATATAATAGAATAGTTTCAACGAGAAAAAAAAACACAGTTCAGAGGTATGTAGCCGCCACTTCTCTTCTTAGAGATGAGGTATCATCACCTGAGCTATTCTTATTTGCATTATGTTTGTAAGGATATTTTAGTATTCGATATTAATGAAATGAAGTCTTATTTCTATTGCATCTTTTATTTATGGTTATATCTGTAATTTGTTGCGTTCATGTTTAAATTCGGATCACAACAGGAGGATGTGCTTTGTTTGGGAGAAGAGCCTATTCTAATTGTTGAAGCCTCTCATTGACAATTAGATATAACAAATAGAGCTCCTCCATCCTGAGGAGGAGCTCATATATGGTTTCACTTTGATTGAATAAGACCATTGGGTTCTTCTTACGTTAGGAGTGCCCAAATCTGTCACCCAATTTCCAACCTCTGTCAAGACTTCGAAGTATGATATCTCTTGTTGCTCGTTAACCAATTTGTGCTCTATGTCTGATAAATTCCCCTATATTTCCAAGGGAACATGTTCTCAGAATATTTCTATTGATGCTTCAACCTGGGTATGGGAATTGGAGTCGTATCCCTACACAAAATCTCCCCACCTCTCATCGAGTCAGCTCGTTCCATGTGAATCATTGAGGAGTGAAGAAAATGATGCGAAGATAGGAGCCACTGCATGCGAAGAAACCAAAACCAAGGAGAATAGAAGCCTGCACTAGAGAGCGAGAAGAGAGTAAAGAGAGTTGTAGAAATGGGAATAAATAACTAAAAGAGAAACACCAAGAGAAAGGACCAGAACTAGGCCAGCAAGCATAAGTCCCAAAAGCAGTAGAGATAACTAGAGACTTATGAAAAGGAGAGACCAAATAGAACTAGGGCAATAAAAATGAGAATTGTTCAATTGAAAGTTGAAAGAGGAAAATAGTTTTACCAGGTTCCCCTCGTGGCAAGGCCAGTTCATAAGTTGAGTAGGAGGAAGCTAACTAAAGGAGGCGAACAAAGTCCTCAATGACCAATGAACTGGGCTAGGAGGGCATGGTCCTTCAACTCAATGCGTGACTTGACTATCTTTCACATTGTTGTTGCCTTCTGAAATGCCAAATCTACTGGAGAGAGAAGAGGAAAGTGTGCTCGTGAATAACCACATTTCTATATAGAACACAAACATTACCAATCCCTTGACAAAAATCTTACCGTAGTGAATGACCATCTTCAGAATTGATTGCATAGAGGAAATGCCTTAGAGAAAGTGTCAGCTTGAAGGCAAAGAGTATGTGTAGAAATTTAATATCGGAGCCATGCACTCCACCGCATTTCTCCTAGAAATGCTTAAATGTTAAACATTACTAACCGAATCCCTATTGGCATCTCAGCTAGAGTACCTTCTCTTATTGGCTCTTGATTTACCTAGAGAATTGTGCTAATTTGATTTGGCTAAGTTTTTATCATCCCGTCGAGGTTATGCTAGTTATATTAAGTCTATTGTTTTATAAATATTTATGTAAATCTAACCACCTATATGCCAACCTAAATATACTATTATACTATTTTATCAATTTAAAAAAGATCTTGATTATAGTCTCAAAATAATCTAATGATTTAGATGAATGTATAGAGCTGCTAGCTTCAGCATACACTTTTTCTTACACATACACACACATATCAATTTTATCTAGCATAAATAAATAACTTATAACATGTTTAAAGAATTTTATATTATATATGACAATAAATTATATTTTATTTGGAAATAAGCTTATTCAAATTTTAAAAATAATATATTTTTCACTCTTACCTAAAATTATATATTGTTAATTTACATAAAAATATGGAACATTATGATTTTTTTATAAATAATAGTTTTGTGTAGAAGATTTTTATAAAAGGTGTATATATGATTTGTGATGATAGGTGGAGTGTTTATCCCTAAACCTTCTACACAATAAACAATTGTAGAAATATTCACTCTCTCAATAATAGTTTTAATAAATAACGCTAATCATTTACATTTAATTATAGGCTAATTATTGTGTGGAGAAGTGCTCTATAGCATAATATAGAGGAGATATTGTGGTGCCTATTAATGAAGGTAAGTATTTAAATATTGGCTTAATATAAGAAAAATATTACAATGTTCATAAAAATAAAATACATTAAATCAAAGAATAATAATAATAATAAAGCATAATATAAGATTAATTAATAAGTATACCAACCCCAACGGTTAGCTTAGTTGGTCAATTTCTCGTTACTAAGTACCTAGCCAATTGGGAGGTAGTGGCCAAGATAGATCCCTTCTACTTGGATTTTCCCGTGGATGAAACAACCACCTAGTGTTCGTGAACCACCTTTAAAAAAAGATTAATTAATAAGTAATAAAAATAATAATTCAATTCAATTTAATTTGTTGGAGTGTAATTTTCAAACAATTTATTTTGAAGAGAAAAACTTAATATGCATATGATATTAAAATAAATTAAAATAATAATGATTCATATTTGTAACTATGTTATTTTATAATTAATAAATATATACAATCGTAGTAATTTAAAATTATATATATTCCACAATATATGTTAAAATAATGATTCATATTTCTAATTATTATAATTCAAAATTTCATATATATATATATATATATATATACTTGTCTATCTTTTCTTCCAGAGGAGTTTACATAAATCTATGGAGAAAGGAGTATAACAGACAACATACTCCTTAGATAATACATGGAAAAGTGTGTCGAAAAAAATAGAAAACATATTTAATAAAAATGCCATATATATGTGTAACTATATTTATTATCAAGGTTTTACTAAAACTAAAAACAATAAGCATATTTTATAGAAGACACTTCTTCCAAGTTACTATTGTCATACATAAAATTAGCATAAGTGTCCTTCTTGGATTTGATAATCATAACTTTTGTTTTGTCAGTGTTAACAGTCATACCCATGCTAGAGAAGAAATCCTTAAGAATTCTAAGTTGTTTATCAAGATCAGATGGGCACCTTGCGAGAAGAACATTATCGTCAGCATAGAGAAGAAGGGTGATGACTATCCCAGCTAAGATCGTGCTAGTACAACCTGCTTCCTCTAAACAACCTTCTAGCTTGTCGATGTAAATGCCAAACAGGGTAGGGGAGAGGGGGCAACCTTGTTTAACTCTGATACTACACTTAATATCTTTCAACCACCCCTCATTGCTCTTTAACTTGGAAATTACATTCTCGTATAACCTGATAGTGACATCTCTCAACTCAAAAGGAACCTTTAGCTCTTCTAATCTATTCCATAGGTTGTTTCTAGGACCCGTATCAAAAGCCTTTCTAAAGTCCACAAAGAAACAAAAGAGATTGGATTTATCATTGCGGCATTCCTCCACAATGATCCTAAGTGTAACGAGGTGGTCCGTTGTTGAGTGCTGCCTTATAAAACCCGCTTGGCCTTTAGCCCACTTACCTTCACTTTCAAGCCATATGCTCAACTTCTTTTCCAAAATAATACCATCTAACTTCGCTAAGAGAGGGATGATCATAATAGTCTGATAATTAGAGGGGTTATTTGTATCCCCACTTTTAAAAATAGGGCTAATGAGGCTCTGAGTCCATGGTTTAGGGAACCCTTGCTTGACCGCTTGATTGAAAAGCTTGTGGATGTGGGGGATGAGGACATGACATCTAATTTTTAATTTTTCCGCCTGGTAACCTTCAATGTCCTTAGCTTTCCCATTTGCCAGGCATTTAACTCCAAAATCAATGCCTTCTAATGAGAAAACTTATTTCATTGTGAGCAGGGGTTCAAAGTTATCCATGACATTTGGAGATTCATAAAGCTTTTTAAGATAGGAATTCCAGTCGTGTAAAGTAATTTTGTTATTATCTTTAGTTTTCCTAGTCAGAATTTGCCTCCAGAATTTCTTAAGAGCTACTTTAGAGAGGTGTAAGAGATTCTCTTATCTTTTACGAATATACTCCATTTTTTTCCTTTTAGTTAGGGCTTTGTATATTTTTATCTTGCTAATTTTAAGAGATTCATCAATAGCTTCCTTAATTTCTCTCCTCACACTCTTACAATCTTTGTCATCCCATGGGTTGGTTTTGCTATTTCTTTTATTAATTGAAGCTTCAATTGAGAACTTGTTAATAGAATATGAGAGGGTTGTAGTAAAATTATGATAGAGGTCTTTTATGTTGTCTATACTAGATAAATGAAGCAAATTAGTTTTTAATTCATTTAGAAAGAGATCGTTTTTATTTCTATCAAAGGTTAATCTCTTTTGGCTAGAAGAATTATCCTCTATGGGATCTCTCTGCATGAAAAAATTGAGAGTTATAAGTAAAGGCCTATGATCAGAGTTAGGCTCGTGGTCATTTAAGGTGTCAAAATTTATTATTTTGTTGTATAAAGGGAGATCAGAAATAACATAGTCTACCATGTTGCTACCAAGTCCATGGATGTAGGTCATCTGGCTAGAATTGGGCCACTTCTTTAGACCGTTGCAAATTATGAGATCCTGAGCACTACAGAGCTTGACTAGCTTCGACCCAAACAAATTATCCCCGAGATCTTCAGAGCTCCTTTTGTACTGGCTAGCCAGGGTAAGGTCTTCGTCTAACCAAAGAGGATTAGGGTTGGAATGATTGCTTAGAAGAATAGCTTCGTTGCTTGAATTTCGAGCATTAAAGTCATCCATTAAAAGGATATTACCTTCATTCCTTATGCTAGGAATATCATTCTCTAAACCATTGTAAGGACTATTTTTATCTATATTCTTTTTCTTATAGAAGTTAGAATTGATGGGGGGGGGGAATAACAAATTGCTATGTAGGTCTTTTTGTCATTAATGTCAGTAATATCTGTCCAACTATATTGGTTGTAAGGGTCGTTTTTATAAATCCTAGCATGGGGCGAGATGTTCTTCTTAATGTAACAAGCTATACCCCCAATGCTTCTAAGGGAGGATCACTTCTTACAAGTAGACCATAGTGAAAATCCATCTATGTTAGGGACCTTAGATTCTTCGTGCTCCCAAGTTTCAACAAGTAATATAATATCAACATCATTTGAGATCCAACTTAGCTTGGGGCCTTTGTTCCATGGAAAGCCCCGACAGTTCCAAGAAAGAATCCAGAGCATGTTGAATTGCTATTTATTACTATATTTTTGGTTTCTATCTTGAATAATGACTTTTCTATTTTTTATTATTTCCCATTTTCCTTCCTTTTTAGCTTTTTTTACCTTTTGAACCTCCTTTCTTAATTCTTCTTGATCTTTTGGAATGAGATCTTTGTTTATAAATATTCTCATTCCTTTTAGGCTTGAGGTTTTACTAAGTATGTCATACTTATGGTCAATAGAGCTCACCTTTATTCGGATTAGCCTTCCTTTATTCTCAGTTAATTTCCCCAACATTGCTGCTTGTGTAATACACGTTGTTTCAATTTGTAATCTGTTATGTAATTCTGTTTGGGCTATGGCTAAAGAATCCTCGTCTACCTCCTATTTCAAACCAAAGATTATAAGGTTCAAGGCCCTTTTGTTACGCTTATGGTCTAATTCTATCAAGTTTTTCATTTCATCTTTAGTTGGTTTGATATCTAATTTACCCGCCACACTATTTAGGGTGAGGCAACTATTAACTTCTTCTAGTTCTTTAATTAAGTCCTTCATTTTAAGACTCTCTAAAGTATCAACATCTCCTTACTGGGATGTTTGGTTTGTATCTTAGTTTTGTTTTTTTATAACCTGCAACATAGTCTCCATTTCCTCCATTTTATTCTCCAATAGTTCTATTTTATTTTCTATTTGTTTTTGGATCTTGTCTTCAAGAGATGTGAATTTATTTTCGAGCATGGCTTCTAACTCTGTTTGTAGCTTTACTTCTCTTTCTTCTCTACATTTCTTGAAAGACTCTATATATAGAGATGTGAAATTTTTAGCTACATAAATAATATTATTAAGAAGTAATATAGAGATATCTTAACTCCAGATTTATAAAGTGGCAAGAGGAATCAAATTTAAAGTGCAAATATTTTCACGAAATTTACATTAAAAAGAATTTGCATTTTAAAAAATTTAATTTTTTTTTGGGGATTTAATAGATTTCCCATCAAGATTAGGCTTGGAGTATACTCTAACACTGTTAATTGTGCAATTAGAGGCATTTGGTGAGAGTGAACTCTGTCCCCTTATGGATGGATCACTAATTTGTAATTCCTAATGACCTGATTTTCCTTAAATAACTCTAATAAACCAAGTGGATAGTAACTAGTAAAAATTATAAATCATAAATCAGCTAAATAATAACTAATAATAATTGTATGCACGGCTAGTGTAACAACTAAGTTATAATAATATTTAACATTATTAAAAAAATAATTAGAATCAAGATAAATTTATACTACTTGAGTTCTAAAGGTTAAAACCAATCAAATCGGTATCATCAACATGCTGTTAACAAAATTTAGAAACTTCAATTAATTAATATAAAAGTAACCAAAAAAAAGCAAACCCATATTACATAAGTTTACATATACTTATCATTAACCCGGTGATAACAAACTTCGGTCTTTCGGCGTCGGATCTGAACGCCAAAGAATCTAGACATGCGCATGAATGGGCTGGAAGTTTCATAACATAAACTCTGGAAGTTTCATAACATAAACTCCAAAGCTTGTCAACCATCACACCAACATAGAGCTTTTTTAAAATTCAAATTCTGTACTCTTTTATTCCGATATTAAAAGTTAGACAAGGTGTGGCGAACCATGTAAATGAAACCCATAAAGCTCGCCACATCATCATCTCGTCAATCTTAATTGAATAGCAATTTTTTCGCTATAATTTAATTATAAAAAAATATATTTAAGTATGTTAATAAACGTCTACAGTCCAGAAATATTACCTTACAATTCTATGGTTAACTTATTCCATTATAGTACACCATCACTATTACTTTGGTACACTATTAAGAATAATCTGAAGCATGTATTATATGATCCACCAAAAGAATTCATCGCCATAAACGTGTACGGTTACATTTTATGGACCGGCACAAATCATTTTGAGCATATCAGCGGAAGGCTTAGCCGAACGAATCTTCCTTTAATATCCGCAGATGTCTCAGCTTCCTCTGGATTCAGCAGCGACAATCTCAGTGGAATAAAATCAAACAAAACAAAGTTAATTTTAGGGTTGCCTGCCAAATAAGCTTCTTTATGTTTGGGTTGGTGCATGTGTTGGGGCCGGCGGTCCGAACCTCTGTTTCCCTGATTTGCTATCAAATCCATTCAACTCAAATTTCCATTCAATTATTGAAACGCGTATACTCCATTCCAGCAATGCAGATTCCCTCGCGCAGCCACGCTGGCTGCATGTATCACATAGAGCCGAGACACCCGACTTCCTTCCCACCTCTTTCTCCCTGGACAACCAAACACCCTCTGCAACCTATATTAGCTTTCTCTCATCCAACCTTTAAACTCAGTCTTCACAGCCATTGAAATCATTAAATTTCTCCTTCCTCAGAACAGATTCAGTACTAGGCGTTACGAGCAATGGCGGAGGGCGTTATTTCTCGAGGAAGTATGTGGTCGGATCTCTATTCCCTCCAAAGTGAAAATGTAGAGCGATCATTCTCCCCAGCCCCAACGGTCATATCAGTGTTGTCATCTCTGGTGGAGCGGATTCTCGCCAGAAACGAGCGGCTTGCGGCCACTTACACCCCCACTTCGCCTCCAAGTACAGAGTGTTCGACGGTTTGCAGGTGCCGGACATGTGCATAGAGCGGTATCTGGAGAGAATTTTGAAGTATGTTAACTGCAGCTCTTCTGTTCATTCGTGTTCTGTGGAATAGCCAAAACCTCCTCTGCCACACGACAGGATTCCAGAAACGAGAGGCTTGCTCTTTGGTGCGAGGGTCGCAGATCTTAGAATACTCACACACAAGGAATGCCCACCGAGGCAGATGAAGACCGTTTAATGTTACTTAATTATCTGGGCAAGAGTAAAGATGTCACTGGCAGATGTCCTCTGCGTTTGAAGCGTTGAAATGAGCGAGGATTTTGGCTATGCATTTAACAGAAGCGAGTCCCATGTTCGTTTCTATTCAGCGCTGTGCAAACAGGACTCGACCCTTAAGGAGGGGTACCGTTAGGCATTGCAGTCATTGTATTTACTGTATATAAGAGGACCATCAGTTTAGAAATATAATACAGGGTGTACAAAACTGGGCCAATTAATGTTTTCCCTATGATGTTTGTATATGATCACAAAATAGAGTTTCCAAAGTAGTTGATGCCTTCATTGAACATGCCAATAATGGAAATAGCCGTTTTCCATGATGTTAATAATGTTATCTACTGTCTCCTCAAATTACAAATGCTTGTAATGTTAACTACGATTAATTGTATTGTAGTTGCTTCAAATAACTAATTTGTACATGCTATAATGTTAACTAGAATTAGAGTATTTCGTTAACTAGAATTAGAGTATTTTCAAATAAGTAATCTATATATTATTATTATTATCTATAGTCAAGCAAGCCATTCTCCACTGATTTGACTGTTAAGTCTAAAAAAGGCTAATACATACATATTCTACTTTTCTTTTTATTATGAACATGTGACTTTTTAGCAAAAATTAAATGGTTTTAACCATAAGGCCCACTCAAACTATATATGTTAAGTCAAACTATATATGTTAAGGATATATACTTCAAATAAGTAATCAGTATGTTTTAAATTTTATGTAAAAATAATTTATTTATTTATTAAAATATATTTGTTTTAATAATAAGGTATTTTATATATGATAAATTTGATTTTTGATCGAATGAAATTTTTAAACATAAATTTCATACATGTGCAATTTTTTTTTTTTGTGTTTTTCTCAAAGTAAAATTCACTAATATTCATTTTTTTTCTTAAAAATAATTCTTCTTAGAAATTTTTTATTATTATAAAAAATTTCTATTAATTTTTTAAAAAGATATATTGTTGGGTGCTTATCATAGGAAAACCAATGGCCTCATTTCTATCACACTTGTTGACGAAGTGGTAAAGACAAAAAACAATTGCCAGAAATAGTAAATACCTAGAAACTTGCTTACAAATTGTCCATCTTGACCAAAAGTAACCAAGTATCAATATACATCCCACTATCATATTCAATTCACAATGTTCCCCGAAGCTTAGTCCTTAGGACTGTTGTCATGTTGCTAACAGAAAGCCTCATGAACATAAGCTTCCATGTGCTCCACTCCCCCTTCAAGGTGATCCAACCTCTCTTGAAGTCGCTTCTATCCACGAAAAAGGGAGGCCATTCAATCCAACATTTGCCACTGATTATGCCAAATCTCATTCACGAAAGCTATTATCTCATTCATATTGTTATGTTGCTCTCAAGCCAACTACTCCACTAATAATATCACTTGATTGATTTGTGCGTCTAAAGAATCAAAAGGCAGAAGCAAAGCCACATGCCTAGGTGAGAGATCACGTGATTGTTCAACTGCCTTACCAAAACCAGGTTGCTCCCCTTCATGTTCCACACCTTGGCTTCATGGCCCAACTCCCTTACTTACTCAACCCCACTGCCACTGCATCTTTTTGTGACAAGAACCTCTGCATGACACACTCCACAACCTCGTTATGGAATGACCACCAATGCAGGACCGAACCCAATTCTCCACATCCAACACCAAGAACAATGTATTGATGGACGACCAAATTTGTAATTATCACCATAAAACGATTGGCCATTTACCCATCGTCCAAATTGACCAAAATGTGCCACCTATCTACATATGCTACCAACCACCCACTGAACCACAGGCCCCAAGTAGTAAACACGCTTGCCTTCAACACTTTCTTCCTAGAGTGGACCTCTAGGTACTCAAAATCAACACACACCACAGACACACTCGCTCACTTGGGACCCTAAGACAAGGAGTACGAGGACATAAGGTTCCAAACCACGAAATGCAGACTGTTTACTATAGAATTCTCAACCTCAAACCCCAACTAGTGATGAAAAACTGCACACAAAACAAAACTAAAAAACCGTGACACAAAAAATCATGGATTGCAAGAGAGAAATACATGGGTCATGGAAGAAGAGTGCCCCTCTATTTCCCTTGGAAAGTCACCACTTCGAACCAAGTACTTCCCACTCCTGAAGTTCAGGAATTCATCCACATTTTAAAACTCTTTAGATGGGTTGAGGTCCCAATTGTTAAATTTGAGCTCTAATTCATTGTAACCAACTACTTAGTGTAATACAATACTCCAATGATGTTGCAGGAGGGAAGACATGATGCGACTAAAATCAATGACCACCCTACACTCCAAGAACACGAATTTCCATCAACAATGCTCCTCCCATACCCAAAGACCAGTATTTACCTCCAATTGATACACAAATGAAGATTATTAACCCTGCGAGTTTTAGAACCTTCATATAGATAGCACCCAAATTAGTTTCCTCGTTATGCTTCATTCATACAACGTGTGCGAGGGGATTTAAAGCCCCTCGGGGTTCGTTTGTTGCCACATATGTCACCCCCATAGAGATTAGGGAATTTTTCTCAATAAAAGTATTTTTTGATATAAATTCTCAAAAAATTCTAGAAACTATGCAAAATCCTTAGAAAATAGAATACTTTTATAAAAGCCAAACATTTTATAGTTGGAATTTTAAAACTCAATAAGGTTTGGTAAGGTTTCTACGCTTTAAAATAAGTAGGGATCCTTAAAATTTCCCCTACTTTGAAGAGTACTATAAGATATGAGCTTTCATTCTTTGATGATACATTCCATTATTTCCGAAATCTAGTTAGGAATAGTGGAGAATTCAAGGATGGTTTTATCTAATACAACTTGCTAATGTTTGAAACTGTCAAACTATTGATACTATGACTCTCATAGTTGGACATATTTCTTGACTTATTCCATGTCTATCCCAAAGGTTTTAAATGTCGTATTTTGTCATAGGTTTCACTTTACACTAGGTTCAATTCATTATAGACTTTGAAGGCATATTTAGGGTTTTGAGGAATCTCATAACTTGTTCCATATTTTTCCACTTGTCTTTCTTCTCCTCTTGCTATGTATTTTGTTTTGTACTTTACTTTGTCTTTTATTTCAAGATTTTCTTCACTAACTAGTATTGTCTCCTCAATATCTTCTAGTATGACAATCACCTATGGTTGACATGCAACTAGTCTTTCTTAAGAGTTTGTGATAACCCTTTTCCCATGTCTCTTCGCAGTTGGATGAAATTTCTTACAAAGCATTAAAAAAGCCAAAAGATCATACATGGCTATCTTATAATACTAAATTGATTTAAAACTAGTAAATTTCCCTTAAATAATTTGAGTTAGACAACTTTGTGGGTTTTATAGAATACTTGAATTAATTTGAGCTACGTGTTGAACAAACCAGGATGCATTCTTTGGTCTTGAATGTAGCCTTCCAACATAGGTTTTAACTTGGGGATCAAGGCTTACACACAAGGTCATATTCCCAAAAATGTTCAAATTGTAGTAATTAGAGAATTATTGATTTGAGAATTACTTAATAGGATAACTCGTAGATCATCATAATTACCTATCAAACCAAAACTTGTGGCATGTGCAATTATAACATATATTTTGTCACTCAAGTCTGAATGGGATGGTTTAAGCATATGACATTGGTACAAAATATTTGAAGGTATATATAGTTACAAACCACCTACATACTTTAGATATTCAAATTTGACTTCATTAATTTTTTACTCATGAAAATCGTTCAAAATGATGGGAAAACAATTTGTGAATTCGGGTTGATGGAGATTATGAGGACCCCTTAAGATTATTATAGGTAAGGTTAGCCTTGATTCAAAAAATAGACCTAATTAAGAAATTAAGATGTGATTTCACTTTATGAGGGGTTTTAACAAATTAGAGTTGATCATTGAATTAAGCAAGAGTTATAAAAATTTAGTGAAAATTGAGCCCAATTTATAGTTTTGACTTTATTTGAAAAAGTGATATTTCAAAGGAAAATATTGAGTAAGGTTTGAAAGAGGATAATGAAAAAAAACTAACAAAACAAGATAATAGTTTGTATAACTTATACAATACGTATCATAATGGTAGGGTTTGATTGAATAACAATATGTACAAAGAGATTGAGTAAAGATTACATTTATGATGTGTAAATTTTATTTAATAATTGATGGATTTTTCATTTCTATCAGTTTGAAAAATAATCATCAAGGTTGCATTTCCCCCTTTGCTTTCCTTAACCTAAATCCTCTTTTGTAAAAAAAATTTGACAATGACTCTTGTTGAGTCATCCATGCCCCTTTAAAATA
The DNA here is from genome assembly GCA_031772625.1 of Pinus tabuliformis. NCBI lineage: Eukaryota > Viridiplantae > Streptophyta > Pinopsida > Pinales > Pinaceae > Pinus > Pinus tabuliformis. The sequence continues at coordinate 1,209,064,456 of CM062804.1, read as the reverse complement.
AAAAATAAAAATAAAACTAATGATCTAAATAGGAAAATAATGCTGGCTATAATTAAAAAAAAGAAGTAATTAGAAGTAAAAAAATGTGTAAATCAGATGTTTAATTCTTATACTTTTCAAAAATATTTCAACAAGAGATTTAAATAAACTATTTGAATATCTATGTTAACTAATTTATGTCGATATCAACTTCATATATATCTATATATAGAAAAAAATTAAATTTTTATGGTTAAATTTTTTATTTGGTCCTATATATACTCTATTTAGTATTCAAAAATATAATTTAAACAATGAAAAATAACACATTGTATTTTACACTCTAAAAAAAATTACACTTAAAAAAATTTGAATCCTCTTAACCCATATTAAATCCGTACTTCAAATAAATTTATACTAATAAAATAAAATTCCCATCTTTAAAATTAATACATAATACCATCTCCTTCTCAAACTGAACGCTATCATGTTTATAAATGCTTTTCCTTTACCCTAGTGAGACATTGTTTACCACTACCACCTTCGAGGTAAAATCCTAATATTCTAATGTCATTCTCTATACCTCAAAATAAGTTTTACTATTCAATCTACAGTTTTAGAATAACATTTATATCCGTATCTAAAATCCTAATATTCTAAATGTCATTCTCTATACCTCAAACTAATTTTTTACTTTTCAATCTACAGTTTTAGAATAACATTTATATCCTTATCTATAACCATTATTTGCTATAAAAAAAAACTTATAAATAATCTCACGCCTTTCGATACAAGAATTTTGAAGATATCATATTCTATTATTTACAAAATTGACACTGGAAAATATATATATATAAAACCAAACATTTGAAATTATATATAATTTATTTTCCAAATATAACACTTAGTCATAAAAATACATTTATCACCATGAATTTTTTAGGATATTCCTTTATATCTCTTAACTTATTTCTTAAACCACAAATAAACTTCTATTTCTGTTGACATTAGTAATTCTCCTCAAAATGCATCTACATTTAAAGATACAAAATAGTTTAGGTATACGAAAATGCATATTTAAATTAAAAAGTAACTTATTAAATGTGATAGTAAAAATGCTACAATAATATTGTATAGGTTACACTTATTTTAGCGTATATATTAATATCCATAAATAAAACTATGGATTTGAAAACATGAAACTGATATTTTAGAAGTGGGAAAAACGGAAAAGATTATGGTTAAAAGAGTTGTTACGGTGTTAATTAATAATTATAGATTCAAATGAGTTGATTTTTAATTCATGGTGTTTTTCTATATAATTAAATATAAAGAATTTTATAAAATAAATTTATTTTTAATTTTAAATCTATAAAAGATAAAAATGGTAGAGGGATAAGTTTTTTTATCATTTAAGTTGAATTTAGATTAGTCGTATTAATATAGTTTCTTAGAATTGGAGTATTATTTTTTTTTTTTGAAATCTTGATACAGAAGAAGCTTCATGATACTAGTATAAATGACATAAATTTTTCTCAATGCCAAAATGACAAGACACCGGAGAGGTATGAGCCTCTCGGATTACATGAACCCTCTCATCACTAGGTATACACAATTTGCGGTATAATAGATTTCCCTGCAAGTAATAATTGTCAACCTGCGATCCATGAGTCATTTTTACATAGATTTCTTTAAAATCATTATCGTTAGCATATTGTTCAGCATAACTTTCTAACAACGAAGATTTTTGTTTTCAAAACTACAGATGCAAAAATAGGAGGGTGCGAAAGCATATCTGCTACTTTGTTGCTAGTGCCCTTCTTATATTTTATTTCCAAATGAAATTGTTGGATGAATCCCATCCATCTGAAGTGATGGGCTTTCTAAAGCTTGGTCTATGACTAAAGATACTACAAGGGTTGATGATCTGTGTGGATGATGGTCTCTTTTTCGCTCAGACAGTGTTTCCACTTTTTTACACTCTGTACCATGGCATACAACTCCTGGTCATACATAGGATAATTCACAACAACTTGGGAGCAAGTCTCTGAATGGTAACAAACAAACTTTCTTTGTTGCATCAATACAACACCCATGGCATATCCATTGCCATCTATTTCAATTTCGAAAGGCTGTTGAAGGTCTGGTAAGGCAAGAAATGGTGCCATGCTGATCTTCTCTTTCAGTCTATTGAAGGATTTCTGTTGTTTTCCTCCCCCACTAAAAGGCCTGCTTCACACTAGTCAAGGCATGCAAGGGAGTTGCGATAATGGAGAAGTTTGTTATGAACCTTCTCCAATATTGCGCCATGCCCAAAAAAATTTGAACTTCTGTGAGATTCGTGGGTTCAGGCCACTTCATTATCGTGTCCACTTTAGAGGGATCTATCCTTAATTGCCCATTACCAACAAAATGGCCTAGATAAATCAGAGAAGTCTTTCCAAACTCACACTTTGACAATTTCAAATATAATTTCTCTTTCCTCAGAACATCAAGCACTTTCTCTATGTGACACATATGTTCCTCCCATGTCTTACTGTACACAAGAATCTTGTCTAGATACACAAGAACAAAATGATCAAGAAATGGCTGAAATAAATCATTCATTACCTTGAGCATGAATGTGGTTGGAGCATTGCACAACCCAAATGGAATCACCATCCATTCGAACAACCCCTGCTTGGTTTTGAACACAGTTTTCCAGACATTCGGATTTGCAATTCTCACCTGGTGGTAACCACTACGCAAATTCAGCCTGGAAAAATAAACAACATTTTTTAATTGATCTAATAATTAATTAATGTGAGGGAGAGGGTATCGATTCTTCACTGTGATCTTGTTCAACGCCCTCTAATCCACTCACATCCTCCATGTGCCATCTTTCTTGGGCACCAACATGATTGGTGAGCCACAAGGAGAAGAACTTGGTCTGATGACTCTCTGATTTAACAGTTCCTGCACCTATTTCTTGATCTCCTCCATCTCAATAAAAGCCATCTTGTACATGCCAACATTTGGTAAAGGGGCATCCTATTGCAAATGGATCTCATGTTGGATTTCCCATTTAGGGGAAAATCCTCTCGGTTCCTGAAACAATTCATTATAGTCAAAAACAATTTCAAATAATTCCTTCTTATGATCAAGATCACAACCTCTGAAAGCGTCAGCTGTCTCAGGTTCTTTCACCCTCACTACCATGAGCATGCACCCTTTATTGGAATTAAGCAGTCTTTTAATCTATCCCACACTGACAATGCTAGCACTAACTTTTGCATGATGAGCTCTGACTATACACTCTACCCCATCCTTTGTGAGGTCGTATTTGTTTTCATGTCGAAAGAAAATGACCTTTCTGTCATATAAATATGGGCTTCCCAAGATAATTCCACATATTTCCAAAGGTACTACATCTAACTCTACCTCATCGATTAATGTAGAATAAATTACAAATTTGTCCCTACATTGCTTGGTGACCTGCAATTTGGCTTGATCGCTTACCCAACCAAGCGGGTATGGACTCGAATGAGGTTTAGTTTCAAGGCCTAAAATTTCCACTAAGGACTCTAAGATTAAGTTTTCTTGGGAACCTGAATCAAACATAGTTTCCACCTTCGTATGCTTTATGACAACGCTAATGTGGAACAACTCAATTCACCTTCACTCATGACTCACAGGCTCATTCAAATAACTAGTGCTTGCAACAAAATCAGAACTATCATTAATTGAAAGAGTACTTCTTGCACCCATGGTTGTGATCAATGTCTCATCGCTGGAGCCCAATCCAAGATCCTACGTTGTTGCCACTGTCTTCTGCTTCCCCTTTCCACTGAATCTCTTTGGCCTCAGTTCCGGATGCAGCTTCCAACAGAGGTCCTCATGATGCTCATCCTTCTTGTAGTGAGTGCACGACGATGTTGCTCCGTCCTACTTCTTGGTTGTGATGGTCTTCTTGTCCTTCCCTTTTCCTTTCTTCTGGAATTTTCCATGTTGAGGTTTGAATCACATATTCTTGGTTTGTTCATCTCGATTGTTCTTGCCTCAGATTTCAAGATGTAAAGCTTTAACGTTGGCCATATCAATTGAAGTAGGCTCGAACAATAATAACGAGTGTCTGATGTAACTATGTAGCACACCTATGTACATAGTTACAATTTCGGGTGCATCTAATGAGATGCCCAGATTTAGTGTTTGTTTCAGAAATTCTTCTGTGAAGCTTTGTACATGTTGGTCCTTACCTTACCTTGAATATTGCCAGTCCATAAGTTCCTTTTTCTTATAACCCAGAGGGTAGAATTGGTCTTTTAATGCATAAATAAAACTAGACCAAGAGGACAGAAGGTTACCTGACTTTGTGTTTCCCTTTTGTAACTTTCTCTCCCACCAAATGAGGGAAGTGTCGCTCAGCCGAAGAGATGCTAATTGGAATTTTGCTTCATCTTCTTCAATCTTATGGATTCTACAGTAAACCTCTATTTGTCTAATCCAGTTATTTAGTTTTTCTGCACTACATTCTCCATTGTACATGGGCAGATCAAACTTCACGTCTAACTTGATGAACGATTTCTTAGAGGTCTGTTTGGAATTTCTATGAGAGTGATGAGAACTATCACTAGAAGAAGGAGAGGGAGGAGGATCTTCTCCACCACCTTCTGGATTTGATGATTCATGATCATCAGCATCCTTCTTCTCATGCCAAAGTGCCTTCTCATACTCTACAAAAAACTTGTCTACTCTTCCTCCCATATTGTAGAATACCTTACGAAAGTTTTGTTCCTCTTCCCAACTAGCTTCTTCATTAGCCATGTTTCTTATTCGATGTGCACATCCTGCTTCAGGATCAAATGAGTTAAGCATTCCTTCTCCTTTTCGTATCTTGTTATGCGTTAGCACAAACTCATGCAATTCACATCTACAAAGACTTGCTCTGATACCAAATTTGATCCAAGATATTTTACTTACAGATGCATCAGAATTACATATAACAGATTTAATTAACCATGGAACTTAAAAGCACAAAAACAATGTGGAAATAGTCAAAAGAACAAAAAAAACCATGACACAATGATTTGATGATGAAGTTCATCCAATTTGGACTATGTCTCTAGGCCTTGCTCAATAGTGGGGAGGCCCTCTTTTTTATTAGTGGCATAAAAGAGATAAAAGTACATCAACAAGCAATTGAAACCCTTATACCTCCAAACTGATAGACGGGAAGAGAATGGAGAGCCCAGCTTTGAAACAGACAAAACCACTGAATTGTTGGAAAAAAAAGTGCAAAAACACCTATCCAAACTCTCAATTTGGATAATCGGGCCTTCTGCAACCTTCTTGAAACCTTGTTGCGTCTCAAGGCAAAGTTTCAGCCTACTGCAGGGGTCAGGGTCTGTTGTATTCAGTAAAATCTATTTATTCGTCCAGTCATCTCCTGCCTTTCTCCGACGCAATAGTTATATCTATAAGATCATGACAGCATCCCTTAAAATTGGGGTAGTTTCAACATAATACCCAAGGTTAGCAAGCAGGAGTGAGCCTGAAGGATTCATGACAACTACCCTTCCGCAATAGTAAGCCATTATCCATCAACCCATGTCAACAGCGCATGACTCTTGACGGTAGGTTCATTATCGGTTCCAGCTTATCGACGAATAGTAAAATGCCCAGACACAACATCTTGTGATAAATATGGACCCGACATGAACATTCACCATATAACATAATGTCTTCACATCTGGCACTCCCGTCACATTATCGCAATCGACGTGAAACCCTCAGCACAATGGTTAGCACTCTGTAACACCTACAGATCCATCGGTTAATTAATAACACTATATAACATTTCAGGTCCAGGCCCCTTATCGTAGTATCACAATCAGCGCCCACTGCGAAATCGAATTTGAAACTTTTCCCCTGAACCATATCGCAAGCACCAGGCCTTGATTTCGATATGTGATGTATATCGCATCCCAACTAAGTCCTGTCGGGGCCGACTCGTAACTCCTCCGACCTGCGATATGTGATATCACAATCGCAACCGGGAACGCCAAGGGTCGATTCTTCCTTAAGTGCTCCTCCTTTTCAACGATATGTGATATGCGGTGTCCAGTGGCATCTTACCACATGGCGCTCCCTTATTCACTGAAACTATGCCATGTCATCTTCTCCATGCTACCTGGACAAGTCCAACTAAAACTTTAAATTTCTCTAACTTTGTCATATGGACTCGGATTTTAGTGTCGTTCACACCATTGGAATTAGGATGATGAGCACTTCAATCTGATGCTAAGCTTATCCAGATTCTACCACTTTGAGTTTTGAGCCTTTTCTCATGCCACTGGTACTTTTCTGAAGATCCACTTGGATGAGGAAAGGCACCCCCAAACCGTAGAGCAAAGGGCAAGGCAAAGGTAGGGTGACCCAGAAGAACTTGTTGAAGCCATAAGCAAAGAACAACACCACGAAGACAAAGAAAGACATGGGAAAGTGGTGTGAGTTCCATAAGAGCTCCACTCACAACACAAGTGAGTGGTGGGCCAAACAATCATTGGTGGCCAAGCTGAAGGCTTTTGAGTCAAATGCATGTACCAAGTCTGAGTCAGAACCAGACAAGGTAAATGAAAAAGGGAATCAAATCATTGACCTGGAGCCTAGTGCCACTGTGGCCACCACCAAGATCTAGAAGATTGAGGCTAGAGATCCAGAAGAGGGGGAATGCCTATTACACTCACATATGTGGGTGAAGGGTTCTCCGTTCTAGTTCATTGTTGACATTGAGAGCCAAAAAAAACTTATTTCAGCACCAGTCATGAAGAAGGTGGGCCTACTGACTACAACACATCTGCATCTGTATACCATCAGGTGGCTTCACCAAGGACACGATCTCTGCGTTAGCCAACAATGTTGCCTTCCCTACAACTTCAATCCTTTCATGGATGAGGTACTATGTGATGTTGCTCCTCTTAAAGTTTGTGATGTATTATTAGGACAACCATACTTATGGATGTGGCATGATGTATATGAGTTTATACCTCGCTCCGTTATTTTTTCTTTGGGTACTAAGTTATACAGATATCAGAGGTAGCCCCACCTACTGCCATCTCTTTTATCTATTCTAAGCAATGTAGTAAGGTCATCTCCCAGACTGGGAAATTTGTTTTCTTTCTGATTTACTCTCAAAGTAAGGGGAAGGTCGTAGCCACATCCATAGCCCCTGGGAAGGGTTCCTCCAAGCAACAGAAGCAGGTGGATACGGTCGTGGAAGAATATAGGGACATCTTCTCCTCACCCACAGGGGTACCCTTGCATTGTCAGGTCAAGAATTCAATCGATTTGACTCTCAGAGCACCTCTATCCAACGGGCCGGTATATTGCCACTCCATTATGGAATTTGAAGAGATTAAGCGGAAAATCTAGGAGTTTCTATAGAAAGGGCACATCTGACCAAGCTCCTTGCCTTGTGGGAGCCCCATTATACTTGTATAGAAGAAGGATGGGACCTAGAGGCTCTACATTGATTATCGGGCACTAAACAAAATCATTGTTAGGAATAGGTATGCAATCCCACGGATTGATGACTTGCTGGACCATCTCAACGGAGCTAAGCATTTCAGCAAGATTGATCTAAAGTTTCGTTATCACCACGTTCCAATCGAGCCCACAGATGTATGGAAGACCACCTTTAAATCCAAGGAAGGCCTTTTTGAATCATTGGTTATGCCCTTCGGGTTGAAAAATTCCCCTTCTATTTTTATGTGGATAATGGATGACATCTTGCAGCCCTTCACCAACTCGTTCATGGTGGTTTATCTGAAGGACATCCTCATCTTCAAAAAGAGCTGGGAAGAACACTTGCAACACATTTGTGAGGTCCTTCAAACCCTTCGACAGCACAAAATGTGTGCCAGCTTAGAGAAATGCACCTTTGGCATGAGCCAGGTCCAATACTTGGGTTACATCATAGAAGAGTGTGGCGTGCATGTAGACTCAAGTAAGATCAAAGTCATTTGGGATTGGCCAACCCAACCACTCTAACGGAGCTTCATAGCTTTTTGGGCTTTGCAAATTTCTTTCGGAGGTTCGTGTTGGGATTCTCCCATATCACTTGGCCTTTGAGTCAGATTACTGAGGGTGGGGAGAAGGAAAAGTTTTCCTAGTGCGAGTCCCAATAAAAGGCATTCATTGAGTTTAAGCATCGCCTATGCTCTGCACTGGTACTCACATTACTAGACCTGCAAAAACCATTTGAAGTCAAGACTGGTGCCTCAAACTATGCTATTGGTGCATTCCTCACCTAGCATGGCCATCAAGTGGCCTATCAAAGTGAGACACTTTCTGATACAATTCAGAAGTGTCCCACCTATGATAAAGAAATTTATTCCATCGTGTAAGCTTGCCGAGAATGGAAGCACTACATTTTGGGGAAGAAGACAGTCATCCACACTGATCACCAACCTATTAAGTTTATACAGACACAAGGGAAGTTATAGAACGATCACCATCAGAAGTGGTATACATATCTACAACAATTCCACTTTAACATTAAATACAAAAAGGGTATCACCAATCATGTTGCAAAGTGGCTCAGCTGGCCCCTAGTTGCAGCATTGACTACTATTCTCAACTCTTTTGGTCACGAGACCTATGAATGGTTGTAACTATACAAAAATGATTCAGAGTTCACCTCGACATAGTAGATGGTAGTAGCTCGCAAGAAAGTTACTGATTTCCACCTCCATGATGCATTGTTATGCTACCTAGGCCACCTTTATGTTCCTTCAAGCGAGTGTGCCAAGATGATTTAGGAGGCACACTACAATCGAGTCGTAGGAAATTTTGGTGTGGGGAAAACTATGGTTGTACTACAAAATTACTTTTATTGGCCTAAACTCTGATTGGATGTTGGAAAATATATAAGATCCTACACTGCCTGCACCATCGCCAAGCGAACCATTGAGAAACAAGGCATCTGTACTCCTATGCATACTCCCAGCCAGCTGTGGGAATCCATATCCATGGAATATATGTCTAGCCTCCCTTCTACCAAGCATGATAATGACAGTGTATTTGTGGTCATGGAAAATTTTTCTAAGATGGCTATATTGGCATCATGCATGAAGAGTATCACAATAGAGGATGTTGCCAAACTCTTCTTTGAATGAGTATGGGTACGTTTTGGGATCCCACAGACCATTATATTAGATCGGGATAGTAGGTTTCTAAGTACATTCTGGTCAAGCCTCTATACAGAATTGGACACCAAGCTCACCAAATCGACTGCCTTCCATCCCTAGACTAATGGCTAGAAGAAGGTCGTCAATAGAATGATAGTGCACATACTCCACATGTACAACTCCAAGCATCCTCGAACCTGGGATAAGAGTCTTCCATATGTGTAACACTGTTATAATAGATCTCTCCATAGCTTTACTGGTCACAGTCCCTTTCAAGTGGGTCTAGGACTTCAACCATTGTGTCTCATTGATGTTGCCATGCCTCATGCGACTACATAAATAGAATCCACACATGTATTGTCTGAGGTTGATAAAGAAACCAAATTTATTGAATGCATCCAACACATCCACGACCTCCTAGAGAAGTCAAATGCAAAGCACAGGCAGTGACATGATCAACATCAGGTGTCACACAAGTTTCAGGTGGGCGACAAAATTCTGGTTGCATTTTCTGAAAGAACGCCTTACTGGAGCACATCAGAAGCTCAGACCACCTCGATATGTTCCTTACACCATTATTGGTATGTTATGGGGGACAATGATTTTGAGCTCATCATTCCCCATTCCTTGGCATGCACCTAGTGTTCAATGTGGACCAACTTTGACCATACTTCCCACCATTGTTGGACACATCAGACATTGCAAAACAGTTCACACCATCAGAGTTAAACGTAGACTGCATGGAACATGAAACAACTGATCAGATTATGGACACACATGTCAATAACGCTTGCTAGAAAAATATCCAACTATATGCGGTTGTCAAAGCTGGCCAAATCCAACACCAAGGCAAATGGCTCAGGGACCAAGTTCAGTAGAAGTTTCCCCATCTCATGAAGGCACTCAACGCAATGGGGATAATTTCTTCCGAAGGGGGAAGGACCAATCCATGTGTATATTAGTGGCCACCCTCTTATTCCACTTGGACCTACAACACTATCTCTTTCAATTTTTTAGTTTCCTTAATTGTAGCACAATTTATTACTTTTGGCAGTTTTTTGGGTCGTGAACTTCTAGAGCCGTTTTGAGGCCCTAAATGACATTTTTACGGGAAACGGAGAGACCCGAAAAGTCCCTAAAATGGAATTATAATTTTTATTGGCCTACTCCTTGAGATCTTCGAAACGAGGTAATATGATAGCTAAACGGAGATCATATGCCAAAGCTACAACCCCGAGAAATTGATGTACTAGTTTACCCAAACGGGGCCAAAGTTTTGGCACTTCATCTCCTAGGGTTAGGTTTCTCGATGTTTAGAGTTTTCCATTATTTCTCAATAATAAATAGCCTTGGATCCTCATTGTAACATAGTTCAGAGGCATGTAGCCGCCACTTCTCTTCTTAGAGATAAGATACCATCACCCGAGCTAGTCTTATTTCCATTATGTTTGTAAGGATATTTCAGTATTCGATATTAATGAAATGAAGTCTTATTTCTGCTGCATCTTTTATTTATGGTTATATCTGTAATTTGTTGCGTTCATGTTTAAATTTAGATCACAACGGGAGTGGGAGGTTCTGGATTAACAGTTGGAGGATGTGCTTTGTTTTGGAGAAGAGCCTCTTCTAATTGTTGTAGCCTCTCATTGACAATTAGATATAAAAAATAAAGCTCCTCCATCTTGAGGAGGAGCTCATATCTAGTTTCACTTTGATTGAATAAGACCATTGGGTTCTTCTAACATTAGGAGTGCCCAAATCTGTCACCCAATTTCCAACCTCTGTTAGGACTTCAAAGTATGATATCTCTTGTTGCTCGTTAACCAATTTGTGCTCTATGTCTAATAAATTCCCCTATATTTCCAAGGGAACATGTTCTCAGAATATTTTTTTTGATGCTTCAACCTGGGTATGGGAATTGGAGTGGTATCCCTACACAAAATCTCCTTACCTCTCATCGAGTGAGCTCGTTCCATGTGAATCATTGGGGAGTGAAGAAAATGATGCAAAGATAAGAGCCACTGCATGCAAAGAAACCAAACCCAAGGAGAATAGAGGCCTGCACTAGAGAGTGAGAAGAGAGTAAAGAGAGTTGTAGAAATGGAAATAAATAACTGAAAGAGAAACACCAAGAGAAAGGACCAGAACTAGGCCACCAAGCATAAGTCCCGAAAGCACTAGAGATAACTAGAGACTTAGGAAAAGGAGAGACCAAATAGAACTAGGTTAATAAAAATGAGAATTGTTATATTGAAAGTTCAAAGAGAAAAATAATTTTACCAGGTTCCCCTCGTGGCAAGGCCAGTTGATAAGTCGAGTAGGAGGAAGCTAACTAAAGGAGGCGAACAAAGTCCTCAATGACCAATGAACTGGGCTAGGAGGGCGTGGTCCTTCAACTCAATGCATGACTAGACTATCTTTCACAGTGTTGTTGCCTTCTGAAATGCCAAAGCCACTGGAGAGAGAAGAGGAAAGTGTGCTCGTGAATAACCACATTTCTATATAGATCACAAACATTACCAATCCACTGATAAAAAACTTACCGTAGTGAATGACCATCTTCAGAATTGATTGCATGGAGGAAATGCCTTAGAGAAAGTGTCAACTTAAAGGCAAAGAGTGTGTGTAGAAATTTAATATCGAAGCCATGCGCTCCATCGCATTTCTCCTAGAAATTCTTAAATGTTAAACATTACTAACCGAATCCCTATTGGTATCTCAGCTAGAGTACCTTCTCTTGTTGGCTCTTCAATTACTTAGAGAATTGTGCTAATTTGATTTGGCTAAGTTTTTATCATCTTGTCAAGGTTATGCTAGTATGTATATTAAGTCTATTGTTTTATAAATATTTATGTAAAGCTAACCACCTATATGCCAGCCTAAATATTCTATTATACTATTTTATCAATTTAGAAAAAATCTTGATTATAGTCTTAAAATAATCTAATGATTTAGATGAATGTATAGAGCTGCTAGCTTCAGCATACACTTTTTCATACACACACACATATATATATCAATTTTATATAGCATAAATAAATAACTTATAATATGTTTAAAGAATTTTATATTATATATATGACAATAAATTATATTTTATTTGGAAATAAGCTTATTCAAATTTTAAAAATAATATATTTTTCACTCTTTCCTAAAATTATATATAGTTAATTTATATAAAAATATGGAACATTATGATTTTTTTATAAATAATAGTTTTGTGTAGAAGATTTTTATAAAAGGTGTGTATATATCCGTGATGATAGGTGGAGTGTTTCTCCCTAAACCTTATACACAATAAACAATTGTAGAAATATTCACTCTCTCAATAATAGTTTTAATAAATAATGCTGATCATTTACATTTAATTATAGGCTAATTATTGCATGGAGAAGTTCTCTATAGCATAATATAGAGGAGATATTGTGGTGCCTATTAATGAAGGTAAGTATTTAAATATTGGCTTAATATAAGAAAAATATTATAATGTTTATAAAATTAAAATACATTAAATCAAGAATAATAATAATAATAAAGCATAATATAAGATTAATTAATAAGTATACCAACCCCAATGGTTAGCTTAGTTGGTCAAGTTCTCGTTACTAAGTAACTAGCCAATTGGGAGGTAGTGGCCAAGATAGATCCCTTCTGCCTGGATTTTCCCGTGGAAGTAGCGGCCACCTAGTGTTCATGAACCACCCTTAAAAAAAGATTAATTAATAAGTAATAAAAACAATAATTCAATTCAATTTAATTTGTTGGAGTGTAATTTTCAAACAATTTATTTTGAAGAAAAAACTTAATATGCATATTATATTAAAATAAATTAAAATAATAATGATTCATATTCGTAACTATGTTATCTTAAAATAGATAATTAATAAATACATACAATCGTAATAATTTAAAATTATATATATTCCACAATATATGTTAAAATAATGATTCATATTTCTAATTATTATAATTCAAAATTTCATATATATATATATATATATATATATATATATATATATATATATATATACCTATCTATCTTTTTTTCCAAATGAGTTTACATAAATCTATGGAGCAAGGAGTATAACAGACAACATACTTCTTAGATAATACATGGAAAAGTGTATCGAAAAAAAATAGAAAACATATTTAATAAAAATGCCACATATATGTGTAACTATATTTATTATCAAGGTTTTACTAAAACTAAAAATAATAAGCATATTTTATAGAAGACACTTCTTCCAAGTTACTATTGTCATACATAAAATTAGCGTAAGTGTCCTTGGATTTGATAATCATAACTTTTGTTTTGTCAGTGTCAAAAGTCATACCCATGGTAGAGAAGAAATCCTTAAGAAGTCTAAGTTGTTTATCAAGATCAGATGGGCACCTTGCGAGAAGAACAATATCGTCAATGTAGAGAAGAAGGATGATGACTATCCCAGCTAAGATCGTGCCAGTACAACCTGCTTCCTCTAAACAACCTTCTAGCTTGTCGATATAAATGCCAAACAGGGTAGGGGAGAGGGGGCAACCTTGTTTAACTCTGATACTACATTTAATATCTTTCGACCACCCCTCATTACTCTTTAACATGGAAATTACATTCTTGTATAACCTTATAGTGGCATCTCACAACTCAAAAGGAACCTTTAGCTCTTCTAATTTATTCCATAGATTGTTTCTAGGAACCGTATCAAAAGCCTTTCTAAAGTCCACAAAGAAACAAAAGAGATTGGATTTATCATTGTGGCATTCCTCCACAATGATCCTAAGCGTAACGAGGTGGTCCGTTGTTGAGTGCTGCCTTCTAAAACCTGCTTGGCCTTTAGCCTGCTTAACTTCACTTTCAAGCCATATGCTCAACTTCTTTTCCAAAATAGTACCATATAACTTGGATAAGAGAGGGATGATCATAATAGTTCGATAATTAGAGGGGTTATTTGTATCCCAACTTTTAAAAATAGGGATAATGAGGCTCTGAGTCCATGGTTTAGGGAATCCTTGCTTGACCACTTGATTAAAAAGCTTGTGGATGTGGGGGATGAGGACATGACCTCCAATTTTTAAGATTTCCGCCTAGTAACCTTCAATGTCCTTAGCTTTCCGATTTGCCAGGCGTTTAACCCCAAAATCAATGTCTTCTAATGAGAAAACTTATTTCATTGTGAGCAGGTTTCAAAGTTATCCATGACATTTGGAGATTCATAAAGCATTTTAAGATAGGAATTTCATTTGTGTAAAGCAATTTTATTATTATCTTTAGCTTTCCTAGTCAGAATTTGCCTCCAGAATTTCTTAGGAGCTACCTTAGAGAGGTGTAAGAGATTCTCTTATCTTTTATGAATATACTCCATTTTTTTTCCCTTTTAGTTAGGGCTTTGTATATTTTTATCTTGCTAATTTTAAGAGATTCATCAATAGCTTCCTTAATTTCTCTCCTCACACTCTTACAATCTTTGTCATACCATGGGTTGGTTTTGCTATTTCTTTTATTACTTGAAGCTTCAATTGAGAACTTGTTAATAGAATATGAGAGGGTTGTAGTAAAATTATGATAGAGGTCTTCTATGTTGTCTATACTAGATAAATGAAGCAAATTAGTTTTTAATTCATTTAGAAAGAGATCGTTTTTATTTCTATCAAAGATTAATTTTTTTTTTCTATAAGGATTATCTTCTATGGGATCTCTATGCATGACAAAATTGAGAGTTATAAGTAAAGGCCTATGATCAGAGTCAGGCTCATGGTCATTTAAGATGTGAAAATTTATTATTTTGTTGTATAAAGGGAGATCAGAAATAACATAGTCTACCATGCTGCTACCAAGTCCAGGAATGTAGGTCATCTGGCTAGAATTGGGCCACTTCTTTAGACCGTTGCAAATTATGAGATCCTGAGCACTACAGAGCTTGACTAGCTTCGACCCAAACAAATTATCCCCGAGATCTTCAGAGCTCCTTTTGTACTGGCTAGCCAGGGTAAGGTCTTCGTTTAACCAAAGAGGATTAGGGTTGGAATGATTGCTTAGAAGAATAGCTTCGTTGCTTGAATTTTGAGCATTAAAATCACCCATTAAAAGGATATTACCTTCATTCCTTATGCTAGGAATATCATTCTCTAAACCATTGTAAGGACTATTTTTATCTATATTCTTTTTCTTATAGAAGTAAGAATTGATGGGGGGAAAATAACAGATTTCTATGTAGGTCTTTCTATCATTAATGTTAGTAATATCTATCCAACTATATTGGTTGTAAGGGTCATTTATATAAATCCTAACATGGGGGGAGATGTTCTTCTTAATGTAACAAGCTATACCCCCAATGCCTCTATGGGAGGATCACTTGTTCCAGGTAGACCATAGTGCAAAGCCATCTATGTTAGGGACCTTAGATTCTTCGTGCTCCAAGTTTTAACAAGTAATATAATATCAACATCATTCGAGATCCAACTTAGCTTGGGGCCTTTGTTCCACGGAAAGCCTTGACAGTTCCAAGAAAGAATTCGAAGCATGTTGAATTGCTATTTATTACTATATTTTTGGTTTCTATCTCTAATATCGACTTTTTTGTTTCTAATTATTGCCTATTTTCCTTCCTTTTTAGCTTTTACATTTTGAAGCTCCTTTCTTAATTCTGCTTGATCTTTTGGAATGAGATCTTCATTTATAAATATTCTCGTTCCTTTTAGGCTTGAGGTTTTACTAAGTATGTCATACTTATGGTCAATAGAGCTAACCTTTATTCAGATCATCCTTCCTTTATTCTCAGTTAATTTCCCCAACCTTGTTTCTTCTGTGATACACATTGTTTCAATTTGTAATCTATTATGTAATTATGTCTGGGCTATGGCTAAAGAATCCTTGTCTACCTCCTCTTTCAAAACAAAGATTATAAGGTTCAAGGCCCTTTTGTTATTCTGATGGTCTAATTCTATCATTTTTTTCATTTCATCTTTAATTGGTTTGATATCTAATTTAGCTGCCACACTATTTAGGGTGAGGCATCTATTAACTTCTTCTATTTCTTTAATTATGTCCTTCATTTTAAGACTTTCTAAAGTATCAGCATCTCCTTACTAGGATGTTTGGTTCGTATCTTAGTTTTGTTTTTCTATAACCTGCAACCTAGTCTCCATTTCTTCCATTTTATTCTCCAATAGTTCTATTTTATTTTCTATTTGTTTTTGGATCTTGTCTTCAAGAGATGTGAATTTATTTTTAAGCATGGCTTCTAACTCTATTTGTAGCTTGACTTCTCTTTCTTCTCTACGTTTATCTAAAGACTCTATATATAGAGATGTGAAATTTTTATATACATAAATAATATTATTAAGAAGTAATATAGAGATATCTTAACTCTAGATTTATAAAGTGGCAAGAGGAATCAAATTTAAAGTGCAAATATTTTCTCGACTTTTACATTAAAAAAATTTGCATTTTGAATTTTTTTTTTTTGGTATGTAATAGATTTCCCATCAAGATTAGGCTTGGAGTATACTCTAACACTGTTAATTGTGCAATACCTAGAGGCATTTGGTGAGAGTGAACTCTGTCCCCTTATGAATCACTAATTTGTAATTCTAGTGACCTGATTTTCCTTAAATAACTCTAATAAATCAAGTAGATAGTAACTAGTCAAAATTAAAAATCAGCTAAATAATAACTAATAATAATTGTAGGCACGGCTAGTGTAACAAGTAAGTTATAATAATATTTAACATGGTTAAAAAAAAATTAGAATCAAGATAAATTTATACTACTTAGAGATTCTAAAGGTTAAAACCAATCAAATCGGTATCACAAAATTTAGAAACTTCAATTAATTAATATAAAAGTAACCCAAAAAAAAACCAAACCCATATTACATAAGTTTACATATACTTATCATTAACCCGGTGATAACAATCTTGGTCTTTCGGCGTCGTTTCTAAACGCCAAAGAATCTAGACATGGGCATGAATGGGCTGGAAGTTTCCTAACATAAACTCCAAAGCTTGTCAACCATCACACCAACATAGAGCTTTTTTAAAATTCAAATTCTGTACTCTTTTATTCCGATATTAGAAGTTAGGCAAGGTGCGGCGAACCATGTAAATGAAACCCATAAAGTTCGCCACATCATCATCTCGTCAATCTTAAAGCTCGCCACATCATCATCTCGTCAATCTTAATTTGAATACCAATTTTTTCGCTACAATTTAATAATAAAAAATATATATTTTAATATTCTAATAAACTTCTACAGTCTAGAAATATTACTTTACATTCTAGGGTTAACTAATTCCATTATAGGACACTATCACTATTACTTTACCATCTGTGGTACACTATTAAGATTAATCTTAAGCATGTATTATATGATTGACCAAAAAGTTTCATCGACATAAACGTGTACGATTACATTCTATGAACCGACACAAATCATTTCCAGCATATCACCCGAAGGCTTAGCCGAACGAATCTTGCTTTAATATCCGCAGACGTCTCAGCTTCCTCTGGATTCAGCGACAATCTCAGTGGCATCAAATCAAACAAAACAAAATTAATTTTAGGGCTGTCTGTCAAATAAGCTTCTTTATGTTTGGGTTGGTGCATGTGTTGGGGCGGGGGTTCCGAATCTCTGCTTCCCTGATTTGCTATTAAATCCATTCAACTCAAATTTCCATTCAATTATTGAAACGCGTATACCTCATTCCAGCAATGCAGATTCCCTCGCCAAGCCACGCTGGCTGCCTGTATCACATAGAGCCGAGACACCCTACTTCCTTCCCACCTCTTCCTCCCTGCATAACCCTACATCCTCTGCAGCCTATATTAACTTTCTCTTTTCGACCATTTAAACTCACTCCCACTCAAAGAACCTCTTGTTGCAGTCCTTCACAGCCATTGAAATCATTAAAATTCTCCTTACTCAGAACAGATTCAGTACTAGGCGTTACGAGCAATGGCGGAGGGCGTTATTTCTCGAGGAAGTATGTGGTCGGATCTCTATTCCCTCCAAAGTGAACATGTAGAGCGATCATTCTCCCCAGCCCCAACGGTCATATCAGTCTTGTCATCTCTGGTGGAGCGGATTCTCGCCAGAAACGACCGGCTTGCGGCCACTTACACCCCCACTTCGCCTCCCAAGTACAGAGTGTTCGACGGTTTGCAGGTGCCGGACATGTGCATAGAGCGGTATCTGGAGAGAATTTTAAAGTATGTTAACTGCAGCTCTTCTGTGTTGGTAGTAGCTTATGTTTACATTGACCGCCTCATTCAATTTCATCCTCAATTCCGCATAACGTCTGTGAACGTCCACAGGCTGCTTATCACCACAGTTATGGTCGCCTCCAAGTTTCTCGAAGACCTGTAAGCTATTTCTCTAATTCCACGACCCTCTATTTCTTATTTTAATTTCTACCTTCAGTCTCATTGTCGTGATCTTAATTTCAATTTTGGTATGTGAGCAGGAACTATAGGAACTCATATTACGCGAAAGTGGGAGGCGTGAACAGCGAAGAAATAAATAGAATGGAGATGGAGTTTCTGTTTCTGATGGGCTTCAAGTTGCAGGTGAGTGTGAATGTGTTCGAAAGTTATTGCAGCCATCTGGAGAGGGAGGTGATGCTGGGAGGAGGATTCCAAATAGAGAGAACCCTTCGTCCATTCGTGTTCTGTGGAATAGCCAAAACCTTTTCTGCCACACGACAGGATTCCAGAAACGAGAGGCTTGCCCTTTGCTGCGAGGGTCGCAGGTCTTAGAATACTCACACACAAGGAATGCCCACAGAGGCAGGTGAAGACTGTTTAATGTTACTTAATTATCTGGACAAGGGTTAAGATGTCACTGGCAGATGTCCTGTGCGTTTGAAGCGTTGAAACGAGCGAAGATTTTGGCTATCCATTCAACAGAAGTGAGTCCCGTGTTCGTTTCTATTCAGCGCTGTGCAAACAGGACTCGACCCTGAAGGAGGCGTACCGTTAAGCATTGGAGTCATTGTATTTACTGTGTATAAGAGGACCATCAGTTTAGAAATATAATACAGGTTGTACAAAATTGGGACAATTAATGTTTCCCATATGATGTTTGTATATAATCACAAAAGTGAGTTTCCAAAGCAGTTGAGTCCTTCAGTGAACATGCAAATAATGGAAATACTCGTTTTCCATGATGTTAATAATGTTAACTACGGTCTTCTCAAATTACAAATGCTATAATGTTTACTACGATGAATTGTATTGTATTGTAGTTGTTTCAAATAAGTAATCGACACATATATACTTCAAATGAGTAATTTGTATGTGTTAAATTTTATCTAAAAATAATTGATTTATTTATTAAAATACATTTCTTTCTAATAATAAGGTAATTTATATATGATAAATTTGATTTTTGATATTAAAAAATTGTGAATGAAAATTTTAAAAATAAATTTCATACCTGTGTTAATTTTATTTTGTGTTTTACTCGAAATTAAATTCAATAATATTCATTTTTTCTTATTATTTTTATCAAAATTTTCTATTGTTTTTAAAAAAGATATATCGTTGGGTGCTTATTAATTTTTTTAATAAAAATTTTCTATTATTTCTTAAAAAAGATATATCGTTGGGTATTTATTATAGGCCAGCCATTGGCTTATGTTTTTTTTAATCAATTTTTTATTATTTCTTATTTCTTAAAAGAAAAATATATCGTTGGGACCATTGGCTTCATTTTTATGAGATTTTTTGGCCGAGTGGTAAAGACAAAATATTGTTGTTAAAAATAACCAAAAAAATAAAAACTACAAACGTGCATACAAATTGCCCATTTTGACCAAAAATAACTACTGGCTTCATTTTTATGAGATTTTTTGGCCGAGTGGTAAAGACAAAATATTGTTGTTAAAAATAACCAAAAAAATAAAAACTACACACGTGCATACAAATTGCCTATTTTGACCAAAAATAACTACGTATCAATATATATCCCTCTATCATGTTCAACTTGCAAATATTCCCCAAAGCTTGGTCTTAGGACCGTTGTCATGTTGCTCACGGAAAGCCTCAAGAACATAAGCTTCGCCACCCCATCGATATCAAGGATTTTTTCTCAGTAAAATTATTTTGCTATATATAAATTCTCAAAAGATTATAGAAACTCTGAAAAATACTTGAAACTCTGAAAAATACTTAAAAAAGAATACTTTTATAAAAGTATTCTTTTATAAAAGTCAAATATTTTATAGTTGAAATTTTAAAAGTTAATAAGATTGGGTAAGGTTTCTACACTTTAAAATAAGTAGGGATTCTTAAAATTTCCCTTATTTTGAAGAGTCCTATAAGATATGTGTTTTTATTTTTTGATGTTACATTCCATTATTTTCAGAATCTATTTAGGAATAATGGAGACTTCAAGGAAGGTTTTATCTAATACAACTTGCTAATGTTTGACACTGTCAAACCCCAAGTCAAACTATTGATACTATGGCTCTCATATTTGGACATATTTCTTGACTTATTCCATGTCTATCCCATAAATTTTAAATGTTTTATTTTATTGTAGGCTTCACTTTACACTAGGTTCAATTCATTCTAGACTCTGAAGGCACATTTAGTGCATTGAGGAATCTCATATCTTGTTCTATATTTTTCCAGTGGCCTTTCTTCTCCTCTAGCTATGTATTTTGTTTTGTACTTTACTTTGTCATTTGTTTCAAGATTTTCTTCACTAAGTAGTATTATCTCTTCAATATCTTCTAGTATGACAATCATATATGGTTGACATGCAACTAGTCTTTCTTAAGGGTTTGTGATATTCCTTTTCCCATATCTCTTTGGGGTTAGATAAAATTTCTTACAAAACATTAAAAAAGCCAAAAGATCATAAATTGCTATTTTAGAATACTAAATCGATTTAAAACTAGTAAATCTTCCTTAAATCATTTGAGTTAGAAAACTTATGGGTTTTATAGAATACTTGAATTAATTTGAATTACGTGTTGAACAAACTAGGATGCATTATTTGGTCTTGATGTGGGCTTCCAACATAGGTTTTAACTTGGAGATCAAGGCTTACATACAAGGTCATATTCCCAAAAATGTTCAAATTCTAGTAATTAGAGAATTATTGATTTGAAATTTACTTAAGATGATAACTCTTAGATCATCATAATTACCTATCAAAACAAAATTTGTGGCATTTGCGATTATAACATATATTTTGTCACTCAAGTCTAAAATGTGACAGTTTAAGCATATGACATTGGTACACAATATTTGAAGGTATATATAGTTACAAACCACCTTCATACTTTAGATATGCAAATTTGAATTCATTAAAGTTTTACTCATGCAACCATTCAAAATGATGGGAAAACAATTTGCGAATTGGGGTTGATGGAGATTATCAGGACCCCTTAACATTTTTATAGTTAAGATTAGCCTTATTCAAAAAATCGACCTAATTAAGGAATCAAGATGGGAGTTCACTTTATGAGGGGTTTTGACAAATTAGAGTTGATCATTAAATTAAACGAGAGTTATAAAAATTTAGTGAAAATTGAGCCCAATTTATAGTTTTGACTTTATTTGAGCAAGTAATCTTTCAAAGAAAAATATTGAGCAAGTTTTGAAAAAAAAAGTGAAAAGAAACAAACAAAACAAGATAATATTTTGTATAACTTATACCATAAATATCATAATAGTATAATGGTAGAATTTGAATAAAAAACAATTTATAACCAAAAAAAACTATAAATTACATTAATGATATGTAAATTTCGCTTTAATAATTGATATATTTTTCATTTCTATCAATTAAAAAATAATCAACAAAATTACATTTTCCCCTTTGCTTTCCTTAACCTCAATCCTCTCTTGTAAAAAACATTGACAAAGACTCTCGTAGAATAGAATTCACATCTTTAAAATTAGTATGTAGTGCAATCCCCTTATCAAAGCGAGAGCTATCATATTTATGTAAAACATTGACAAAGAGTCTCGTAGAATAGAATTCACATCTTTAAAATTAGTATGTAGTGCAATCTCCTTATCAAAGCGAGAGCTATCATATTTATGTATGCTTTTCATTTATTCTTATAAGGCATTGTTCACAATTACCACTTTCTAGGGGAAATCCTTATCAAAGCGAAAGCTATCATATTTATGTATTCTTTTCATTTATCCTTATAAGGATGAGGTACCACTTTCTAGGGGAAATATTAGTATTGTAATGTCATTCTCTATACCTCAAGGAAATTTTTGATTTTTCAATCTACATTTTTAGAATAACATTTATATCTATATCCGTAACCATTGTTTGTTATAGTATTTTTATGTTGCCCTTTAGATATATAGGTTTTTTTATGTCGCCCTTTAAATACATGAATTTTGAAGATATCATAGTCTATTTATTTAGAAAATTAACACTATATAATTTAATTTCACGTTTATCATTCTACATTTTTATGATCTTCCTTCATATATCTTAACTTATTTCTTAAACCACAAACATGAACTGCTATTTCTATTGACATTAGTAATTCTACTCAAAATGCATCTGCATTTAAAGATACAAAATATTTTAGGTATACGAAAATGCATATTTAAATCAAAAACAACTTATTATATGTGATAGTAAAAATGCTACAATAATATTGTATAGGTTACACTTATTTTAGCGTATATATTAATATCCATAAATAAAATTATGGATTTGAAAACATGAAAGTGAAATTTTAGAAGTGGGAAAAACGGAAAAGATTGTGCTTAAAACCGTTGTTCGAGTGTTAATTAATAGTTATAGGTTCACATGAGTTGATTTTTAATTCATGGTCTTTCTATATATAATTAAAATATGAAACATTCTCTGAGATAGATTTATCTTAATTAAATGTTTGAAAGATAATTTTTTTTTTTATGAATATAGATCAGTCGTATTAACACAACTCTTTAGAATCGGAAGATTTCAACTTATAAATATATAAAATATATTTTTATGAGAGATAAAATATTTATATTTTAATTATAATAAATTTTATGTAAACATATCATTCATATATATATATTGATAAACATGTTTATTTAGATAAAGTTTCTAAAATTTTAATTTAATTATCAATAATAATTAGATAGATAGCAGGGACTTAATTTTTATGTAATATTCTAGAATATTCTTAGTATCTTTGGCAAATCAAAGGGTGAGATTTATCTCCAAAGTAGTTATGCTCTTTAATTAAATTGATTAATTAAATATTTTTACATGAGCAAGTGTCATAAGAAATGAGTTATGGTTTTTTGGACATGCAGTATTGATAAGCCATGGTATTAGCCTACAATATTGTAACAAAACCTCTTTACAAATAAATATTCTTCATAATAAAATAGGGCTGAATGTCCATAGTTAAGAATCTTGTTACATGTTTTTTTTAAATGTACATATGTTTAATTTATATATTAATTCTTTTTATCAGTAATAATAATTTAAAATAAAGTTATAATTTAGTTAATTTATTTATTTGTGTTTTTAATTTAATTTTTAGCAATACTAGATGTATCATAAAATAAGTGTATTGATGCTATTGATGCTTATTATGGATTGATGCCTAGTAATATTTACTAGCCATTTAATTTATATGACTGTGTTAATTTTTTATGTGTCTATCTAAATTATAGTTTTATATGATACACACAAAATAAATCTCTCACTTCACACACACATATAATTTAATTTGGATCCACTTCACTAACTAGATTGGATCACTTCTAAGATGGGTGCCACAGTGGACCATATGACCGTGGATGTTGTTCAGAGGCACCTGAAGATGATTGCATTTTGGTGGCTCCTCATGAAAAGTGGGGAGAGCATGGATTGGATTACCTTGTTTTCATTGTTCGGGATGTTGCCTTACATCCCAATCGGGAAGAGGTAGCTGGTGTTAAGCACTTATGTTAAGTACTTAAGCAAAGAACATAAGCAGCTCATACTGAAAGCAATAAAAGTGAAGATGAAACTGCATCAACAACTCAACAACCATGGATCAACACATGTAAATGTGTTAGAAAACCTGCACAGACGTATCTAGCTAGTAAAGGTTGAACACACAACTTTAGCAAAAACACTAAAAGAGATCCAAAGAACAAAAGGAATTGTTGATATTCAGAAAATAGGTTACAATGCTCATGATATAGGATCACCGGGTGAAGATCCCAAGGTAATGTGCAATAATGGTGATCAATGAAAGGACTCGACACGTATTTCCGGAGAGAACTAGCCAGTTGTGGAGTAAAAGAGGAGAAAATCAAGGAGTAAATCATGT
Source organism: Pinus tabuliformis (assembly GCA_031772625.1). Lineage (NCBI taxonomy): Eukaryota > Viridiplantae > Streptophyta > Pinopsida > Pinales > Pinaceae > Pinus > Pinus tabuliformis. The sequence continues at coordinate 1,209,040,019 of CM062804.1, read as the reverse complement.
AGAAAAGATCTTGCATGTAATCCCATGCATGCATGGATAGTCAAAAACGCCAATCTGATAAAGATTCCAATGTTGAAGCCTTGCATGTCAATGAATAAAATCTTAAAATAATAATCACGAGCGGTACTTCCCATTTTTATGATGACGAGTAGTTAGTATTAATATGAGAGTAATTTAATAATCGGCCATACTCGGAGGAATTAGATAGGAAGTAAATGAGAGTCGGTAAAACCTCTATCCATGTATAAATGATGATATTTGATAAATAAAATAGGTAAACTCTTCCATAGAGTTTCATTTTCTGTCATATCAATGATGAGAGGACAAAGCCAAAGACTCTACAACATTTTGTGCTTGCGAGGTTGTTCATGCTTCTTAATCCCAACCGAGAACCAAATCGCTGGATTGAAAATCTTGGGGTCGTACTTCAAGCTTCATAGTTTGATGGTATTATTAAAATCTGCCATGGTCTTGAACCCTCAGCTCCTAAACTTCTTGTAACTGATTGATTCTCCTTTTGATTCTACTCGATCCTGCAAATGCACAAGCATGTGGTGGTCATAGTGGGAGCCACAAAGTACAAAAAAGCGCGTCTTACCATTGATTTGGCTCAGGGCTTCTGCCGAAATCCTAAATCTCGAGTAATAAGTAATTGTTTGATTAATCACTGTAATTGTAATCATTTTAAGTAATTGTAATCTCGTGTAATAAGAAATCACTGTTGTGCCTAAGCAGGGATTCAGGTCTCATAATCCATCAAGGTTGGTAAATTACCATTAGAAGGCGACCCGAGGTCAAATGTGAACCAATTTGATCTTAGCCTTGCCATCCCAGCAACAAAAATCCACTCAAATGGCTAGAAAGTCGGAAACTTCGTGAATTCAAATAAGAACAAAATGCAATGAACAAATTTAAATGTTGGCCATGGTGAGTTCCTCGTCCAAGAAAGTGGCGAAACCAAATGGACATAAGATTAAGCGTTACGTAGAAACTGGTACAGCCTGCAAATGCGAGGAAGTCCATACATAATCGAATTGAATCGCCGCACATCGAGCATCCATTGGTAACGGAATCGCCATCGCCATCCACTTAAGGAAACAGAACCTAGCACACGATGGACTAATTACTGGGCATTGTTTCGCCCGGTGACTCTTCCCAATCCAATTTCTGATGGGCTGATAAGTAAATAAATAAATATTTTTATTACTATCCTTCGTAACGCACAAAAGGAGAAGGTGCAAGCGTAGATGATACATTCACACGACGTGTATTCTATGAATAATGAATCCAATCCGTCAATTTAATAATAAAAAAGAAGCCAACTAGGGTTCATCCACCCGTGCGTCGAAATACTATTACCTATTGACTAAAAATTTAAATTGTGTAACCTTTTATTGTGATATTATAAGTTAGACAAGGTGTGGGAACCATGCAAATGAAACCATAAATCTCGCCACATTATCATCTCGTTAATCTCAATGGTTAATCAATTGAATAGTAAATCTCAATGGTTAATCAATTGAATAATAATTTTTTTTATTTGAAGTTTTTGGGGTTTTGCACTGCATTATATTAGATATTATTTTTGGGATTCAATTAGGTTAAGTGAAGAAGTGAGATTGACGCTATGTGATTCATTTCATTCATCTATGACCATTTTCATAAGTAGTCATAACTCAATAATTTCTCATGATTTTTGAATAGTCCAATTAGTAATTGAGAGATGCTTATAGGGGTGAAGAACTGGGATTGAAACTAGTGAAATGAATCACATAGGGTCAATCATCACTTCTGGGACTTGCACCCGCTGACTTCCAGGGAGGTCACCCATTTGGATATTCTGGTTCAAAGGCGCTTAACTGTGGAGTTTTCCCCACAATCAAGCTCACTTAGCTTGCTACCCCATTTGCAAAACCTTACCAAGTATTGTGCCTCATGAACCATTCAAGTAGAGTTCCCCTCACTCTTTTGAATTAAGTATTAGAGTGCAAGCCTAAAAAATGATGATTGACGCTATGTGATTCATTTCATTAGTTTCAATCCCACTTCTTCGACGTAAATGACTTCAATTAAATCCCAAAAATAATATCTAATTTTTTAATATAATTTAATTATAGAAAAATACATTTTAATAAATATATAAAATCTAAAAATATTATTTTACTTTGTGGGAATGAGTTATTCCATTATAGTACACTATTACTTTACAATCTATGATTAACTTCCTCCATTATATTAATACTATTATAGTAAAATTCTAGAGGATAGGCTTAACATACTCTAATGATTTAGATTGATGTATAGAGATGTTAGCTTCAACACACACCTTTTTACATTAGATAGAAAATTCATATATAAAAGTGGGAAAAAATACAAAAATATTTTCAAATAATTATATTTATTTAAATAATTTTATATGAGACATATAGATAATTTATAATGTGTAAATAGATCTATATAATAAATTAAGGAAAATATTATATATGAGAATAAATTATGTTTTATTTTGAAATAAATTTATTAAAATTTTAAAAATAATATAATATTTTTTTATTTTATTTATTTATTTATCTTTTAAATTATATATGGTTAATGGATATAGAAATATCATATATATTTTTATAAATAATAGTTTTGTTTAATTTTTTTTTAGATAAACTGTGTATAGGATGTCTCTTGTCCCTGATAATGGGTGGAGTGTCCACCTGAAACTGACTAATTATAAATTTTATAGATTTAATAAAAGACTAATTATTGCGTGAGCCAAATATGCAGGAGATATTATGGTGTTCATAAATGAAGGTAAACATTTAAATATTAGCTCAATAGAGAAAAAATATTACAATGTTCATAAAATTAAAATGCATTAAATCAAATAATAATAATATTAAAATATTATATAAGATCTCAAATCACTCGGAGATCTCAGATCACTCGCAGTGCCGCAGTTCCGCAGATCTCAAATCACTCGGAGATCTCAGATCACTCGCAGTGCCTTGAGTTCTACCACAGATCTCAAATCACTCGCAGTTCTACCGCAGTTCTACCGCAGTTCCGCAGATCTCAAATCACTCGGTAGAAGTCCTCCGCAGATCTCAAATCACTTGAATCAAGCTCCAGGTAACACCGCTACACGCAAGGACTCGCAGTTCTACCTTGAGTTCTACCGCAGTTCTCAGATCTCAGATCACTCGCAGATCTCAGATCACTCGCAGTGCCTTGAGTTCTACCGCAGATCTCAAATCACTCGCAGTTCTACCGCAGTTCCGCAGATCTCAAATCACTCGGTAGAAGTCCTCCGCAGATCTCAAATCACTTGAATCAAGCTCCAGGTAACACCGCTACACGCAAGGTTGGTTTGGTACATACGCTGACTGAAAATTCAGTGGCAGGATCTTCTCGAGGATGCTCCACGGCTCTTCATCCTAAGGCGTTTATCTCAGATCTAGTCTCGGTGGCTCAGATCTCAGAAGTCTTCCGCAGATCTCTTCCGCAAGCATTTAGCAGTCTCGGTGGCTCAGATCTAGTCTCGGTGGCTCAGAGCAAGCATTTAGCAGTCTCGGTGGCTCAGATCTAGTCTCGGTCTCGGTGGCTCAGATCTAGTCTCAGTGGCTCAGATCTCAGAAGTCTTCCGCAGATCCCTTCCGCAAGCATTTAGCAGTCTCGGTGGCTAATATGGCTCCGAGCTTCGCAAAAATAACTGGTGGCTCATCCGCCTCTGAAGGGCAATCTCCTGCCCATATCGTGAGTGAAGCCCCAGCTCCCACTATCCAAGTGGTCCAGGACTCACTCGATGAAGCTTTGAAGTTCTCCGAAAGTGCCCTAATTTGTCGGTTCAATGGTTTTTGGCCGCGGCTGATAGCACTCCACAATTGGATCTCGGAGGTATGGAAGCCTATCATTTCTGATGAAATTAATATCTACCCCTGTGCTAGAGGTTTCTTTATAGTAGATTTTGAAAATCCTGAAAGCAGACAATGTATTCTAGATTTCGGCCCTTGGTTTTGGGAAAAATCAGGCCTATTCATGAAGCCATGGAACCCATCATTCGATCCCTCTACAGCAGTGATAACCTCAGCACCAGTTTGGGTGAGATTGCCAAGCCTACCTTTGCATCTTTGGAATCTCTCCTCGCTAAAAGCCATCGGAAATGAATTTGGGAAATTTTACTGCACGTGCCCAGAAACAGAGGAATATGCCAGAATCACCTATGCACGCATCTGTGTGGAAATGGATTTCAGCGCCGGATTCCCAGCTGAAATAAACCTAACAAGTAAAGACTATGTGTGGAACCAGAAGCTTGATTATGAAAGTGTCCTCTTCAGATGTCGATCGTGCTTTGAGACGGGGCATCTAGCCAAAAATTGCCCAAAAGCCTCTGAGAAAATTTTTGCTAGAAAAAACCACCACAGATCTACATGGTGGGAAGGAGCACAAAAAGAACACTACACTGTCATCAAAGAAGAAGAATATTCTAGAGAAAATGAGTCACAAGAAATAAAGGAAGAAGGAAACAACTCTCAAAACAAGCAAGGAGAAAGCCCGCCCCAACAAATCAACAGTTATGAGGATTTGAATATCGCAGAAAATAAATCTTCATTTAACAGCAAAGCAGATCTCCTAAACCAAACTTCTTCACCGACTATTTTCAAAAGAACGAACACAATAGATCGCGAAGCTAAGACACCAATGTCCCAAGAACCAGAAGAGATGAAGGAGATGCAAGACAAAGGAAGTTGGAAGACCGTAGAGAAAAGAAAGAAAGCTACAACACCAATCTCGCCAAGAAAGACGAGGAGCCAAACAAGTAAAAAGTAAGAAAATTGTAGGTCCGATAGACCAATTTGGTCTGAGTGGACGTTAACCACCACCATCATCATCAATTAAAAAACTTAAAAATAATAAATCAATTCAATTTAATTTGTTTGGAGTGTAATTTTATTTTTATTAATAAAATTACAAACAATTTATTTTGAAAAAAAAACATAATATGTATATTATATTAAAATAAATTTAAATAATAATGATTCATATTTGTAACTATAATATTTTATTTTATAACTTATAATTAATAAACATATACAAACTTAATAAATGATATATAAATTTAAATAACAATGATTAATATTTGTAACTATGATATCTTATCTCTTTTATATATATATATATATATATGCAATTATTATATTTAAAAATTTCATATTAATGTATATAAAAATTGAATATTTATAATATTTTTTTGATTTATATACCTATTTATCTATATACATGAATTTTTTTATAAAATATTCTTAATAAAAATAACAAATATACATGCAACTAAATTTATTACCAAAGTTTTAATCAAATTTAAAAATAATAAGACTATTTTATATATAGATGTGAAATTTATATATACATAAATTATATTATTAAGAATTAGTATAGATATATCTTAACCCATATTTATCAAGTGGGAAGAGGAACCGAATTTAAAGTGAAAATATTTTCTCAAATTTTGGGCTAAAAAGAATTTACAGTTTGAAAAATTTAATCTTTTTAGAGACTTAAAATATTTAACATAAAGATTGGGGTTAGAGTATAACCTAAAACTATTTCTTGACTAAAGGATGGTCTTACAGAGATGTAAAGAAACAAGTTAACTACCCATATGAAACTTGTCACCTTAAAAACTATTAATTAGTAATTCTAAATAAGGTGATTTCTTTAAATAACTATAATAAATGAACTAAATAATAACTAATAATAATTATATCCCATGAACAGGGATGCGGGTGAATTAAATGATAATTGATGGTTTTAATGAAGGGTGGAAGCGCTTGGTACTGCCAGCTGCAGATCAGCGCGGTTATCCATGAGCATATCTGGCTCAAGCAGGTTCACCTCAGGCGAGGGAGATTTGGCCTGAATTCAGTATTAAGTGCGCACTTTGTCCAAGGCGAGGCTCTGGCTGGTATAATCATGGCGATCCTGGCTCTCCTTCCCATTGTTTGCTTTCAGCCTTCTAGCCTCTGGCCTTTCCTGGATGCGTATCTCTGCGGCAGGACCGTCTCTGCTAACAGAAGTTCGCTCTCGGGTGCTCTTGTCGTGAGAATTGTGCTTCCCTCTTTTCACTCTCAGGCCTGTTCTTTGATCTTGAAGTGGATTCTCGTTGTGCTGTATTGTCTTCACGCCATTGTTTCCTGTATTGCTGTGCTTCCCTTCCGTCGCCTCATCATGGTACGCCATCGCATGAGCAGTCGCCGTGGGGGAAGCCGTGGTGGCCGTGGGCATTCGCAGTCTGTTCGTTCGGTGGATCTTCCCCCGCCTCCTGCTACTCTGCCCTCTTCTCCGGCGAATTCGCCTCCTCTCAGCCCTTCCCGCAGGCTGATTCCGCACAATGCTTTTCAGACTACTCACTTCAAGTTTCAGAGCAATCTTAACAGGCCTGTTATCACGACCAATATTACTATTCTCTTCTCTGAAGAAGAGGCTCCGCCTCAAACTACTGTGCGCTTTACGTCTGAGCCTTCTCCGGATGGTCACAGAGTGGGCAGCCAGGGCAGTGAGCAGAATTTGGCTGATGAAAGCTAGGAGAAAGGGAGTGGTGAGCAGCGTGACATGGGCGGTGCTCCTAGCGACAATCAGCCACCAGGTGGCTGCTCTCATGGCGCCTATGTCTCGATGGTCAGTGAAGGCACTTCCAGTGACACACATCCCTCGTCGGTTCTTCCAGGCGGCAGTGATGCGGGTAACATGGCGAGAAATGATGAAATGTGGTATGGCAATGCATCCCCGGTGGTGGAGGAGCCTCCGAATGAGAACTTGGCAATTTGAGGCCACCTGTGTCACGCCCCCAAGCCTACGGTACTTTTTTTTCCCGTGCCCGACGGGGTGCAGCACCACCGTGTACTTTCTTTTCGTTAATACTTGTACATATGGACTACGCCTTAACCGATATAAACATGCTTTAACCGTTATCTTATAACCATGTGAAAGAATTAATCTTCATAATTCAACATAAACCATTCTTAACATATTCATGTGCAATTAAACCGAATAACAATTGCAAACAACCATGTAGAATGGGAGGGGCAACTCCCGAACAAGTCCACCCGAATAATCAATATATTATGAACCTTCAATAATACATCAACATACAAGTGTGTCGGGAAAATTCCACGGCCAACACTTAGAATCTTTTACAATGTTCACAACAAGGCATGAGAAGCCTTTACACGTACACAATTATGCACCTTCACCTATGAGTGATACCCACCCGGGTCACCAAGAAACTCATGTAATTCTGCACCAAACCGTGTACCGAACCTTCCTCAACCGTGACCTCTTCACATAAACCGAACCAAGATATGCGAGACCTCCTTCTAATCTTTATGCGCATGAGGAATGTGCATTCCTTAAGATCTTCGCACCTTTTCCTTGTCTCTTATGCGAAGAGCTCTTGAGCGAAGTGTGATGATGAGAATGAGCTCCATCTCTCATCCATATATATACGCTTCTGTCCATGTATGTTAAGGGGGTTGCTTAACTTATGGCCGACCCCACTTATTAACATCAAAGCCCACGTATATACATTATTATATTCTTATTAATCCACACATATTTATATATGTGTACTCCTCCATATAATATGCTTCTTTCTTATGTTTTAAGGGGATGCTCCACTCACGGTTGCCCCCATCATTTTACATAAAAGCCCTCACATATTATATTTTGTTTTAATTAACCACATATGTGGGCAGGCCTCCATTAACATATGTTTTATGCGTTCATTTGAAGAGGGGTGTTCAGCCTTAAGGCTGAACCCCCATATCCTTCGCTCAACGCCCTTAAGCCCATATTTACATGTCGGCTCACTCCATAAAGTATCGCATATGAATAGGAGTCCAACACTTAGTCCATCCACGCGTTTTCCCCTCGTCGCATATGCCTCTGTCGCACTCATGGCTCGCGTGTATGGCTCGCTGTTCGCTTCATTGTGGCTCGGCCCGCCCTTCGCACCACTGTGCCCGCTTGCTGTAGAACTGCGCCTACCCGCCATACTGCCGCATACTAGCGTCGCACCACAGCTCGACTGTTTTGTCGCATAACCGCGCCTGCCTGTAGTGTGACCGCGCCCACGGGTCGCCCGCTCACCGTGCACGGGTCGCCCATGGATCGCTCACCCATTGCTGGGTCCGCCCATCGTCGGGTCCGCCCATTGTCGGGTCCGCCTAAGTGTCGGAGGTTCGGCCATCCGCTCGTCGCACTGCCCGTCATCGTGCCAAAACGCGCCCGTTGTCGTGCCAAGGAGCGCCCATCGTTGTGCACAGGGCGCCCGCCCATCGTGCATGCCTGCCTGAGACTCAAGGGCCTTACATTCTCCTCCACCTGAAGTCGTTGTCATCCTCGACAACATATCATCTCGGTAGCTCTCTACCAAGATCGTCAACGGGAAGTCATCTCGATCACATGTCGTCCACATGTGAACTGCTGCCATGATACTCCAACAAATGCCAACATATCTCTGTACACTGATATCCCCCCATGTTTGAACTAGTTGGGTAGCTAGTCCAACCGTCACGTCCAAACCATGAGAATGCACATCCTCATGTCACCATCGGTTGTTCCTCAAAGCATCCTGTCACAACCCCGACTCATCAAGAATCAACTCCCATAATCCATGCTCAGGTCCATGGAACTCCATCCACCTCATCTGCAACATGTTGTCCATGGTGTGTTGGTGTCAATGTGTTATAAGTGATCAGCCACAGCTATCCCAACATCATCATGTGCGTAAAGTGGTTGAGTCTCGGCTCAACTCATGTCCAAGTATAGCCACTAAGGCATCATCATCGTAACTCCATCGCCCCAAAGTGTCTCATATCGATCCTCCACATCAAGTCACCCTTGCAAGCCATGACCATACATGTACTTTGGAAGTATGCATCCCATACTACATCAAAGTCTCTCGACCTCGGCTCCTCAATGCTTCAAATCCTCTATGTCCACCATGTATGAAGTCTCAAAAGTCACAACGATCTCATGTCATCATGAGCTCCTCCACCAAAGGTCCACCAAGACTATCTCTTGGTCTCGGCCATAAGAAGTCCATCTAAGCATCATCATCACGAGTCCCTTCCATCGCGGCTTCTCCACCAAGGTGTCTATCAAGACTATCTCTTGGTCTCGGCCATGAGAAGTCCACCCAACAGTGTGCCCTTCAACCTGTCCATGAGTCATGCCGGGCACTTAGCCATGTGGCTAAAGCATGACCCAAATCATCCATAACGATCATCAAGTTCCACCCTTGTCTCGGGGTCTTGCACCTTCCATCTCAAGGTAGCAAGCAACCTCAACAAGTCCTTCAGCAGGTAACAACCCTTGCTTCTCCATACAAGGTTCCATCATAGTCATCCATGGTAAGATGTCTCCTTGCTTAGGCAAGCTGATCTTGCCCTCTCCTACACATGATCCATCTACCAAATGTCCAAATGAAACACAAGTATCCATACTTACTTTATCAATATGAGGCTCCTCCATATGAGTGACCTCACCCATCCATGTCGATAAGCTGCACGATCCTGGTTCAACTTGATCACCTTCAAGTTCTGCCTCCATCGAGTCCTCATCATCATGTGGTTCTTCCATCCATGCTGCCAAACTGTATGACCCTGGTTCAACTTGATTAAACTCAAGTTCGGCCTCCATCATATCCTCATCATCACATGGTCCTTCCATGTCTGTCCATGTCCATGAGCTGCATGATTCTGGCTTAGCTTGATCATCTTCAAGTCTAACCTCCATCATAGTTAAGTCTTCAACATCTTCGGTCATCATGACTTCCTCTTCCTGGTCTGCAACTTCATCTATTGCCTGACTGATTTGAAGAAGTCCTTCTCGTCCAAGCATCACATCAATGCCATCTGTATTTATCACCATGAAGTCCAGCTGACCCCTACATCTTTCCAACTGTACAGGTACATCTTGTATCAAGCCCACTGCCAAATTCCAAGAGGTTATCTCCCAGTTCTCCATAGTAGTTATCAGCCCCACTTCTTCTACTAACCGTGCCAATATAAGGTTAAATGAGCCACCTGTGTTTGCCAACGCTTGAACATCTTTGCCACAAATCTTCAAGGTTACAAGACCTCGGTTGTTCTCCATACCTTATCTTCACCTGTCAACTGCCATGAGCAACCTTTGCTCTGATACCACCTATCACGCCCCCAAGCCTACGGTACTTTTTTGTCCCGTGCCCGGCGGGGTGCCGCACCACCGTGTACTTTCTTTTTGTTAATACTTGTACATATGGACTACGCCTTAACCGATATAAACATGCTTTAACCGTTATCTTATAACCATGTGAAAGCATTAATCTTCATAATTCATCATAAACCATTCTTAACATATTCATGTGCAATTAAACCGAATAACAATTGCAAACAACCATGTAGAATGGGAGGGGCAACTCCCGAACAAGTCCGCCCGAATAATCAAGATATTATGAACCTTCAATAATACATCAACATACAGGTGCGCCGGGCAAAGTCCACGGCCAACACTTAGAATCTTTTACAATGTTTACAACAAGGCATGAGAAGCCTTTACACGTACACAATTATGCACCTTCACCTATGAGCGGGTACCCACTCGGGTCACCAAGACACTCATGTAATTCTGCACCAAACCGTGTACCGAACCTTCCTCAATCGTGACCTCTTCACATAAACCGAACCAAGATATGCGAGACCTCCTTCTAATCTTTATGCGCATGAGGAATGCGCATTCCTTAAGATCTTCCCACCTTTTCCTTGTCTCTTATGCGAAGAGCTCTTGAGCGAAGTGTGATGATGAGAATGAACTCCATCTCTCATCCATATATATACGCTTCTCTCCATGTATGTTAAGGGGGTTGCTTAACTTATGGCCGACCCCACTTATTAACATCAAAGCCCACGTATATACATTATTATATTCTTATTAATCCACACATATTTATATATGTGTACTCCTCCATATAATATGCTTCTTTCTTATGTTTTAAGGGGATGCTCCACTCACGGTTGCCCCCATCATTTTACATACAAGCCCTCACATATTATATTTTGTTTTAATTAACCACATATGTGGGCAGGCCTCCATTAACATATGTTTTATGCGTCCATTGAAGAGGGGTGTTCAGCGTTAAGGCTGAACCCCCATATCCTTCGCTCAACGCCCTTAAGCCCATATTTACATGTCGGCCCACTCCATAAAGTATCGCATATGAATAGGAGTCCAACACTTAGTCCATCCACGCGTTTTCCCCTCGTCGCATATGCAATCCTTTGTCGCACTCATGGCTCGCGTGTATGGCTCGCTGTTCGCTGCATTGTGGCTCGGCCCGCCCTTCGCATCACCGCGCCCGCTTGCTGTAGAACTGCGCCTACCCGCCATACTGTCGCATACTAACGTCGCACCACAGCTCGGCTGTTTTGTCGCATAACCGCGCCTGCCTGTAGTGTCACCGCGCCCACGGGTCGCCCGCTCACCGTGCATGGGTCGCCCATGGGTCGCTCGCCCATCGCCGGGTCCGCCCATCGTTGGGTCCGCCCATTGTCGGGTCCGCCCAAGTGTCGGAGGTTCGCCCATCGTCTCGTCGCACTGCCCATCGTCGTGCCAAAATGCGGTCGTCGTCGTTCCAAGGAGCGCCCGTCGTTGTGCACGGGGCACCCGCCCATCGTGCACGCCTGCCCGAGACTCAAGGGCCTTACAACCTGGGCCCTTTCAGACCTTCCTGGTTTTTTCTGATGGTTCGTATGGTTAAGTTCATGTGGTTTTGGGTTTGCAGCTCTGGTTCTGCCTCGATAGCTTGGCAGTTTCGTTCTTCTTCCTGGTGGGGCGGCAGTCTGTAGCTCTTTTGTGGTTCTGGCCAGCGTCTCTGTCTCTTATTTCTGGTCTCGACAACTTCATAGGTGGTTATTCCATCTTTTCCTCATGATCTTGTTGTTAAATTCTGGTTCCTATGCTTGGTTCCTCGCTTACTGTAACTGGGTCTCCCTTACCTGGGACAATTTTGTTGCGTTGAACGCTCTCAGATGCTTTTGCTTGAGGCTTCAACCTCCTTGTAACATTATTTTGATTTTCAGTTAATAGACTTAGTCTTTACATAGAAAAAAATTAATAATAATAATTATATCCCATGCTAATATAACAACTAAATAATGATAATATTTAAGGATTTTGAAATATGTTAAATTTGTAACATTATTTTGATTTATCAGTTAATAGAATTAGTCTTTACGTATTAGTCTTTACATAGAAGAAAAATAATAATAATAATAATAATTATATCCCATGCTCATGTAACAACTAAATAATGATAATATTTAAGGATTTTGAAGTATGTTAACTGCAGCTCTTCTGTGTTGGTAGTACCTTATGTTTACATTGACCGCATCATTCAATTTCATCCTCAATTCCGCATAACGACGTCCACAGGCTGCTCATCACCACAGTTATGGTCGCCTCCAAGTTTCTCGAAGACCTGTAAGCTAATTCTCTATTTTAATACCATCAACGACCGTCTTTTTCTTGTTTTAATTTCAACCTTCAGTTTCATTGTCCTGATTTTAATTTCAATTTTGATATGTGAGTAGGAACTATAGGAATTCATATCACGCTAAAGTGGGAGGCGTGAACAGCGAAGAAATAAATAGAATGGAGATGAAATTTCGGTTTCTGATGGGCTTCAAGTTGCAGGTGAGTGTGAATGTGTTCGAAAGTTGTTGCAGCCATCTGGAGAGGGAGGTGATGCTGGGAGGAGGATTCCAAATAGAGAGAACCCTTCGTCCATTCGTGTTCTGTGGAATAGCCAAAACCCCTCTGCCACGTGACAGGATTCCAGAAACGAGAGGCTTGCTCTTTGCTGCGAGGGTCTCAGGTCTTAGAATACTCACACACAAGGAATGCCCACCGAGGCAGATGAAGACCGTTTAATGTTACCTAATTATCTGGAGAAGGGTAAAGATGTCACTAGCAGATGTCCTGTGCGTTTGAAGCATTCAAATGAGCGAGGATTTTGGCTATGCATTTAACAGAAGCGAGTCCCATGTTCGTTTCTATTCAGCGCTGTGCAAACAGGACTCGACCCTGAAGGAGGCGTACCGTTAAGCATTGCAGTCATTGTATTTACTGTATATAATCCGAGCATCAGTTTAGAGATATAATACAGGGTGTACAAAGTTGGGACAATTAATGTTTTCCATATGGTGTTTGTGTATGATCACAAAACAGAGTTTTCAAAGCAGTTGAGTTCTTTTACGTCTATTTTTAAGTCGATTGCAGATTTTCAGAATATTCCAGGATTCAACGGACACGGTTAATTTGTTAAATTTTTTTTACCGCATCCATGTCCCTCTGATCCTAGAATATTCTGAAAATCTGCAATCCACTTAATCTCATCACCCTTCTACTCATATTTCACGATGTTAGTAATGCTATCATGTTAAGTACGATTAGTTTCAAATAAGTAATTTCTAGGTGCTATAATGTTCACAAGGATTATTTGTATCTTACTAGTTTCAAATAAGTAATCTATACATATATATGTTAGTTAATTGTATGGTAGTACTTCAAATAAGTAATTTGTATGTGTTAAATTTTATGTAAAAATAATTGATTTATTTATTAAAATATATATTTTTAATAATACGGTAATTTATATGTGGTAAATTTGATTTATGATCAAAAATTTTAAAAAAATTTCATATATGTGTTAATTTTTATTTTTATTTTTTGTGTTTTTCTCAAAGTAAAATTCAATAATATTTTTTTTTTTTTCTTAAAATATTCTTTTGGTAATAATTTTTTTATTAAATATTTTTATTATTGTTTTAACAAGAGATATAGTTTGGTGCTTATTATAAGCATTGGCCTTATTTCTATCAGAGTTGCCCAAGTGGTAAAGACAAAATATTGTTGCTACAAATAGCAAAAGATTACAAACCTATGTACAAATTGCCCATCTTGACCAAAAGTAATGAAGTATCAATACACATCCCACTATCATATTCAACTCACAATGTTCCTCGAAGCTTGGTCCTTAGGACCGTTGCCATGTTGCTAACAGAAAGCCTCATCAACATTAGCTTCCATGTGCTCCACTCTCCCTTCAAAGTGATCCAACCTCTCTTGAAGTCACTTCTATCAACAAAAAAAGGAGGCCATTCAATGCAACATTTGCCACTGATTATGCTAGAGCTCATTCATGAGAGCTATTATCTCATTCCTATTGTGATGTTGCTCTCGAGCTAACTACTCCACTAATACAGTAACATGATTGATTTGTGCGTCCAAAGAATCAAAAGGCAGAAGTAAAACCACATGCCTAGGTGAGAGACCACGCGATTGTTCAATCGCCTCACCAAAATCGGGTTGCTACCCTTGATGTACCATGCCTTGGCCTCATGGCCCAACTCCCTTCCTTACTCAACCCCACTGTCGCTGCATTTTTTTGTGACCAGAACCTCCACACGACACACTCCACAGCCTCGTTATTGCCTCACCACCAACACAAGACCACACCAAGTTCTCCACATCCAAAACCAATAACATTGTACCATTGGAAGGCTAAATTTTGTAATTATCACCATCAAACGACTAGTCGCTGACCCACTGTCCAGCTTGACCAAACTTGTGCCGCATATCTACATATGCTACCAATCACCCACTATTAGGCAGATAAATCCCTCTGTCTCACAAGAGCGATCTCCCTAGATCTTAGACAGAAACTAGAAACAAACAAACAATTGAAATGACTCTTTCCTTAAGTTTATCTCATATGAATTTTAGATATTAAAGATGGTAAACGAGCCTCTTACCCATTCGCGAAATGCTTGATGAAGATCCCTTGTTGTGTCTCGATGCAACCTCTCAATGTTTGATAAAACCTACAACCATAAACATAAGAAGGATCAAAAGCATATGTGACATAATAATTCAAACAAACTTAACCTAATCATCAAGGAGATTAGGAATTGAAATTGCTTTAATGAACATTTAAAGAATTATAGACCATTCATCATTCTGATAAGACAATTCAATGGGGAAAACATTCATTTGTATTAATAAAAGATAAAGAAGAGCCCTACAACCTTTTCCTTAATGTAGTGAGGTTCCTCCCAAATGCATCCAATCTCCTCCTTAGATGATAAGCTTTACAATCTCAAACTCGCAGCATACGTTTATCTTCTCCAAGTTCTGACCTCTTCAATCCCTTTGCCCTCTAGTCATTTTATAGGCCAAGAGGAAGAAGTTTTAGATCCAAAAGAGGAAGAAGTTTTAGATCCAAGAGAGAAGCCATGTCTACTGTCAATGAAATGTATGCTCCATGGAAGATTAATACAATTTTTCAGTGATTCTAACTCATCTAAATCTGTAGTATGTGCTCTTTATGTGTTTGTTCCATATGTTCTTTATTATTCTTCTTAGATTACATGTTATAGTAACTGCTAAAAGTGTTTTTATGGATTCATCTAAGTCTAATGTTGATGAAAGATGCCTATGTTGATATGAAAGCTAATCCTTAAAATGCGCTCCATGTATATTTTCATTCAATTCAATTATTTGTTCGATTTATTTCACTCTGAATTTTGATGCATCAAATTCTTAGATTTAATCCTTGTGTATTGATTTCTCTCTTTTCCAGGTATTCTACCAAATATACTATGAAGATTGATAAAATACAAGTTCATGTGATGTTGGTCACTATGAATCTAATGTTAATGCTTCTGTGAGTAATAGTTTTCATTAGGCTTTTGCATTTCTCCTCTTAAGGAGGTTTTTGAATTGACTTTCTCCCAAAATGTTAAACACTGAAAGTGGTATGAATTTCCAGTAAATATTTAAGACACTCATCAAGATGTCCTAGGAACTGGTCCCTTCTCAAACTAGGGGCTGTCTCTAGGAGCTACAATAGCCCCAACAACTTCTTTCTTTAGGAAGAAATGTAGTAATAGCACTATCATGGTCTTGAAGGGATGAACTTCAACCCCAGATGCACATGATTCCTCAAGGTTGCATAGGAACATAATTGATGCTACATGACCTCAATTTCGTTTGAGGATTCATTATGGTGATGAATCACTATAGTCTCTTGATATAGAGTTAGTTGGTTATTGGTGGCCTCTAATGTAGTAGAGACAGGACTAAGGACAATTATGAAATTACAACACCATTCAAACTTTTTTTTTATTTACTACTTCACCAACTCTTAGTGATGCATCACTGCTAATATAAATGTCATTCCCCTATCCCAGTGGTAGTATTTCAAGCACTCATAGGTGGGTGAAACACCGACACACTTTTTCTTTTCGCCAATACTCAAATGTGCGGAATATGCCTAACCAAACACTTAGTTAATTTTTACTTCAAGTGTTATATGGGAGTGGAAATAAACTTCAATTAATATTCATCAAATATAAATATGCACAATGGATAAAACATTCAACGCATCATCATAATGGGAGGGGAAACCCACATAAACTGAAGTCTGCCCAATATCAATATAAATATAATTTTTTAATTGTACATAAAATTAAAACCATGTCATGTTTCCAATAACCCAGGCCAACACTCCACCACTTCACAAGTTAACACTGCAGATCACCTGCCAAACCGTGCCTTGGCACACCCAACTGATTACCATGCTAACTGCACCTCCTTCTCAACCTGCACATGACCTCAGCCCTTCACCGGTATCTCACCGGGATTTACAACACGTTTCAGGACAATGTCATGCCCGCTTGGCACGTTGCACACCCATCACCCGAACCTCTGCACATCCACCTGATGCCTTTGCGCTTTGACCCAGAACTGCTACACTTCCCAATGCACTCATGTCATCCACCTACACCTCTGTGAACCAACCCGTATTACTTCAGGCCGGGTCACACTTATGTGCAGCCCCAGGTGGGTCTCGACCCACCCGACTCTAAACTTTCGATGTTCTACCATAGTCCACCCTCCTATTAACTCTGTCGCACTATCTACGTGCAGCCACCCATAACAAGTCTACCCATTGCATAGTCTCGACATGCCTACACTCGATGTGCAGTGCAACCCACTCTTCGCACAAGGCCTCTCATGCACTCTACCTATTTTTGTTCGACCTTCCTTACTCACTTTTTTGCGTCTAAGTCTTTGTTCGATGCTTGCTTGTCCAATGATGCTTTCCAACTCCATCGTCCATCTTTTATTTTTACCCATGCCACATGGTCCTGGCACCTCCAAGCGACGCGATCCTTCATTTTACGATGGGTCGGCCCATCCGTAAATCAACACATCATCCTGCATATAATACTCATGTTAGCCCTCTCATGTAAACTTGGCTCGCCCATCATATCACTTGGCCAAAACTTCTGTCGCACTTCATCTCGGTTTCTCGGGTGGCTCAGGTCATTTGCGTTGTCCACCCTCTCACTTGACTCACCCAACCATCATCGCACGACTCCACCACACGACTTGCCCGATGCCTATCTGTATCTCCCACCTAACGCATTTAACCAACACGCTCACCCAACACGTCCACTAAGTCGCACATCAACCCGAGTTGGCTAGTACGACCACTCGTCGCACATGGGTGCAACCACTATAACTCGGTTGCCTTTAACCGAATGTCATCCTGTGTCATCACATTTTGTTCGAGTTGGTCAATACAGGCACTTGACACACATGCGCGCGCCCGCATCAAATCTTCGGCCTAACATCCTCCACCACTCTAAAACTGTTGTTGCCCTCAACAACACCATCTCAGCAACCTCCATCGCTAAGACATATCCATATGTGTGGGCACCCAGATAACTCCACCCATGACCTGCTCCATGCTACAAATCTGTCAAACTCTACAAGAAAATCATGTGTTGGATCCCCCTGTGATGGTGATTAGTTGGGTAGCTAATCCAACTATAACATCGCCTCCACAAAAACACATGATCCCTATACCATCATGACCATCTTCACATCTTGTTGTCAATCATGTCGATCTCACCCCAAATGTCCACTCATAAGTATAAAGGACTCACTGCCATGAGAAACAAATAATGAACCTCTTCTCCATGTCAATCTAAGAAGAAGGGGAGGATGTGGAGGCCAAAGGATCTCCCTCATCCTCGGCTAATAGCTCAATCCACCTATCTGGATCTGCCTCTTCCAATCTCTACATGTATTCTTCCCGGCTCTCCTCCTAAATCTCTGGTCTAGCATCATTTCCTTCCATTACCTCTAGCCTGCTTGTCAAATCCAGGATAATATCATACAATTCTCCAATAACTTGTGATTGATCCATAAGTGTTTTCTTTGTAGAAAACAACCTCTCATAGAGTTTTTCATCCCGCTTGATATCCTCCACATTCATCACTGTCAATTTACAACTAGCTGACATAGTTGCAACGGTTGGTACCGCCAAAGGTTCATCATCCCGCCTATCATAAATGTACAACTTCTTCATATGTGGCACCATCATAGCTTCATACTGCTTCAAAAATTCCATAGCCAATATAGCCTCATAGTTATCCATCCACACAATTGTGAAGTTGATCTTCCTAGACAACTCACCAATGTTCACATCCACATTTTCTGCCATGCCAATTACAGTATCCAACATAGAGTTCACTTCTTTAAGACGATCTTGGACTGGTGAGAACTTCAACCCAACTTTTGTCACAAATTCCTCCTCGAGGAAGTTATGAGTCACACCATTATCCACTATCGTGAGTAAAGTGCTTTGCCCAACATTCATGCTAACATACTCCAACTTGTTCCTCTTAGGATCCCGGCTTGGGCCAACTTCCGTAGCTCCCACAGCTCCCAAAATCTACATCACCACAGTTGTTGGTTCCTCTTTCTTCTCCTTTGCATCGGTTTGTGTTGCTGCAGCACCATCAGTTTAGAATGACAATTCTTCACCGTTTGGTTCTCTCTGCACAACCAACATTTCAGAGGCTTCTTCATCTTTGACTTGTCATTCGATCTCGAATGCTCCTCCTTTGTAGACTTCTCCTTTGGTTTATCAGACTTCTTCTTCCTTTCTTCGGTCCATTCATCATAATGTTCTACCAAACAATCAACCACAACAAATGCTTCTTCTAGATTTTTGATCTTTTTCCTCTTCACCTCATTTGTGTGCCCAAGGCTTCAATCCTATGATGAAATTGAAGACCTTGTATTTCTCCTCCATGTCAAGTAGTTCCAAGATCACACTCGAGAATTCCCGTTGATATGCCTGTAGACTCCATGTTTGCTTAATATACTTAATCTTTGTCCTTGCATCCCAAGTCTCATCCTGTGGCCTAAAACGAGCCTGCAAAGCCTTCTTCATATCATCCGAAGTAGAGATGTCATCAGCATCACCATTGGCAATCTGATCCAACTTCCTTTTCCACCACATCCAAGCATCCTTACTAATGAATTGAGTAGCTACCTTGACCACGACTTCATCATCGACTTCCTCTATGCTGAAATTGTCTACAATGAATACTCAATGCTGTCACTGTTAACCATAACACCCTGCTTAAAAGTTGAGAAGAAAAATTTAGGTCTGGAGTTTAGTTTTATTCCCTGTAAATATGTTGACACTGAATGTGTCCGATTGTACTTACCAAATTTCTAATTATCTTTGTCGAGTTTATTAATATGGGGATTGAAATTTGTATGACCCTTTACTCAATCAATGATATTTTTTGTGTTTCTGAAAACTGTAACTTGTATAGTCCAAGTCATTTTGCTGCAATTAAGACTCCCCATAAATCTGTGATCTTTGTTTTGTTGTTTGTTCCTGTCTTCCCTCCCATCAGAAATGATAGAAGTTACCAGGCTCAATGACTATGACTGCTCGGCACCCACATTTGTTCCTATTGCTTATTCCATCAAAAAAATCCTACCGAAAATTCTTTCCCGATGTCTATATACTTACATGTCGTGAATCTGATTATAATGTCTTCTCTGACTACCGGTTTTTTCTGTCTTACTGTGACATATTATTCAGATGATGTATAACGAAAGAGTTCTGAATTTTTCTGTGTGATTTGAACCATGATAGAAAACATCAAAACAAAGATTGATTTATTCCCACATTGGAAAGCTTCATTTCTTCCCTGACACTATCCCAAATTAGCCTTGCATATATACACTTATAAGCAAATGATTCATGTCCTCTGCCCCCTCATGCCTAAAGAAACATATACTAAGGCCAGTGAAATGATTCATGTCCTCTGCCCCCTCATGCCTAAAAAAACATATACTAAGCCAGTGAAACCACGTTTTTGCAGGTTGTTCGAGGTCAGAATACGGACATGTGCAACCGACCAGCGAAAACATTTTATTTTGTTTGGTAGATTTCATTTCCAAATATCCTGGAACCGCTTTGACAATTAAAAACCCTCTCGTGTCATGGCCGCTTCATATATATATTTTGTACCATCAGATGGTTAATTTTTATTTTCCCTCCCCATATCATATGGTCCATCTTATCATTTAGAGTGATGCCTCCAGACCGTAGCTACGTTGTGTAACTTTCCCACTCCTCATAGTTTGTGCGAATGATAGATCTGGTGTAGGACGAGGACAATGTCTTTGTTGTGAATGAAGTTCAGTATCTGAAAAGATTAAGTGTGATTACGGGTTATCTCCATGATAACATCGAAGCCAATTTGAATCTTGCATCCATTTCCAACTTCCCATCCAATAAAACCCAGCATCCATTGTAGAATGTTCATCATGCTTCTTTATATAAATGATATCATACATATTTTCTTTCTGGCTCCGTTGCTTATATAAATAGAGAAATTTTGGTCATATATTTATCTTTTATGATGAGTGGCCAGACACTATTTCCGGTCACTGTCCTCCCATGTTTTTAATAATTAATGAACCTCTTTCCGCAACAGGTCTTGGTAATGCTAATAAACCCCATCTCCAACAAAACTATATATACCTGAGAGTTGCTTCAAGCATCTTCTCCAGCAAGATTATATATGCTTGTCCAAGTAAGATTTTTTTCAGTTAGGAAAAAATCTATATACGTTCTATTAGGATATATCCCAGCGTTTCATGGGTTGAAACAGGTAAAGATTTTGAGTACAAGAACGGTCCATTTGAACAGAACTGATCAGTCAGACTTTGGGTACGAGAGCTCAGCCTCATGTTCGTTTCTATTCAGTGCTGTGTATACAGGAATCCATCCTAAAGGAGGCGTACTGTTCAGCAAAACAGTTGCTGTATTCACTTTATATAATTGGAGGTTCGGGCAACTATCATTTTTATGAATTTAGAATATAGAGTGTACTTGAGAGTACTCGACGGGTCCATCTCTTTACGACGATAGTATATAATCAAAAGAAAGCATGCTAAGCAGTTTAGACCTTCCATGAACAGGCTTATAACGGGATCGTTTTTCATGATATTACTAATGTTTACTACTAACTTCTTCAAATGCAAATGCTAATAATGTTATCCAGAATGGAGACCTTCCATGAACAGGCTTATAATGGGATCGTTTTTCATGATATTACTAATGTTAACTACTAACTTCTTCAAATGCAAATGCTAATAATGTTATCCAGAATGGAGAAGGTTTAGTAGGGACATTCTAAATTACAACTTCTATTTTTAAAATATCTTATCAATAAATAAGTGAATCAAAATTATGAATTAGTGGCTAGATTTATGAAATTATTTTATATTTATAATTATTATATTGAAAAGGTAATATTAATATATATATTTTTTAATGTTTTTCCTAGCTTATACTTTAAAGAGATATTTGATTCTTTAATTTATATTTCTAAATTGACATTTATATGCATTGTTTTTCATATTATTATTTTTTTCATATTTTTTTCTTTTAAAAAAAATGACTATCTGCAAATTCAATATTCAAAAAATATATTATAATTTATTAAAAATTATTTCTAAAATTAACCCTTGACATTCAATATTCAAAAAATATATTATAATTTATTAAAAATTATTTCTAAAATTAACCCTTGACATATTTATTATGATGAAATTTAAAATGTGAATGATATTTTTAAAGGATTGTGATGTTCTTCCTTCACACTTCTTAACTTATTGCTTAAATCACAACTGAAATTATTAATTCTATTTAAAACGTATTTATATTTGGAAACAAAACTTGCTAATGTTATACATTCAAAGCCTCGGATGCGGGTTCTCTGCATTGCCATTAATGTGATGAGATGGAGGACGGCGAGGTGTGAAGGGCACATGTCCAGCATGCGCACCGGACGGAACATCGGATGGAAAGAAGGGACATTAAGCGAGGCAAGCATTAAGGCAGACATAATGAAGGGTCTCGCCATTAATCAGAAGTTTGGCTCCGCACGCGCAGAGGATTACCCGCCTGCAACCACCTTGATAGCCACAGTAATGGCGGGTGAAGATCGAGGGAGCAGCGCCTGTTTATTTAAGAATTCGGGCAGCAGCGAAATGCTACCATGCTTCATGACATTCAGATACATTCTGGGTTTTGGTTATGCCACGGTCTTGGGTTGGTCTGGCTCTGTTTGTTGTTTTTGGTTTATGGTTGGGGATAAGAACTCTTTTGTAGCTGAAGGAGGCGACCGCGGTAGAGGACAACTCGCTGATGGTAGCGGAATCCCAACTATTGCGCCCAATCTTCCTTCGGTGACAGGTAATTCTCTCAAAGTAACTTGTGTATATTCGCCTGTGGTTGATTATTTTCATCTTGTTGTCCACAATCTCTGGATAGCTATGACGAGACCACGCCAGCGTTTGTTAAGCCGTAGGGGCTCCGGCTGTGGAAATCCCTCTCGACATTCTGTTGGGCTTGGTTCCATGGAGCAGGTTCCAGACCCTTTGAGATCTGAAAACGTCATGAGACCGGGTCAATTTATCAATCCAAGTTCTCCAGGTTCTACCGGCTCGCCGTCCTTCGGCTCTGCCACTTTCACTTTTAACTGTGCTCTCAGTCGACCCCGAATTACTGCTCATGTCTCCGTGCTTTTTCTGGAAGATACCTAGGATGAAGGCGAGCCTGGTAACACTCTGCCTCTCTCCCCTGAGCCCCCTCCTGCAATGCACTACGGGACTTCATCGCTTGCCAGCGCTGTCAATACAATAACTACTAATCCAGCTCAGATGGAAGGGACGGAAATGGATGAAGGTGGCTGCAGGATTGCTGAAGAACCCCCAGATGTTTAATCCCATGTCACAAGTCCTCTTCAGGTTTTTGGTCATCTGGACAAGATTCAGTTTTGGTTCTGTTTGTCTACTCATATGTGTTTGTTTTTGTGTCGGATGTACTGTTATGTTTCATGTTCCGGTGATAACCGCATGTATCAGTGGTATGTTTCATGTATCAGTGATAAACACATGTATCAGTGGTATGTTCATGTGTCGATATTTTAGTCAAGTCCCAAATGCTTCTTCCTGATTCCCCTGCGCGGGATATCGTATCTCAGCTCACAGTTTTGGACTAGTCATGCTCACTCGGCCTATCTCTCGGGCACGATGATTATCAAGACCCAAATGATGTAACAATATTCTCTTTTTGTAAATAATATATTAATATTACTTAGCAAAAAAAATGTTATACATTCAAAGCAAAGAGTAAATTATAATATATGGAAATAAAAATATTATAATAGTAATTTTCACTTTACTTTATGATGTTCTAATTGTGTTAGCAAGAAATTGACTCTTGAAAAATAAGGGAAGGAGAAGCCAAAAGATAGAATGGTGTAGGCTAAATTCGATTTTATATGATAGCACTAAACGCTAAGTGTAGTTTATTTTACTGAGCTTAATGGTGCACTTCTTTCCCAATTGTCATGGTTTCCTTAGCATTGACTCGACTTTGTGTTTAGTCCAAATCTCAATAGAAGCCTTAACACCATATATCTGTATCTATATATATATATATATATATATATATATATATATATATATATACATATGCATACATGGGCTTAACGTTGGTCGGGGCTACATCGAAGTGCTAAGCCTATCTTGGCTCTACCCTTTTAATTCTCGCCCCAACACTTTATGTCATTGACTCCTTTCTAACTCTTAGCATCTCTCAAAATCCCGAGACTGAGATTTGGACGACATTTTACAATAAATACTTATCTTTCTATCGCGTCCTTAATTAAAGCTATCAATATACACTATCCGTCCATTAATGCGAGAGACAGTACATGTCACTTGTTGGATTTAAGAAAGTACAAAATCCAATGGGTGGCATATATCTCCCTCCACATTATTGGATAGATAACACAATATATATTGGTGGTCATTAATTAATGGATCTTGCTCATTGATCCTGAACTTCAAGTCTCGCTCCTCTCAACCAATGAACTTTCGAGGTCTCGAGACCGAGATGGATGGAAATTGTTGGCAATACTTCTGTTTGTTAGGCCCATCAAATGACGAATCTCACGCACTCAGACCTTGGTGTGCATCAACAACATGTTAAACAATTCGTTGTAGTCCTGAGAGCGGGATGACACAGCAATTGTTGTGGGATTATACTTTTATTGGGTTCATTAACGAACAAAACCTCAGATCACTCACCAAATAATTCCTCGACGTGTTTATACACATCCAACAACTAAAGGTTTGAGACCGAGACACAAACGGGAATGGAAAGTCTTATGTTTCTTAACAAACTTCTTTGAGCCATTTCTATTTATAATTGAATGTCGATTTGTGAAAAACATAAGGCATGAGGCTTTGACATCTTGTAGTTTCACACCAAGACTTGAACCAAGGAACCAGAACACACCAAGGAACCAAGAACACACACAAGGAACTAGAACACACACAAAAATGATCCTGCAATGATCACCTACATATTATTGACTTCAATTAACAAGGATTAACATAATGAAATTACTCAGGCTTATGAGGGTTAAACACAAAGACTTTAGAAGTTCTACAACATTCAGAGACACACATAAGAACTTCATTCAATCATAGCCATTAACATAAAACCTATGCCTTGATTAAACCCAAAATGGGTGTTCTCTATTTTGAGCCTTTTCCTATCTAACATACTCTTGCTCTCTACTCACTCTCCTCAATGCCTTAAGGCTTAGAATCTTCCAAGGTCGTTTTAACTATTTACCATGGATAAGGAGCTCAAATCCTACTTGATCCTATCTTGGATACTTTAACCCTTATCCCTTGAGCTCATCCTCCCATCATATGTGCATCTCAAACCCATAATGGTAAATCCTAAGCTACCTCCCTTCTCCTATAAATTTACTGTCATCCATAACATGAGGGTTGGATTTTGGAGATTGATAGTGCCTTTATGATGCTTCCTTGAACCTAAAGGAGTCATCATATTCGTGCATTACGGTTGATGTGGAGGTGTGCTTTGTGACAAGGAAGGACACGTCAACTTGGGGAGACATATATAATATCATCTACTATTTATGGTTGTAAACTCTCTCCTATTTCTATTAATACAAAGAGTATCTTGTTTTCCTATATTTTTTATGTTATGTTTGAACTTATGTATTTCAATTCCATGTTAATTCATTGAATAGAGGTGTTAGATTATGCTACAAGGATGTTGTGGATCATTTGCTTGGTTTAGTCGTGTGTGCAAGTTCTAATTATAGCACTTTGAGCTATGAATGGAGCTTACAAGTGAAGAGGAAAGAAAGACTTGCTTCTTATTCTAGGTTGGATTCTTTCCCATTGTCTAATTTCTATAAAAAAAGCTTCATACTTTTTTTCTTTTGTTGTTCTAGGTCATCCCACTAGACCTAGGGACTTCACCTTTGTTCATAATCTACCAATGATCAAGAGTTTGATAAGTTAGGGTGTGGAAAGTTTGAGCCAATGTGGCTAGGTCCATACATAGTGAAACATGTACTTATGAAAGGGGCCTACAAGCTTATTGATTTGATGGAATTCAATTGGCGCAACCCATAAATGGCTTGTACATAAAAAAATACTATTCTTGAATCACTTTTTTGCGTAGTCATTGTCTATAGGTGTGTTGAGCATGTTTGAAGTGCATTCCCTTGAGAATTTCCTACTGTCTCTATTAATCTTGCTTTACATTTGGGTTTTAGATGTCGACGTCCCTTCAACCATATGTTGGTTATGTTGATGGCACTAGTTGTAGTACTCAGAACCTTTCCTTTGCAACATGGGCTATTTATGCTTCAAATGGCGAGTTAGTGAGTTTACAAAGGATTTGTATTGGTCGCTCTACCAATAACATTGATCAATATAATGCATTGATCTAGTTGTTGTCTAATGCTATTTATCATGTAATCTATCATAGGGTGATCAAACTTGACTCACAACTTGTAGCACTAAATTTGACTAAAGTCTATTCAGTAAGAAGTCCAACTATGATTTGTATGCTTGTAAAGATTCTTTTTCTGGAAATAAATTTTAATTATATCCATTATCAACACATTCTTAGAAGTCTAAACACATTAACAAATCCATAGGAAAATCATTTTTTAGACAAACATTTGAGAAATATGTAAATTAAATTCAATCCACGTCACACACATTGAACAAGATAGTAAATAGGAAATATCTGTAGATAGATTACTATATATAAAAGTTTGGTTTTACAAAAACTTGTGTCTAAGAAACATATGACCACATGGCCTATCATATCAAAATTAGATGTAGTCAAAATATGGATTTATGGCCTCCTAGTAGAATAGTCTTGATTGTGTTCATGGTAACAAACGACCGCACAAGCAACTTTACACAGTAGTTGGCTAATACAGCCAGACACTCCAATAGTGTAGCGTTACAGTTTCATAGTGATCTGATTGAGCCTAGTCTCTAGTATGCTTTGGGTCAATCCATCGACATGTCGCTTGAACTCTTCAAGAATCTCAACCACATTGAGACCTTGCCTCTCCTCTCGTGCCTCTGCAAAAACTTGTACTCCAACCTATGCATGTAGTAGTTCTCTAAGAGGTTGAAGATAGGATGAAACCACTAGTTGAGTAGGTCTAATATTTGCATGTTAAATAAATAGTTAGTCTTGGATTCATAAAAAATACCAAAAAATCGTAAAAAAAAAAAAAAAAAAAAATGACTTTTTTTTACCTATGTCTCCCCATTGCCTACCTTTAGGTAGCATGAGCTCTGGGTCTCTGCAGAAGTCAATCCTAACATATGGGTAGTATTAAATCACAATGAGTTGCATATGCATCCATAAGAAGAAGAAAGGTGTGAAACTCATGGAAGGACTTGCATGTCCATTCATGAGATCTACCTGTCATCTCATCCGTGGAACTCTGAGATCTAGAAGCGTAAGAGAGATATGCCGAGGATGGAGTAATGGAGTCCTCTCCAAGGAAAATGAAATCAAGATGGAATCATATCCAAATTTGTTCAAACTTCCACCATTTTATTTTGTGAGTTATTCCTTTGTGTTTATTAATACCCCTCAATCTAATTGAACATTATTGGTTCTATGCATTCTAATGCATATTGCATTTGAGACCTGTTAGCCAAATGCAAGGTAGCAATGCGACCCAATCTAGTTGTGATAAAGAGGATTGTCCTGAGAGGCAAGTGGATCACATCCTTAATCTCGATTTTCCCATATTTCGTTGGTTGGGAATGAGGTCTATAATATGCAGTAATGTAGTCTTTAACAATCTCTATGCCCCTTCTCGAACCCGATAATGAGATAGGATCTCCTCTCCTAGATAAACTTGTTAAGAAGTAAATGTCTTCCACCTATATGTTGAGGATATGTGCTCCAAGCATGAATCATTGTGCCTAAACATCCCATGCTCTGACAAGATACTCCAATGACTCAAGTTGTGCTCTCATCCTAAGAAGCCAAAATAACTTGAGAAGCCCACAATTTCTCAATGCCTAAATAATTGTTGGATCATTGGCAACATACATGTCTTCGTTTTCATGTTCTTTTTCTTGAAAATTCAAATCCATTTTTGTTCTGATGGATACCTGAAATACCAAAAGAAGGATCATTAAAACAAATCTCATGAAAAATTTTGAGTGAAATTGGCAAAACAGTTTTTTGATATGTGCCCAATGCACCCTACTAAAGGGAGAAAGAGCATTGCAGCACATCCTCCCCTTTTGGGGAGGTGCACTAAAGTGCTCTTCTCAGCTATAAATTTCTTGGCCTAACGACTTTTCGACATTGATGGGGTGAACTAGAGCTGGGGTGCAAAATTAAAGCCCAAAAGCACTCAAAACTTGAAAAATTGTGAATGAAATAAAAAATGGAAAGTGTGGAAAGAGAGAGAAAGGTAAGATCTCCTACCTGGAAGTGATGGCACCGACAATGATCAATAGGATTGGTCGTAATAAACTGTTGAAGTTTAGGGACAAAAAGCACTCAGAGCTCACTCAAAAAGAGGTAAAATGAAAATGGTAAAAATAAAATTACTTTTTTCCTATTTATGGTCATTTTCACTATTATTTTATTATATTTTAATATTTTAACGTAAATTTTCCATAATTGTATGTTTTTTTAATATTTTGGTGGTGTTCTAAGCAAGTTAACAATTGTTTGAAGGATTTAACGACATTTTTGCATTGAAACATATAATTTTGACCATGGAGCATACTTTTATCACTTTTTTAGGCTCTGTAAGCTCATGAAAAAGGAACCCCCTGGATTTCTCTTTTAGCTCTTTTTAGACTCCCTAAACATGAAACAATTGTCAAGCAATTGTCTTTTCGAACTCGTTAAAGTAAAGGAAAAGACGTCTACTCAGCATAAGTTTAACCCTTTTCTAGACTGAGATAGACTATTTACAAAAAGGAATGCCTTAGTCGAACATGGCTAAGAGTTTCTCCTCAAAATTATTTTCTGCCTTTTTGGACTAAAGAGATAATTTTTTGAAAAGGAACCTTTGGATTTTTCTTTTTCGCCTCTTTGTAAAACACTCTAAACATGAAAAAGGAGCCAAGTTACACCTTCAGTGGACTCGTAAAAGCATTAAACAGTGATGGAATCATCGAACATGATGGGACCAAACTACTCCTTCTTAGGGTTTGTTAAAAATACTCAGAAGGATTCATATGAAATATTTACTTATATATCAATCATATGTTATCCTCCTCAAGCTTGTCAAAAATAAAGAGGTACTAACAAAAATGATTGGGGAACTTGGGAAAATGAGATAATTGACTTATTAATGTTAGTGAGTCACTCTTGAACTTGACACTCTTTCACTTCATCTCTGTGAGTGTTGGGTTGGGAAATCTACTTACCTCTTTGGTTCCTCACACCATATCAAAGCCTCCGAATTCAATTTTGGGTCAATGCTACCAACTCCATAAAGTGTCACTGATATGTTCAAGAGAAGTCCTTCAGTTGATATCTACTATGATACTCTTAAGCCTTCATTTCATGTTTTTCATTCCTAAATCAGTTCCACATCAGCATCATTTTGTCTCAAATATTGATATTTTTTTCGTGTCATTCATGACGGATACATCGAGGTCCTCTTACAACAGGTCACTTCTTGTTGACATTTGCTCATTATCTAGGAATTCGACTTGGAAACTCCCTTCTTTACCTTGGGACTTGCATACCAATGGAAAGTTTCCTCGCTCTTGGCTACATGTTTTCATCATTGGCCTTCGATTGGAATATTTTTTGTGGTGTTCAACTTCAACTCATTAATTCACACCATGCATATTGTACTATAGTACCTTAAGAGACATTAACATCATCAAAGGTTTCTCTTGCGTCTGTTAACGACTTACATCGTTGCATGGTAATCAGATGGTGTCTTCCATGTTCGATTCCAGATCACCTATTCTCATGGTTAGACTTGTACAGTGGACAATCAAGTGAACAAGATAGAAGACCATGGGTCTAGTTCCATCCATCTGGGCTGTGATTTCAGGATTAATAGAAGATTACACAATATGATGGCTATTATGATACATTCATCCAAGAATGGGTCTACTCTCTATCATTAGCGGACAAAACTTCTTGATCATTGTACATGTAATGTTAGCTTATGTGATGAGCATGGGTATGCCTCCCTCGACAGTGATATGATGATGAAAATTTATTGTAATAGATGATGATCTTGACCAGTGGTTCTTAATCCAAACTTGTCACAAGGTAAAGCACTTCAATCATCAACTGCCACTTCTGACTTTGTAATTTAGGGGGTAATCTGTTACAAGCCATTT
The DNA here is from genome assembly GCA_031772625.1 of Pinus tabuliformis. NCBI lineage: Eukaryota > Viridiplantae > Streptophyta > Pinopsida > Pinales > Pinaceae > Pinus > Pinus tabuliformis. The sequence goes on along the minus strand of CM062804.1, from coordinate 1,209,009,839 downwards.
TGTCATATTTGGTCAATAGGGCTGAAAAATGAATCAATCAATATCCATGACCATGTTGTCATGATTCCTTCACAAATCCATAAGCATGAACTCTCCAAAAAAATTTGAGTTTCTAGGATAATTTGCTCAAAATCAATGTTTTTAGCCCCAACACACGTTTTCCCTTTAGCCACTTGTGTTCAACACTCATTGCATCCTTGTTCACCTACACTAGTCAACACTTGTTGTTCTCTTCTACAGGTGTGCTGATTCTAGAAATTCGGGAAAATTAAAAAATATTTCGAAGCTTCCTCTTCCAGAAGCTTCCAAGGTTGTTTTAACTTTTTACCATGGATAAGGAGCTTGAATCCTATCTGATCCTATCTTGGATACTTCACCCCTTATCATTTGAGCTCATCCTCCCATCATGTGTGTATCTCAAGACCATAATGGTAAATCCTAAATTACCTTCTCCTATAAATTTTTAGCCATCCACAACATTAGGGTGGGCTTTTGGAGATTGATATTTCCCTTATGTTGTTTCCTTGAACCTAAAGGAGTCATCATATTCATGTGTTAGGGTTGATGTTGAGGTGTGCTTTGTGACGGGAAAGTACAAGTCAACTTGGGGAGACATCTACAAGATCAACTACTATTTATGTTTGTAAACTCACTCCTATTTCTATTAATACAAAGAGTATCTTGTTTTCCTATATTTATTGTGTTATGTTTGCACTCATGTATTTCAATATCATGCTGATTCATGGAATAGAGATGTTAGATTATGAAATGTGGATGTTATGGATCCTTTTCTTGTTTCATTCATGTGTGCAGGTTCTAATTATACCACTTGGAGCTACGATTGGAGCTTACAAGCGAGGAGGAAAGGAAGGCTTGCTTCTTATTCTAGGTAGGCTTCTTTCCCATTCTCTAATTTCTCTAAGGAAAACTTCATACTTTTTGTATTTTGTTGTTCTAGGTCAAACCACTGGACCTAGGTAATTTACCTTTGTCCATAATCGTGAAAATTCTACATAACACTCCTGATCATGAGTATTTTATTTGTTGAAGTCATCCTAGATCCCAATTTTTATGTTTTTGCTTGCCACTTCCCTCACTACCCTATTGTTGTCAACAACCTTCTAGGACCCCGGAATCAAATTTTCCTCTATGTAGTGTTCTTGTTCCCACTTTTATCACTAATCATCTGTCCATTACCATTGGTGTTCCTTCTCATCCACTTGAAAGACTCTGTTTTCTTCATTTTTTCTTGTTTTTTATTATTACCTCTTTGAATTTGGCAGCTTATTTCTCCATAAGACATTTTGGATTTATATGAATATTCTCTTGAGGTTTTAAAATAAATGAAAAATTTATCCATATATTCCTTATCAACGCCTTTTTGTTGTACCTCACTTTGCACTTTGATTCTTGCTTCCATCACCAGCATCATTTCCTATTTCCAAAAATTTTCCTTTAACTTTTTTTGTGTATCAATCCCTAGCTTTTCGTCTTTCTGACCTTCATAAGTTATAATATATAAATTCTTTGTTTCTTCTAGTGTCCACATGTCCATTGTATTGAGTCAACTCTTCCCACTATAAAAAACAATTGCCTCCTTGCTTGGTATGAAAACATAAAACCAATCATATATTCCCTATTCCATTATAAAAAAATTTGCTTGAACTTTTGAACCTTTCCACTTGATCCTTGCATTCATGTTGTACCTAATTGAATTATTACTTTCCCAGGCAATTATGTGATCTTCACTTCCTCATTTACTTGCCAACAATTTCAATTTTCATTCTATAGCTTCACATCATTTGTAGTCCTCCTTTTCTTCAACAATATATTCAGTAAGAGTTGTAAAAACATTTATTCCTTATTTCCATGTCTCATCTTCATTTTCACAATTAAACATATTTCTAATAATATTTTGTTCTTCATCCTGAAAATACATTAAAAATAAAATATTTAGAAATTTAGAACCAAATTACACTTTACATCCATCTCCTATTTAATTATTTCCAAAATATCCCTTTGGTGTTCATTCTACTAATATGCACATGACACAATAGTTTTTTCATGTTCTCCTCTCTCTTGAGGGTTTACATCACATTACTTTATCTCATAAAAGCTCCCTTTTGTTTTCCTTTTTCTAAAAATATGGTCTTAGTTCTGAAATTTCTTCCTTAACCTTTTCCTTGAGTTTCCTTACATGCTTATTTCTGTCTTTTCTTGTAGCAATTTCATCAATATGATAGATTTTATTTTCGCCTTAATCATCTTTCCATTCACTTATTCATCATCTTGGTTCATGTCATTATCATTTCTCCCTTTCGTTTCTAAGACAATTTTCAGATCACTAAATGTTATCACCTAATCATGTTCATTAAATAAAAATTGAAAAGACCAATTCATTACCTCATTCTCTATCCTTACTCCATTGGTTTTAGTATCTTTTGATACTTCATTGTTGTTTGCTGTAAATGTATGGCTTACTGTTTCATTTATATATTTTTCTTTTGGAGTTGTCTATCCTTTTTCCATATGTTGATTATACTTGGCATCATTATCCTCCTCATTGTTGGTATGGATAACTTTATTCTCTTCACCTCTCTATCGTATATATCTCCTCTCATTCTCATAGAATTGCTTCTTCCTTCCTAGTTGTCTTCTTCTTATTTATTCTTCATAATCTCCTTTGCAATTCCTTGAGTTGGGTTCCTCTCATCAACTTTTCCTTCACCATCTCAACATTATTTTATTTCATAAATCTGCAAAACATGTTTTTTCTTCCTTTTTACCAATTTCCATGTGTTTTCAATATTTGGCACAATTTCTTCAAAAGTAATCCAATAAACATTCAATAAGATAATATACAACCAATTAATTATACCTATAATTTTACTCCTCCTTTTACAAACTTGAAGAGTTTCAACCTTATCTCCTTCATTTCCTTCTTCCATATTGTGTTCATAAAACAATCTTGAACTTTCTCCTTCTGTAATGGTTCTTTGAGACAAGTATCCATTTTCAGAGTGTGGTACCCCTTCTTCTTCTTCATAAGCATAACTATGCTTTCCTTGAATTTTTTTCTCTACCAGATTTCCTTTCTTTTATTCAACTTCATTGTCTCCAACACCTGTAAATACACACTCACACAAACAATTAGTTTGAAATTCATGAGTTCCTTCTATACCACTTGATGTCACTAGAATTTCTTCTTTGTGTTAATATAAGAACATAACCATCTCATGACCACCATCATCCTCTCCTAGGATTGATCCTTGTTCAAGTTTACAAATGTGAACTTATTCTTTCTTTAGGGACTTTTCCCCATGCTCATCTCTACTTAATTTCTTCTTTATCTTCAATTTCTGTATTAAATTCTTAGTAAATGATTTCTTGATAGACCATTTGACCCTTTCCCTTATATCCCATCCTCATCCCTTGTCTTCTATGATTTCCTTTTATAGCATATTTTTTTATATTATTGAGTTGTGCTCTTAACTCAACCATTTCTTTTTCAAATTCTTCATTACTTGTTCACTTTAGGAATTTTTCTTGGATTATTCTTCCCTCTTACTATGGCTTCTTTCTGTATTCTTCTTTTGATTATCTTTGGTTATTTCCATATTTCCTTTTGTGACCTCCTCCATGCTCATTGTGAGTTGCAACCAAGCCTCCTCCTCGTAGTCAATGTTAGCAATTGTTACTTAATACCTCATCAAGCATTCCTCATGAGCTTGATCTCTTGGTATCATTGGTTCTTTCCCCTTGAAACTTCTAAGCACTCCTTTATCTTCTCAAGGTTTCTGCACTGTACTCACACTTATTTTCTAAGAACTTATACTACTGTCCTTACTTTTAGTCTCCATATAAAAAAAAATTACAACATCCCTCGTTATAAAACTATTTTTCCACAAGCTTTCACTTGAGAGATTTACTTGCTCCCCTCCTTTCACTATCACAAATTCCTAGCTATAATATTTTATTACAATACCTTAAGGATGCTATTTGCATCCACATTAAATTTCCTCAATAAATTTAATACCGACAAGATATTCTCCCATGATCTTGGCTTTTAACTCTCACTTTGTTCTTGGATGGAATGACCTTCAATCTACATTTCCTTCACTATTCCAAAGCTCCTTCTGCTGAACTCATCTCTCTAATTCTAATACATAGGAATATCCTTACTACTATGGGTTCTCTCATATTCTACTCTTCCTGAAGAGTTATAGTACCTTATTTCTTGCCATGATTCCCCTAGCTATAATATTATATCACCATATCTTCTTTTAATGTTAGTATTCCAAATAAAATTGAAAATAAGAAGACCATATTACTTGTCAAACTTCATTAATTTGCAATTTTCCTTAGAATTGTTGAATTTGTCCTCAATCACTACAAGATTCAATTGATCAAATTATTATGTTCTGATACCACTAATGGTGTAGTCTAACCTTGATTTTATATCTTAGCGGTAAACTAGTGGGCTAAAATAGAGCCCTTAATACTAGCATGAATAGTTATATAACCAAGGCTATCTCCAAAGGTCCACATTTAAGATGCTCATCCTTTCAATTCTCGCCCCAACATGTTATGTCACTGAATCCACTCTAACTCTTACCATTTCCCAAGATCCTGAGATCGAGATCGAGACAATAATTTACGACAAATATCTATATTTTTTTTCTCAGTAAAAACTAATTCTATTAAGAGGAAGTATGATACAATAAGAAGATATAGCCAAGAGAGGCAAGAACATTGGCTGCCAGAAAGGATAGGCTATCCACCTCGGCCCCTAAAAAGGAAAAGAGAAGAGAGTTGTGCTGAGCATGAAGAAACAAGAAGAATAGATGAGCCAGAGCTGAATAAAGGATTCTACCCAACATGTGTAGAATCAGTTATACAACATTTTTTCCCTTTCTTTTTACCAACTTTGACCCAGTCAAGAAGACTTTGCTGAACCGGCATGATTTGCACACTGAGCTGAGCTGACAGGGAGGGTTTCTTGTCTGAGTCTGAGGTGGAGGATTCATGATTCCTTTTCTGAGAGAATGGAGGGACAGACGAAACCTCAATATTGGTCAAGGGCGGATCCTGTGCCGGTGTTACTTCCATTCCTTCCTCAACCTCTTCCTCTTCATCCGAGCTGAAATCGAAGTTGTCCATGGGGGGAGGATCATGAGGCTTCCAGCTTTTGGATTTCTGCTTAGGATTGACTTTCTTCTTTTGGGCAGGCATCGTAGGACAAGAGCCCTTAAGATGCCCTGTGTGATGGCAGTTACGGCAACGAAATGTTGTGTTCTCATAGTCCAATGTCTGAGTCCAATGGAAGTCTCCAATTTTGAGATTGATCTGGCTAGGAAGACCTTTGCTCATGTCTATCTATGCACAGATTCTGGCAAAGGTATATATTACTTTTTCCCCTCTTGATACGTCTGTGTCTAGAAAGCGGCCTAGAGAATTTTCGATCCCTTGGAATACTGCAAAATGCCATAGGTGCGCTGGGATATTTGGAAGTCTGACCCAGATGGGGAGCTTGTTGATGACTGTTGTAGAGGGATCGAAATCTAGAAACCAAGGGGTGAGGAATAAACCTGCTGAGCCCCAGAACCACGGGCCTGCTGTTAGAGCTTTCTGGTAGTCCTCATCTAGAACAAACACTACAATGAAGAAGCCCTTTGAGCATAGCAGCACCTTGCAATTGTTGGTCCAGTTGGAGTGAATCCATTGGTAGAGGTCTGCTGTGCGCGGCCATAGCCCATTGAACCTGCAAATGATGGCTTGTTCTTCAAACGTTTGGGTTTTCTCATCCAGCGATGGATGCATGATTTCAATGGAGGGGGTTTCCTCCAATTTGTCCACCAGAAAAGGCTTGGGTGCCTGAACTGGTGGAGCAGTTTTCTTAGGCATCTGAGCATGGACAACGTCTTTGTATGAAAACTTCTTCGCTGAGGATGACTGTCCAACAACTCCTCCTCTCAAGCGAAGGGAAAGAGTAATGGATGCATTTCTTTTAATGTTGTAAAAAGACAGGGGGAGAGGATCCTCAAGTTGTTTACCTTCATGGAGAAGTCGTTGAGCTGCAGAGGGTATCCCCAGCTTGAGATCCAGAGCATGCTTGAGGTCCTGCACAAGATCCGACGAGCTCACCCAATGTAGCAGAGTTTTGTCGGAGATAAGCCTGATCTAGATCTGGAACTCAGCAGAAAGATCAGGGTTCTGCTTTCCTTTGCAGATCCCAGGCGAGAGAAGGCTGAAGCTTTGAAGGGTCTTCTCCTCCTGAACTTGCCGCAGGGGGATATGAGGAGAAGAGGAAAGGGTCCAAAGATTATTGAATCTGTCAATGCGTTCTGCCCAGAAGGGCTTCCAGAAGATCCATTCAGGCCGAACCAGGAAACTTGAAAAATTCTGAAGATCTAGAACAGAGTATTGGCTATTCTGGGGGGACAGAGAAGGCACTGAAATGAGTGAGCAACCTTCTAGAGCAGAGTAATTCTTCCCGGGAGCCGCCGCCTGAGGAGAGACGAGAGGAAAATCTATGCGTTCTTCCTCAGCCACAGCATCTGCATTCTGATGGAGGCGGCTAGCATGAGATGCGGCAGTAGAGGTCCACGATCTAGCAGCTTCAGGGCTGAAGAAAACACAGAAGAGGGGGAGGGGTGCTTTCAGAATGTATTGGAAACCAGGCGTATCAGAAATGCAATAGAGCAGAAGTCCGTGATTGAATCGCACTTCTCCTGCATCCACAGGGCCGTCCAGAGGCCAGACGGCGGCCGAAGGCGAGGAGGCGGCGACTCTGGAAGTAGGGTTCATCTTCGGCGAGTATTTCACCATGGTTTAAACAAGATACCTAAGAAACAACAAATATCTATATGTTTATCACTTTATTAAATAATGGATCTCTCTCATTGTTCCTCAGCTTGAAGTCTCTCTCATATTAGAAAATAACCTTTTAAGTTCTTGAGACCAAGTTTCATGGAAATTGTCAACCATACTTCTATTTGCTGGGCTTATAAGATAATAAATCTCACTCATTTGGATCTTGGCATGGGTTGACAACTTGTTAAACAAATCCTCAAAATATCAAGACCAAGACAACAATGTAGTTATTGTGGAATTATACATCTATTAGGCTCATCAAGTAATGAAACCTCACAACACTCACCAAACAATTCCTTGGTGCATTTAAACTCATCCAATAGCCGAAGGCCTACGAACAAGACACAAATGGGAACATAAATTCTTTTGTTGATTAACGAACTTCTCTTAGTCATTTTTCTTCATAAGTGATCACTTATTTGTGAAAACCTAAGGAAAAATGCTTCAATGATTTGAAATGGGGCACTAAAGGCTCCTTGTCAAGCTTACAAGAACCTCTCGCACTCCAAAGCTTAAATATTCCCAAGATCTTATGATTAACCAATTGCGGAATTAATAATGCTTGAAATAGGTGTATGATGGTGTTTGTTTTAAACTGTTTATGTGCTTTAATTCATTTGCTTAAACTGATATTTAAACACATAACAGTAAATAATGCAGCAAAAAAAAACACATAAGGCAATGATATAATATGGAGTTCACCCAAACCTCTTGGGCTACGTCATCTTGAGCTTAAGTCAACTCGACTAGGCTCTTTAGGATTATGGTTGAATTCTTTTACAAGCTCCATGCTCAAATACATTAGTTTACAAATGAACGTATGGGTTCAGAATACCATCTTATCCCTCTGGCTGTTTGGCTCTCGGCTCTCGGCTCTTGGCTCTTGGATCTCAACTCTCGGCTCTGGCTCTGGGTCTGGCTCTGGCTCTAGCTCTTGGCTCTAGCTCTAGCTCTGGCTCTGGCTCTAGCTTTGGCTCTGGCTCTTGGCTCTGGCTCTGGCTTTGGCTCTTGGCTCTGGCTCTGGCTCTAGCTCTTGGCTCTGGCTCTTACTCTGGCTCTAGCTCTTGGCTCTGGCTCTAGGCTCCTTGAGCTTCTCTCAGCCTCTGCATGCCTCTGTAGTTCGCTCGACCTCCAAGCGACTCTCAGCAACCTTCCAACGACCTTTTTTAGTTGACCCTCTACTTATGAGTCACCCCGACTCCGCAGACTACCTCCTCTGGGCTTACACCGGTTCGCTTGACCTCCAAGCGAATCTCTGCAACCTTTAGCTACCTCTATCAACTGTGCTCTCTAGGTATTGTTGAATCCTTTGACTCTGTGGCTTCCACAGTCGATTCTATGTGTGTAATCATTCCTCTGTCTCTTCGACTGGCACTCTAGCGCTCTAGCTCTGTGGCTTTACGACTGGCACGCTGGTGCTTTGGCTCTGTGGTTCTGCAATTGGTACTCTAGCTTTGGCTCTGTGGCTGTGCGACTGGCCATATGGCTCACTGGCTCTGTGGCTCTGTGTATTACATAACACATCATCGTTACATAAATGCCCCATTACAACGTGGAACCAAAACGTTGTGGGAAAAGGGACCATTTCATAATGAAAAGGAATGGGTGGCCTTTCTTCGGACAAAATCCGTGAAATAACCATATTTCCAATACACAGAGAATATACATGGAAATACACCATCGGATGCAAAAACCGAACTTCAAATAACATTCAATCGCATCTATAAAACCATCGGGTCTACCATTATATCGCAAATCGCAATCACATGGCATTATGGCCAAAACCCCAAATACATGGAAATACACTATCGAGTGCAAAATCTGGACTTCAAACATTATAGAATCGTCCCTATAGACTTATCGGGTCTAGCCTTTATTGGCGTCGCAAGTCGCATATCGCATTGGCCCTTCTATCAGGGATCACCGATTGCCGATCGCCGATATCGCCGATTGTCGATCCGCCAATCAAATCTAGACTATTGATCTTGCTCCTCGATCTGACAATCAAGATCACACATGGCATACCACATCGACATATCGCATATGTAATGGCCCGGGGGTTCTTTCCATTAACTACATCGATCGCCAATCGCTGATGTTGATCATTGCAATCGCTCTATCGGCTCCGCCTGGGTCCCGATATCGCATGCATGCCTTCCTCCGATGTGACATATCAGAGATCCTTGATTGGGGGTTATTAAGGTCTTCAGTCTAAGTCCACCCCTTTAACCCTTCGATGTGATTTTTCCTTAAGGAATGCATATAAGCCTTTTATGCCAATTTTTCTAAGAATTTGCCTCCTTTTCAAAGGGACAATGGAAATATCCTTTCTGCGATAACTTCTTCATCTGAAGTCCATTTTAGCCCATTCAAATTGTATTAGATTCAGAATGAAAATATATATGCACTGAGACTATTTCCAAGAGCATCCTTTGAATTTCATTTTCCTTTGTTAGGAACATTCATAGACTTAAAAGTATATTCTAGATCCATTTTGGATCACGCCTTCCCACTAAAAGGATATTTTGGTCCCCAAAAGACTGATATACTGATCTGAATAGTAAATGAGAGTAACAACACCCTCTTCTTTCAACATCCATACACTTGCCTTGCATAGTGCCTCTGAACCAAAGTCTTTGACCACTTCCTTTCTGGATGTGCTGGTCCTCCTGGGAAGAACTGTCTTCCTCCTTGACTTCATGCAGAACTCCTGCTGAAAAGGTCACAATAGGTAGTTTGAACTTCTTTGCCTTGATCATTGATCCAAGGTGGCTCAAACCAATGTGAAGTTACATCTGCTTCAAAAAATTTTCATTTGTACCTGTTTGACATGCTGTCAACAACAACTGTTAACAACATCAGAAATACAGACAACAACTGGATGGCCTAAACTCCTGCTTCAACAAAAGAAACATATTTCACATCTTGTGAACACCTCCATGTCTTTACATCTGCATACAAATGATTGACTAGATAACAAGACAATAAAACATGACTTTAAAACAATTGACCCTTCAAGGTAAGCATGTAGAAAAGACCTTTAGGACTCTTTTTCAAAAGATGAAACACTTCATCATTATCTCCATCTTGGAGACCAAATCAACTTTTCCCAAGTCAATATAGCATCACATGCATGCCAAAGCAATCAACCCTGCATGTTAATTACACATTCATGTTCAAATACAAGGAAGTCATCATCATCCCTTTGTTCATGCATATCAAGCTTATGCATGCACTTCATCCTTCAACTTTCGCTTAAGCACACTGTACTTTCGAAGCTGAAATGAAATATAATGTTGCAACAATAAAGTGATTCTCCTACTCAACTTTTCCATTCACCTTTTTAGTAAAATCTTGCAACTTGCATCTCATTAACAAAGAAATGCAAATAGATGCAAAAAGACATGCAACCTTAATTGGATAAGAACTATAACCATTTCTTACCAATCCATTTCAAAGGTACTACCTTTGTTTGCACATTAGCATCAACATGTGAATCATCCTGAAACACATCAATCATGGAAACTTCCTTTCCATTCCTGCCATCTTCTCTTTCCACCTTCTTCAACTTTTATGGAAGCATGGTTGGATTCAGAGTCCAACACCTTTCAGGAAGATGTCCTTGCTTATGGCAGTGAGTGAAACACATGTGCATCCTCTTGACATCATGATTTTCCTTGTCCAATGGACCTTTGGCTTCTTGCTTCCTTTCCTTCAAAATTTTCTTGTATGTGGCCATTCTCTTCCAACATCTAGAAACAACATGGTTATCCAAACCACAAAAGGAACAAACAATTCTTTTCCAATTCTTACATGGAAATTTATCATGCTTAACACAAGCAAAAGGAATGTGTTTGGAACCAGATTTATACCTTTCTTTTTCACCTTTATTGCCTTCATGAGGAGGTGAACTGAATGAAGAAGTGGCTCTCTTTGGAACATCATAAATCTCTTCAAGGCTGTCATAGTTTCCACAACTCTCTGGTTCAAGTGCATGCTTTTGGACACCTGCATCCTGCAAATGATGTTTCAAGCTATTGCATTCTCCACGAATACAATCTTTACACTCTTGAGGTAGAAGACCTGAAATGAAACTCCTTCTTGGAACTGTTTCAATGGCCTTCATCGCAGCTTTGGAACTTTCTCCATAAGACTATCCATAGCCAAGACCCAAATACTTAGGCCTTTTCTCAACCATTATTGGCTCAACAATACCTTGTGCATGTTTTCCCAAGCCTTTCCCTTCATAGCCCATCTTGGACATTAGCTTGGAACCTATGCCTCTGGTATGTTTTTCAAAAGAACCAATATAAACATTCTTAGAGGAATTCGAAGACAAACAGGAATTATTTACCTCTTCTTCAAGCTAATGCTTGACCAAGGCTTCTTTGGCAACAAAGAGCCGTGTCTCCAACTCATGCACCCTTTCCAGGTTCATATTTGCAATATGAAGTTGCCTCTCCATTTCCTGCACTTTATCAGAAAGCAACTACTTCTCTTCCTTCATGGAAAGCAACTGCTTCTCTTCCTTCATGGAATTCAACTACTCTCTAAGAATAATGCTCTTCCTTCCATCCTCATACATTTCTCTCACCATATACATCATGGTGGAAAAATCTCTCTTCAAGTCTTCATCAAAGAAGCTTGTGATAGGAGGAATTTGAGGATTCACTTGTAGAAGTTGTCAATATGCCAATGAACTTGTAAAAAAACTTCAAACAAGATTAATCAAAGAGCTTATTCAAGAAGCCTTTTGAAACAAACCTCTTGTGCTTCAAGGATTGCTCTGAGGTCCTTTTGGATAAGAAGAATGCCTTCAACACTTATTCCTTCTTGTCCTCTCCTGGACTTAGATAACAACAGCTTTCCCTGAACCTTTGCAAACTCAAACAATAGTCAGTTTACAAACAATCAAACAATCAATCCTTAACTGCCCAAACGCCTTTCAGACAAGCAATCTTTTACTCTATAAATCAAGCATTCTGATCTGATATCACCTTCTTTGAAGGTGGGGTTAACCAACCTACTCTAATACCACCTGATATGAAATGGGACACTAAAGGCTTTTTGTCAAGCTTACAAGAACCTCTCCCACTCCAAAGCTTAAATATGCCCAAGATCTTATGATTAACCAATTGTAGAATTAATAATGCTTGAAATAGGTGTATGATGATGTTTGTTTTTAAACTATTTATGTGCTTCAATTCATTTGGTTAAACTAATATTTAAACATATAACAGTAAATAATGCAGCAAATAAAAAAACACATAAGGCAACGATATAATATGGAGTTCACCCAAACCTCTTGGGCTACGTCTCCTTGAGCTCTAGTCAACTCAACTAGGCTCTTTAGGATTATGGAGGAATTCTCTTACAAGCTCCACACTCAACTCCATTGGTTTAAAAATGAACCTATGGGTTCAGAACACCATCTTATCCCTCTGGCTATTTGGCTCTCTGGCTCTCGGCTCTCGACTCTTGGCTCTTGGCTCTCAGCTCTCGGCTTTGGCTCTAGCTCTAGCTCTGGCTCTTTCTCCTAGCCTGACTCATGCCTCGGGCTCTTTCTCTGGCTCTTGCTCTAGATTTGGATCTTGGCTCTAGCTCTGGCTCTCACTCTTGGCTCTGGCTCTGGCTCTAGCTCTTTCTCTAGCTTTGGCTCTTGGCTCTGGCTCTTGGCTCCTTGAGCTTCTCTCAGCCTCTGCATGCATCTGTAGTTCACTCGACCTCCAAGCGACTCTCAGCAACCTTCCAGTGACCTTTTTTAAGCGGCTTATTGCTTTTGAGTCAACCCAACTCCGCAGACTGCCTCCTGTGGGCTTACACTAGTTCACTCGACCTCCAAGGGAATCTTTGCAACCTTCAATTGCCTCAGCTGCCTCTGTCAACTGTGCTCTCTCACTTTTGTGGAATCCTCCGACTCTGTTGCTTCCACAGCCGATTCTCTGTGTGTAATCATTCCTCTGTCTCTTCGATTGGGACTCTAGTGCTCTGGCTCTATGGTTATGCAATTGGCCATCTAGCTCGTTGGCTCTGTGGCTTTGCATATTACATAACGTATCATTGTTACAGAAACGCCCCATTACAACGTGGAACAAAAATGTTGTGGGAAAAGGGATCGTTTCACAATGAAAAGGAACAGGCGGCCTTTCTTCGAACAAAATCCACAAAATAACCATATTTCCAATACACATAGAATATACGCGGAAATACACTATCGAGTGCAAAAACTAGACTTCAAATAAAATTCAATCGCATCTATAAACCCATCGGGTTTGCCATTCTATCGCAAATCGCAATCAAATGGCGTTATGGCCAAAAACCCAAATACATGGAAATACACTATCGGGTGCAAAATTTGGACTTCAAATATTATATAAATAGCCCTATAAACATATGAGTTCTGGCCTTTATCGGCATCACAAGTTGCAAGTCACATTGGCCCTTGTATCAGGGATCATTGATTGTCAATCGTCGATATCGCCGATTCGTTGATCAAATCTGGACCGTTGATCTTGCTCCTCGATCTGATGGTTCAGATTGCACATGGCATATCGCATCGGCATATCACATATGTAAAGGCTTGGGGGTTCCTTCCATTGACTACGATGATCACTGATCGTTGATGTCGATCATCACAGTCACTCTATCGGCTCCGCCTAGGTCCCGATATCACATGCATGCCTTCCTCCGATGTGACATATCGGAGATCGTCGATTGGGTGTCCTTAAGGCCTTCGGTCTAAGTCCGCCCCTTTAACCCTCTGATGTGATTTTTCCTTAAGGAACACATATAAGCCTTTCATGCCATTTTTCTAAGAATTTGCCTCCTTTTCAAAGGGACAATGGCAATCTTCTTTTTGTGATAACTTCTTCATCCGAAGTCCATTTTAGCTGATTCAACTTGCAGTAGATTTAGAATGAGAATATATATGCAATGAGACTATTTCCAAGAGCATCCTTTGACATTCATTTTCCTCTGTGAGGAACATTCATAGACTTAAAAGTCTATTCTAGATCCATTTTGGATCACGCCTTCCCACTAAAAATATCTTTTGGTCCCCAAAAGACTAATATACTGATCTAAATAGTAAATGAGAGTAACAATACCCTCTTCTTTCAGCCTCCATACACTTGCTTTGCATAGTGCCTCTTAACCAAAGTCTTTGACCACTTCCTTTCTGGATGTGCTGTTCCTCCTGGGAAAAACTGTCTTCCTCCTTGACTTCATGCAGAACTTCTGCTAAAAAGGTCACAGAAGGTAGTTTTAACTTCTTTGCCTTGATCATTGATCCAAGGTGGCTCAAACCAATGTGAAGTTACATCTGCTTCATAAAATTTTCACTTGTACCTGCTTGACATGCTGTTAACAAAAACAGAAATACAGACAACAACTGGATGGCCTAAACTGCTGCTTCAACAAAAGAAATAGATTTCACATCTTGTGAACACCTCCATGTCTTTACATTTGCATACAAATGATTGACTAGATAACAAGCCAACAAAACATGCCTTTAAAACAATTGACCCTTTAAGTCAAGCATGTAGAAAAGACCTTTAGGACTCTTTTTCAAAAGATGAAACACTTCATCATTATCTCCATCTTGGAGACCAAATCAACTTTTCCCAAGTCAATATAGCATCACATGGATGCCAAAGCAATCAACACTGCAAGTGAATTACACATACATGCTCAAATACAATGAAATCATCAACATCCTTGTGTTCATGCATATCAATCTTATGCATGCATTTCATCCTTCAACTTTCACTTAAGCACACTGTACTTTCAAAGTTGAAATGAAATATAATGTTGCAGGAATAAAGTGAGTCTCTTACTCAACTTTTCCATTCACCTTCTTGGTAAAATCCCGCAACTTGCATCTCATTAACAAAGAAATGCAAATAGATGCAAAAAGACATGCAACCTTAATTGGATAAGAACTCTAACCATTTCTTACCAATCCATGTCAAAGGTGCTACCTTTGTCTGCACATCAGCATCAACATGTGAATCATCCTGAAACACATCATACATGGAAACTTCCTTTCCATTCCTGCCATCTTCTCTTTCCACCTTATGGCCAAAAACCCAGATACATGGAAATACACTATCGAGTGCAAAATCCAGACTTCATATATTATAGAATTTACCCTATTAACTTATTGGGTCCGGCCTTTATCAGCATCGCAAGTTGCATATCACATTGGCCCTTGTATCGGGGATCACTGATCCACCGATCAAATCTGGACCATTGATCTTGCTCCTCAAACCGAATGTCGAGATCGCACATGGCATATCGCATCAACATATTTCATACGTAGTGGCCCAGGGTTTCTTTCCATTCACTATGCAGATTACCGATCATCGACGCTGATCATCACAATCGCTCTATCGGCTCCGCCTGGGTCCCGATATCGCATGCATGCCTTCCTCCGATGCGACATATCGGAGATCGCTGATCGGGGGTCCTTAAGGCCTTTGGTCTAGGTCTGCCCCTTTAACCCTCCAATGCGATTTTTCCTTAAGGTACCATATAAGCCTTTTATGCCATTTTTCTAAGAATTTGCCTCCTTTTCAAAGGGACAATGGCAATCTTCTTTATGCGATAACTTCTTCATCCGAAGTCCATTTTAGCCCATTCAAGTTGCAATAGATTCAGAATGAAAAGATCTATGCAATAAGACTATTTCCAAGAGCATCCTTTCAATTTCATTTTCCTTTGTGAGGAACATTCAAAGAATTAAAAGTCTATTCTAGATCTGTTTTAGATCATTCAACTTGCTATGGTTTCACACTGAGACTTGAATAATCCTTATTCATTCACACCAAGGAACCAAAAAACAAACAAACTAATCCTGCAATGATCACCTATGTATTATGGACAAGAATTAATAATTAATCCCAAGATGGATGTTCTCTATTTTGGACCAATTCCCATCTCACAAACTCTTGCTCTCTACTCACTCTCCTCAATGCCTTAAAGCTTACAATATTTAACCTCAAAGGATATTGACACCAAAATTGGTTTAGATCCTTAAATCTCTCCACTAAAAATTCTAAAATGCGTTAGATTCTGTAACGAATTACCATTATAGTATTCATACATATGAGGATTGATAATATCAAATCCTTCACTCCCCACTTATCGACTCAAATAAACCATTTACATCATAATTAAAGGAAATAACCTTATCCTTTTAGAAATTGATTACAACTCAGGAAAATAATTAATTAAATTAAGCGAACCCACTCTCTTTAGTAAATTTCAAAGACCCTTTGAGTATATTCAAAGTAATTGACTTCTGATGGGATTTCTCTGGCATCATAGAGGGAGGTTTGCGTTTAAAAATACATGAAAATAAATGTTGAAAATTGGAGAAAATATAACTTGTGCAAATAATCAAAGAAACATTATATCTTGTTAAAATGAGTTGATTCAATATGCACTATATGGTGTATATATAACTAAATGAAACATTGAATTATATGTTTTTATTTTAGCCTTGAATTAATTAAGAAGCTAATGAGATCAAATTCCTTGATGTGTATATGTTTGATCATCTAGGATGGATCTAAGGGTGATTGTAATGTGGTAGGACAAACAATTTTCAGTTTATGGAGATATACATACATACATACATACACACACACACACACACACACATATATATATATATATATATATATATATATATATATATATATATATATATCTATATATATATATATATATATATATATATATATATATATATATATATATATATATATATATATATATATATAATGAGATTTAGGATATTTACCTAGTTTTGGGTGGCTTGAGTGGTTGATATTTACATGATAATGCTGCCCACCTCGATTTAAATCTTCACTAACCTTCCTGAATATGGTTTGTGGGATATCATACTAGGTACATTAGGGTTTTCTTGGAAGCAGTGCTTTGTGGTCCTCGGTTGTATCAATACTTATATTAAAAGTAAGAAAAATAAGGAAAAGAAAAATATACTAAAGATATTTATATTTCCCTTGTAAGCATTATCCACATGATCCCAACACAAACCTAATATTAAGTCTCAATCTACCAAGCACCAAGAAGGATACAATCTCTTGAAATGTAAATTGTTTGATAATTTAAAATTGATTTAGACTAGGGTAAAAAATTGGTATGTGAATATCATATTCATAATTTTCTCTTTTTATTTAAATGTGATGCTCTACTTTTGTTTCTATGAAAAGTAGTTTTTATATACAAATGCTAACTATTTTATGTTTTTATTCTTTCAAATTTTGGTGATATCAATCTTGGTGATATCTATAGGGTTTAACCATGTAGAATTAATTATTACAAATAGATTCTTGATAAAACAAAAAAAATGAAATGGAGAACACATATATTAACACAAATATTTTACATTGGAAACTTAAACTAGGAAACTTAGAAATATTTTTTATTATATTCATCTTTGTAGTATTAAAATACAATATATATGTTTCTCACCATCCATAAACCGCCAATTGATTTACCTGGTATTAGAATACAATCATTGTTCCTTAATTGAAACTACAAAACCATGGGATAAATCATCATGCACCAAAAAATCGTTAAAAGTGAAAACCATGTGCCGAAAACCACCAAAAATGAAAGAAAAAAGGCAGGAATTTTTTTATATGGGTGTTTCATAATACCCTCCTATGACCCCTCCCTGCCCCCATATAAATGTCTGATGCAACATACATTTCATGGAGGTAGTTGTGAAAAGAATACAACATTCTCCTACTTGTTGTTTTCTTCACATAGGGGGTTACAAGAGTAGATGATTAACAATACAAGACAATAATGCCCATTGTTTCTCTACACCAAGAGAAATTCTCAATGCTCACAAAATTTGTTAATGAATCTGCAACATTATTTAAAGTTTCCACTTTCACCAACAAGTACTTTATTTTGTTTAATCATATCTCTCACAAAGTCATATTGAGCATCAATATGATTTGTTCTAGGATGAAACACTAGGTTCTTCACTAGGAATATTGTACTTTGAATATCACAATATATTGTCACAATTCATTGTACCAATCTAATACATGAAAAAAATATTTGTAACCATATTGATTCCTTGCTTGCATGAGTGTTTTCCATGTATTTGGATTATATAGTTGAGAGTGCCACTATATATTGTCTCTTTCTCATTCAAATTATTTCTCCTCCAATTAACTTTTAAACACATATCCACTTGTAGATTTTCTATGATCCAGATCTCTAGGCGAGTTTGCATCAACAAATCCATGTTTGTCCAACACTTTGTCCAATATTGGTCTTCCTTAGTAGCACAATCCATAACTAGCAATGCCACACAAATACCTGAAAATTATATGTACTACCATCGAATGTTAAACATTGCATCCATCAAACTTCTGGTTGCAGTAGCAGAACATGTCCTCTTCCTCTTCCTATGCCTTGGGACATTGTTCTACAAATAACTTTACAATTAAAGGAATAGGTAATTTACTTGTTTACATTCCTACATATTAAACCTTTGCAATAACGTCTTGACATATCCCATTATTTAACCAGTGTTTCTTGTTTTCCCAAACTCTTTAAATTTTCATGTCCATAATGAAATTTGTAGCATCAAGATCCTTCATGTCAAATCTACAGGACAACTGAGTTTTCAATTCCTAGATGATTCCTCTATCATTTCCCATCAACAACATTTCATCCATGTATAAGACCAAATAAAAAATATGATCACCAACTAATTTGAAATACACACAGTGATCTGATTTGCTCTTTATGAACCTAAGTCCTAACATATAAATATCTTTTTTTTAATACCACTTCCTTGGTGATTACATTAACCCATATAGGGCCTTCCCTGTCTTGCATACTAGCTCTTTCCTTCCCTTCACTACAAGGCCTTTTGGTTTGTTCATGGATATTTCTTCTTTTAGATCCCTAGTGTAGAAATGTTGTCTTCTTGTTTATGTGACTTCAAATTAAAAATCATGGTAAAAGATAAAATAAATATAATATAATTTAAATTGCAATAAGAGAAAATACCTCATCATAGTCAATTCCCTCT
Source organism: Pinus tabuliformis (assembly GCA_031772625.1). Taxonomy (NCBI): domain Eukaryota; kingdom Viridiplantae; phylum Streptophyta; class Pinopsida; order Pinales; family Pinaceae; genus Pinus; species Pinus tabuliformis. The sequence continues at coordinate 1,208,990,881 of CM062804.1, read as the reverse complement.
ACCTTGGAATATGCTTTTGTGACTAACCAATCTATAATTGTATATCTCCACTTTTCCTTATGCATTCAAATTCTTCTTAAACACACAAATTTTTCCAATGGGATTTACTCCTATTCAAAACTCCACTTGATCCCAAGCTTCATTTTTGTCTAAGGCTATCAGTTCTTCAACCATGGACCTTTTCCAAAGTTTTTCATCATATGAATCCATAGTCTCCCTAATAGTTCCAGGATAATCATTAGTAACAAATAAAGAAATTTATATATAGAAATTAGTTGGAGTATAATGTTTTGGCTACTTTCTTTCCCAAGTTGATCTCCTCAATACCAGGGTATGTGGTTCTTCTTCTTCTAATTATTGTTCTTCTAGAGAGTTTAATTTATCATCCTTCAATTTAAACTTTATCTTCTCTAGTTTTGTCATTCTTTGTAAGATTTCCTATTTGACATCTTTTCTTTCTCTAATTCTATATATTAACTATACATGACCTTATTAGGTTCGAGTTCCAAATCTTATAACCTTTTATACCATCTCTATACCTAATAAATATACAATTTTTAAAATTATTATCTCGATTACCTTTATTTGTTTTTAGAATGTGTACATAAGAATCATAGAAAAATACCCTAAGTTGTTTAATGACAGGTTTTTTACTAGTCCATACCTCATTTGGATTCTTGTCATCAAAAATTGATGAGGGTGATATATTTATTAGGTAACATGCAACATCCACTTCCTCTGCCCAAAATTCCTATCAAAACATAGAACCACTAAACTTTCTCCTTGCTTTCTCCATTAACGTCTTATTCATCCTTTCTACAACTCCATTCTGTTGAGTTGTGTATGGAGTAGTCTTCTTCCTTTGTATACAACACTTATTATAAAATTCTTTGAATTGATTCTTGCATAATTCTTCTCCATTATTCAACATCAACACATTAATTTTCTTTTCTGTTTGATTTTCCTCAAGAGTCTTAACTCTTTAAATTTTTAAAGAATTCATATTTCTTCCTTTGGAAATCAATCCATGTGTTCCTTAGGAATTCATTTATAAATTAGACGTAGTGCACATATTTATATAGTGATGGAGCCGACACAAGTCTAAGAACATCAATATGCACCAAATGTAATATTCCATCTTCCCTTGTAGCACTAGAGGAAAATATTATGCAATTCTACTTTACATATAAGAATGTTCATAGATCAAAATCCAAAGAGTAGTTAGACATGCCTTCTACCATACCATTTATATGTAGTACAAGGAATTCCTTCTCTCTGATATCCCCCAATATTTGATGCTACAACATGGAATTTTATCCAGAGATTGTTGGAGTTTAATCTTTTTTAGCTCAAATATTAGGAACAACAAAAATTTTGCACCCATCACTAATGCTTTACAACAACAAGGTTTAAAGAGTTCTAATATGAACTCCCCTTAGTAATATCGTTGCTCTCGCAAACCATCTTGCAAGTATCCTTATAGGGATATGCACGATTTGTTTTAACCCTTGAGAGAGGGTTTCCCTACAGGAATTTCCTTGCATACCTAGCATTCAATAGTTCATGATCTAACCTCATATTTTGTTCCTTTGATTTGAATAGATCGATTCCACCATTCTTAAAACTAATCACTTGAGTTTATCTTCAGTTTTCTCATTCATGTATTCAAAGCCCATTCCTATTTAGTAGGGCTCCTTAGATTTCTTCCCCCCTCCTTGCATTAGTGGGGGGGAATTTTATCTTATGTATCCAATTCTGTAGCATTTATAATATCAATCCTAACCTCTTGCAATCTAGGCACATGTATATGGGATATTTACTTCATTTTAGTATATTTTAGCCTATTGAGGCTAGCCATTGATGTATTATAGGTGTGATCCCATTTCATCTCACTTTGCTTGGCTCCATTTTATTGGGCATACCATTGTTTTCTTTGTTCTAAATTATCTCGATAGGTATGGGTATGACTACCTCATCTCATTTAAATCATGTGTATGCACCTTGAGACTCTTTTTTTTTTACAAATGGTATCCTCCCAAAACCTTCTTATAGGTGGTCCTAATCCTTATGGTGATTCTATCTCCTTGGCTAGATCATTTTGCTAGTTAAATACAACTATAATGTAATTCAATCATACGATGTGTGCCTAACCTCACACATTAAAGATCAACCTATTATCACACAAAATTGGCTCACCTAACCCAAGTCACTCAAATTATCAAAATACAACATTTGAATATGAACTTCTCATGTTAAAATTCACTTTTACATCATTATCTCATGAAAATAGTCTGAGGAACCACTTTTTCTAAGCTATTTTCATTATTTTACCCATATTTTATGGAAAAAACCCAAAAAACCATTTTCGCTGATGTATTTTTGAAAAGTATAAGATTTAAACATTTTAGTCAATTTTTTTACTTCTAATTACTTTATCTCTTTTTTAAGCTTATATGAAATTATATTACTTCATGCTGACATTGAAATGTTTTATTTATTGATGAGAGTGAATGAAATATTTTCACCACATTGGGTTGAATACTAAAAACAAATCAAGTTATCATAGGGAAATTAAGTTTATTAATGTTTTATAATAGGTTTAATTAAAATTAACAAAACATGCATACTAATTTTTGTTTCTTAATTATAAATCACATTGTTTTTCTATTTAAAACATATTTATTTTTATTTTAAAATAGATATATATCAACTTGGATTGAGTATAGATGAAATAACACATCATTCTCATACTAAACTATAAAATGCACTTCTCAATATGATAATAATTTTATTTAAAATCCACCTCTCAATATGATAATAATTTTATTTAATTTTATTTAAAAATACTAACCATTTACATTCAAATAAATTGACCACTTACATTCAAAATAAATGATTTATATAAAAAAAAAAAATTTACTAATAAAAAATTTAATTCCATACTTACTAGTTTACATGTGCTTATCATTAACATTAACATTAAAATGGCCATATTAAAATTTAGGAAATTCGTCCTTTCGGCATTGTATCAAATCCCCATAAAATATAGACATATATATGAATGACCTAAATTTTCATAATATGGAATGTCGTTCTTGGCACCGATGTTACCAATATCTTGCTTTATTGAAATTAAAAATGGCGTTGTTTATCAAGATTATAAATTTGTGTTGACGGCAGATTTTTTTACTGAAATTTGGTAAAAAAGATTCAGAAGTGTTTGGATCATTTTTTATGGTGGAAATTGATTAACACCATTAAAAACACTTGAGTTATCTAAAGCTTTAAAGTTTGACAACTGTAACACAAATTTTAAAAAAAATTGCCAAATTTTATCATAATGTTAATTTGTGAGTTCTTTAAACTACACTTAAAAATAAATACTCCTTTACTTTCGGCATTAAAAGCAAAAATGAGCTTGTTGAAGACTTTAGATTGACAAGCTTGCTTTATTAAAATTAAAAATAAGTACTCCTTTACTTTGGAGATTAAAAGCAAAAAGAGCTCAGTGACAACTTGATATTGGCAATGAATCTTCTTTGAATCATAATAAGGTTTTTAATATAATTAGTTTATATTTATTTTAATTTCGAAAATGTTAATTGTTTAGAGGAATCAAATTTTTCAATGTGTAAATTTTCTTTCTGAATGTAATATTTGACAAAATGTTTGAGTGTAAAATTTGAGGAAAGATTTGTACTTTTAAAGTTTTGATTTCTCTTGACACTTAATAAATAGTTAAGATGGATATAGATGCTTTGATCCCTCTTGGCACTTAATAGATAGTTAAGATGGATATAGGCTTTGTTAATTTCTAAAAATAAAATTTAAAATTAAAATGATATGATTTTTATATTTAAATATATGACATGGAAAAAATTATTATAATAATTTTTAAAAAATTATCTAACACTTATGAATTTTGGTTTTTCAGCACGGGACACCAAAGCACATATCTACCTAGAACCTTTTTTCTTTTAAACATGCTATATTCCACATGCCTATCATTAGTCAATACCACGAGTTATCATAAACCTAGAACTCAAAAGCCACTAATAACATAAGTGAATCAAACTTAAGTAAACTACCCAACCATAATCAATAAAAAATTCATATAAATTCAAAAATAAATTAATGAAAATTCATATAAATTCAAAAAAAAATAATAATTTACAAAGTTAATTACGATTTCACTCCGTTAAAACATTACATAATATTAAGATGGAGAAACTTTCAATGCAATATAATCATAAATAATAAATCTTAAAATTTAATGAGCTATAAATAATCAATCTTAAAATTTAATAAAAGTATATTACATGTAGCCTTAAGCACTTTTCACTCGGTTAAAACATTACATAATACTAAGATGGAGAAATTCTCCATGCAATATAATCATAAATAATAAATCTTAAAATTTAATGAGTTATAAATAATCAATCTTAAAATTTAATAAAAGTATATTACATGTAGCCTTAAGCATGTATTAATATATGGTTTAATATCAAACCGTTGACATAAATGTGCACACTACATTCTATCTGAAAATTTAATAATAATAAATTTATAGTACAATTTTTTTTCAAACACAACAAAATGAACTTTACGTTTTCATTCAAAATAAAAGTTTAAAGTGTACATGTATTAAGAACTTTTTTTTCTTTAGACAAATCTATTGACACCTAATTATAGGGATTGGGTGAACAACTGTAATTAGTGTAAATAAATAATAGAGAAAATGAAGAGTCATCGAGAGATGAACTGAACAATGACTCTCTCTTGTATATAATAATGAACAACCTGAATGAATAATACAATTACATTTGAGGAGTTATCTCCTGGTTTAAGAAAATCCACAAAAAAATATTAAATTAATACAAAGTCTCAATCTTATCATACAAACAGGAAAAAATATGAAATTAATACAAAATCTCAATCTTATCCTACAAACAAGATCTACATAGTGACAATGTCTCTATTTTTTTTTCCCAGGTGGCTCTTGTTTTTATTTTTTTGGTTTGTACTAAGAGCTACTTCTTCCCCACTCGAAATGTAAAATAACTATGTATTTTATTGAATCTGAAAAATCCTACCGTTATAAAATTGGTGTCCTTGAAAAAATAACCTTTGGAGGCATTACGCCCATTTTCCTGGGGACAATTGTTTTGGAAAATAAGATTTATTTTATTTGTTTTGAACTGAATAGAGTTCCTAGTAGATTCTTTATGCTTAATGCTACAATAGCACTCGATGCCCAAGCCTTGGATCTGACACCCGACATAAGCAATCTGCAGTTCTTCCCATCAAATAAATGTGCAAGGGCCTTATTTCGTAGAAATTTCAGAATATACGAATGAAAGAAGGACTACATGCAGATGCAATGTTAGTCCTTATCGGAGCTATCACTTGGAAAGGAGTGAATTTGATAGGTAGAAGGCCATAACCTAGACCTTTTCCTTGAAGTTACCTATTGAGGAATTGTAAGGCAAGACAGTCCAGCAAGTTAGTTTGCATAAATGTTTGTGCCGAGTTGCCTTTGACAGTTATGCTTTCTGTTAAAATATTCACGAGTTAAAAATAAAAACTAGATAGCCCTTGTATACCACCCACTAGTGCTAACATATATCACCTTTATATAGTACCAGCATACAATTAAACAATTGAGTATACTGTAGTATTTATGTATATCTATCTATATATATTAAATTAAATAATTCGAAGTGTATTAATTGCAAATAAAAGAATTCAAAGTGTATAAATTGCAAAATAAAAGAATTCAGTATATATACTATAAATTGTAAATAAAAGACTTTAAAGAAAGTGTTCCCCTAACTGTTTTGTGTTGCATAGGATGGTCATTTTATAACAATCAACAGATAAATGTTGCATAGGATGGTCATTCTATAACAATCAACAGATAAAATTTGTTTCCGAAAGATGGAAAAACCACCTAGAAATAAAAAAATAATCCAAGGTATTGTTATACAAATGTAAAATGAAAGAAACCCAAAAAAATCATCTGATATTTCCAACCACTAGCAAGCATTAATTTACAATCACAGAATATGATCAGATAATTTCGTATTTATATCTTAAAATTGAGTGGCCAGGCGAATTAAATATCTCCACTTACATTAATGTCAAATATAGATGGAGATACAAAAAGAGGAGTTATATAACCTTCCTAGCGGGATCATCAAATCCGTCTCTTTGGTGTGGAGACTTCAAAGGTTCCTCAAGGATTTTTGATACCATGGCATTGGCCATTGAATTTCCAATTAGAGTTTCAAAATTGTTGAAGTTAGCAACACCATTAAAGGAAGGATGATTCCCATTCCTTCTTATCTAGGAAAGAGGCAAGAAGATGTTGTTGCAATTGCCTTTGTTGTTGCCCCTTTGTTGTAGCAGAAAAACATGGACAAGTATTTACAAACAAGACCATTATTACAAAATTATTACAGTTCAAAACATATCTATTGAACTTAATATGTATGTACAATAAATATTTTTGTTGTCCACATAATTAAGGGTTAAGTTAAATATGGGAGATCACCTAAACATATGAAGAAGCGGCTTTATCATAGTGCTTCTCATTTGTTAGTGAGAAGAAAATATCCCCAAAAATAGAGCACCATTCAAACAAAAAGCTTCCAGGTGCATCAATTGCTGGAATCCAAATCCAGTTAGAAATAAAGTTGTATCAGTTATTTTTGGGACAATCTATTCTAGATTTAAGTGACCTAGACAATTGATACATAAATGAGGTCAAATATTACCAAAATGGAGCTTTAATTTGAAATTATCATATCACTGGAGCTTGTGCTTGATTTGCATAAAGTTTAAGAGAACCAGGCCATCGAACGCATTGGAAAGTAAAGTAAAAAAAGCCTGAGCCATTAAAAACACTTCTTATCATTAAAGGAAAAATACTTCGGGAATTAAAAGAGAAATTTGAAGAAATTTCACCCAAGAACGAAGCATAAAGAAACATTTAACAGATAAATGAGGTTAACATCACAAGATGAAGTAATTATAACAAGATCAAAGGAACTCTAAGTTGAAATCCTCATAATACTGAAACTTTATCATTGATTTACATAAAATTTAACATAATCATACCACTAAATCACTAGAAAGCAGAGCAGAGAAAGCCTAAACAAATGAAATAAATCGTTATGCCAACTCAGAAGGTCAAATATGAAACTAAAATCACTAGAAAGAAGAAATCACTAGAAAGTGGAGCAGAGAAAGCCTAAACAAATGAAATAAATCATTTTCCCCAACTCAAAAGGTCAAATATGAAACACCGGGGTGGTATCGAGATGTAGTGTAAGGTTAGTTCTTTGTTTGACTATAACATCTAGTTGGGCTATGATAACATTATCCGGAAGACTGAGAATCTAATATCTATGTCCTTGGCTCTGCCAGGGCAGCAACAAGCACGACGACATGGGGAAAGACATGATATCAATGGTGTGGACCAGTGGCCAAGAGATGGGCCTACAAATTTATTTATTTAGCAAATTAATTACATTAATGAGGCTCACATAATTTGACAATTTTCAATGGTTTAATATCCTTGGCACGTTTTAATATTGTAAAAACTTGTCCATCTTTATACATAGCCTACTATGCACTACCTCCCTTTTTTAAAATAACAATGAAAACCATATTAGGAAATGTTGGCAATTTATTCTGTTTTTTATACATCAATTGGTTTCCTTTTAAGTGACAAGTTTTGTGCATAAGGTCCATTGGGGAGGATGCTTCGAAACACCTGGTGACAAAATCCCGTGTTTATGTGATTTGGGTTCGGGTATTGTGCAACGCATTATAGTTTTGTGTAATTGAAATAATTCTTTTGCGTTATCTCTTATTAATGCCAATCGCTTCTTCTGTGTTAGCATTATAGTTTTGTGTAATCGAAATCCTCCTTCTGTGTTATCTCTTATCAATACCAATATCTTATTCTGTGTTATCTATTGTTAATGCCAATCTATTCATGGCCACAGGCATGATACGGTACTCTCTGCCTCACCTTGCAATGATGCTTTTTGTGTGGAGGTGAGACAAAAGATGATTACGTATGGCGAATTAATCCGGTAAGATGATTACCTGTTTTTTCATCTTCATTGTCGAAAGTGTATAAGTGAGGTGAGGTTGCTGAAGGTGTCTTATTGTTGCAGGTGGGATATTTATAAAGGCTTGACCACCTGCTCATGCTCACTTCATGGATGAGATTCTAGCTCTCTTTACTGGTTGTGGTGTTTTGTTAGGTCCCTATAATACTAGTGATTCCCCCATTACTATTGTCATTGTATCCCTTATTGTTATCATTGTGCCCCTATTGTCCCCATACTGTTATTGGTGTGCCCCATAGAAACCCATTATTGTTATTGTTGTGCCCTTATGTTATTACTATTAGGTTAGCTTGATTATATTGTGACCCCTTAGACTTTTATATATAGAAGGGAGGTTTAGTCATTTGTATCATCCAAGAATTATTCATTTATGTAATGTAAAGGAGGTTTCACCATTGAAGAGGCTGAATTCTAAGGCGTCGATCTATCTTTTCTAACTTTTTATGAGCTGGTTTCCTAGCATTTGGTATTAGAGCTTTGGATTCTAGGGTTTTATTGCTCCAAATAGGTCATCATGGAATTTTCACTGTAACTTTTTTCTACCACGTTTCAGAAGCTAAAAAAACCCCATTTGAGCCGAACATGTTCTGAACTTCGGGTCCAAATTTTAGATCTTGTCTCACTATAGTTTCGGAGATATGATCTGAGAAAGTTAGGGTTTTTGCAGACTCCCGAATTACATTCCAAACAAGTGACCTAGGGAAACTTATCATAATTTTTGTTCTAAGCATCAGATTGAAATTTCGTAAGAAGTTTCAGAAAGATGACGACATCTAGGTTTCTGTATATGAGTTTCAGGTACTAAGGTCAAAACAATGACACATGGCACTTCATACAAGTTTGCTCTACTCAACTAGTCTATAATCAAGTCACTGTGGGCGATTTGGCATAAATCTTCCTTGGAGAATCCAATCTTGACCAGACTTGTGGGGAAGGAAAGAGGACTCAAAGGACTACTTTAGGACACAATTTCAGATATTCGAGATCTGTAGTTACAGAGGTACAACAGATTCGATATCGAGCTCTTACAAAGTGAAAAAAAGGTGTGTAGTTTTTTTTAAAATTTTGAATAAGATTGGTTTGAAAAATTAGTTTGAAGGAATTCAAAGGGAATAGTGAAGAATTATTAGCATTAATTGATGCCCTGAAGAAAGAAAATGGAAACACCTAGTAAGAAACCTAAAAGCTATAGCATGACTCATGAAGAAGAGGAAGAAATGCAACATGATATATCACAATTACAGGACCAAGTATAACAAATTTCACTCTCACAAAAGGTAACTGAAGCCAAGATGAATGACATGGAAGCTAATATGAATGGCATGAAAGTTAAGATGGATGGCATGGATACTAAGATGAATGGCATGGACGCTAAGATGGAAGAAGTGAATATAAATATGAATAAGTTGCTACAAGAAATGGTTACTGATGGTGAAAGGGTAGTAAAGGAAACTCATGATGAGAACATAAGAAATGTTAATCATGATTTCATATAATCTAATGTTGGATTGAAGGCCCACTATGTTCCAAAAATCGATATGAGGAAGTTTGATGGCAAGGATCCCGAAACATGGATACTACATATGGAGCACTTTTTCGATCTCCTTAATGTGCAAAACACACAAAAGGTACGTATTGCAACTTTATATTTGGAAAAACGTCAGTTTGTATGATATCGATGGCTTTGCTCTTGTAAAAAAATTGTCACTTGGCAAATTTTTATGGAAGAAATGATAGCACATTATGAGTATACAAAAAGCAACACCTTTTTTAGCCAATTGATAAATCTCAAACAAAAGGGTTCAATGATGGAGCACATTGGGGTCTTCCAAAAATTGAACATAAGGGTAAAATATATTCTAGAGGAGCATAGGATTGATGTGTTCATAGGGACTTTAAAGGATAATATCCAATATGAGGTTTACCTTTGGGAATCTGATTCATTAGAGAAGGCATTCAAGTTAGCAAGGAAAATGGAAAGGAAAATTATGGCAACTAGGAAGCCTACCACTCACAACTTTAAAGATGGAAGTGTTGTTGCCCCTGGCCTTCCACAACCTACAAGGTTGACACCACAACAATTGGAAGAAAAAAGAGCAGAAGGGCTTTGTTACAGTTGTGATAACAAATACACCAAAGGTCATCAATGTGCTGAGAAGAAATTATTCTACATAGATTGTGAAGAGGAGGAAGAAAAGGAACAAGATATGTCAAAAGAAGAGGATATACTCCAGGAACAAACCCTAGATAAAGAACAAATGAATCGAACCATATCTTGTAATGCATTGGCTAGAATTACCATTCCTCAAACTATCAAGATAGAAGGACATATCAAGAAGAAAAAGGTAATAATGTTGATTGATTCGAGAGGTATCCATAATTTTGTTCATTGTAAGATAGCCAAGGAATTGAATTGCTTCCTATATCCAACACCAGAGTGTCAAGTGATGGTTGCAAGTGGAGGAAACATAAATTGCTCTGGAAAGTGCCATAATATCAAGCTATCCATGGGAGAATATGTATTGAATAGCACAATTCTTTCCATTCCAATGGGTGGTGTTGATGTTGTACTAGGAGTCCAATGGCTACAATTCTTGGGTAAAATAGCTTTTAATTTTCAAGAACTTTTCATGAAATTTTGTGTGGAAGGAAAGGAGGTTGAATTAAAGGGTATTGCAAGCAAACCGGGAAAGATAATCAACTCTAACGGTATGACAAAGCTTCTAAAGGAAGAACAACGAGGCATAATTACAAAATTATGTTCGCTAGAGGTTCCCACATCAAAATAATCTATTTCTCCATATCTCCAAAAAGTCTTGGATAATCATTCCAAGGTATTTGAGACTCCCAAAGACCTCTCACCTATTCGTGATCATGATCATGCTATTCATTTGCTTCTAGGATGTGTTCCTCCAAACATTAGGCTATACAAATATCCCTATGCCCAAAAGAGTGAAATTGAATGTATGGTTGCAGAAATGCTAGAGGTTGGTATAATTCAACCTAGTCAAAGATATTTCTCTGCTCCAGTAGTATTGATGCAAAAGAAGGATGGAGCATGGTGCATGTGTCTAGATTATAGGGAGCTCAACAAGATCACTATTAAAGATAAATTTCTCATTCCTGTCATTGATGAATTGCATGGATCAATTTACTTCACAAAATTTGAGCTTCGTTCAGGATATCATCAAATCATAATGAAGACTAAAGACATTCTGAAAACAACATTTAGAACTCATGAGGGTCATTATGAATTTTTGGTCATGCCTTTTGGCCTTACCAATGCACCTTCTACATTTCAAGGTTTGATGAATTCCTTTTTCAAACCCTTCCTTAGAAAATTTGTGTTAGTATTTTTTTATGATATACTAATCTACAACAAGTCTTGGAAGGATCATGTTGAACATGTTGACAGGGTGCTCAAACTATTGAAGGAGAAACAATTATATGCAAAAAGGTCCAAATGTTTTTTTGGAGTACAAGAGGTGGAATATCTGGGTCATATTGTATCTCATGAAGGTGTTAAGGTAGACCCTAGAAAAATTAAAGCCATTAAGGAATGGAAAATCCCCACATCCATAAAGCATCTGCGAGGATTTCTGGTTGACAAGGTATTATCGCAAGTTTGTTAAGAATTATGGGAGAATAACAGCACCTCTAACAAAATTATTGAAGAAAGATGCATTTTCATGGACTCCAGAAGCAAAGAAGGCCTTCGAACATCTTAAAGAGGCAATGTTCCAAGCACCGGTCTTAGCTACGTAAGAATTCACAAAAACCTTTACTGTGGAATGTGATGCCTTAGGAAATGGAATTGGTGTTTTTTTAATGCAAGATGAAAGACCCATTGCTTTCAAAAGTCATCCAATCAAAGGAAAGTATTTGCACAAAGTTATTTATGAGAAGGAAATGTTGGCAATATTACATGCACTTAATAAATGGCAACCCTACCTAATGGAAAGACACTTAAAGATAAAAACAGATCATGATAGTCTTAAATACATTTTAAAACAAAGATTATCCTCTGAATATAAACAAAAATGGGTCACAAAGATGTTGGGTTATGACTTTGAAATCATCTACAAAAAAGGGAAGCAAAATGTTGTGGCAGATGCACTCTCAAGAAAGGATGAGGATGTGGAAGCATTGTTGTGTGCCATTTCTATTATCCAACCAGATTGGATAAACGAAGAAAGGGATGAATGAAAGAACGGAAGAATGACGAAGAAGTGTGGGAACTCATTCAAAAGTTACAACAAGATCCCAGTACATCTGATACATTTAACTGAAAAAATGATTCGTTATGGTACAAAGATCGCTTATACCTATGTAAGAATTCCCAACTCAACAAAAAATTCTTATGGAATTGCACACCTCTCCCTTAGGATGGCACTCGGGATTTTAAAAAACTTACCACAGGGTTAAGAAAGATTTTTTTTGGATGGCCTTAAATCGGATATTTAAAAGTTTGTGGTGGAATGTTTTGTTTGCAACAAAATAAAGTTGAAACAATTAAGACCCTAGGTCTATTACAACCTTTATCCATTCCAAGCCAATGTTGGGAGGAGGTTTCAATGGATTTTATCACAGGTTTACCCAAGCCCGAAGGAAAGAGTGTCATCATGGTGGTAGTTGATAGAATTACCAAGTATACGCAATTTTGTGCATTATTGCATCCATCTAAAGCCACTATGATTTCTACTGCATTTATGGAAACAATTCAAAAGCCACATGGAAACCCAAAGATTATTGTAAGTGACAGAGATCCCATTTTCACTGGAAATTTTTGGACATAATTATTTTCTTTTCTCGGTCATCAGTTAGCTCATAGCTCATCTTATCATCCTCAATCTGATTGGAAAACTGAGATAGTAAACAAATGTTTAGAAGGATATCTTTGTTTCTTTGTATATGATAAACAGACACAATGGGTCAAATGGTTTCCTCTAGCTGAATGGTGGTATAACACGTCCTTCCATACTACATCAAAAATGACCCCATTTATGGCAACTTATGGATATCATCCACCATCCATCACATCATATTTAAGAGAAAATTATAAGGTTTAAGCAGTGAAACATCACATCGAGCATCAACATCAAGTTCTCCAACTCTTAAAGGATAACCTCACATTGGCACATAATAGAATGAAACAACAGGTAGATCAACATTACAGCGAAAGAAGTTTTGATGTAGGTGACTGGGTATTCCTATGGCTACAACCATATAAACAAATGTCCCTCAAGCAAGCTAAGAAGGATAATAAAATATCACCAAAGTATTATGGTCCATACAAGGTGTTGCAAAAGATTGGTACTATGGCATACAAATTAGATCTTCGTGCAGCTTCCCCAATGCACCCAGTTTTCCATGTTTCATGTTTAAAGAATGTTATAGGTGACAAGCTCCCAGTTCAAATAATATTGCCAAAACTTGACGAGGAAGGAAAAATCATATTGGAACGAGAAGCAGTCACAGAAACAAGAATTCGACAGCTATGAAATCGAATAATTTTAGACTATCTCATCAAGTGGAATAACTTATCCGTTGAAGATTCCACATGGGAGGATCATAATTTTATATAGAAGCATCTAGAACTACTCAAGCGTTGAGGACAATGCTTTTCGAAAGGAGAGGGGCATGTTAGGTCCCTATAATACTAGTGATTCCCCCATTACTATTGTCATTGTATCCCTTATTGTTATTATTGTGCCCCTATTGTCCCCATATTGTTATTAGTGTGCCTAATAGAAGCCCACTATTGTTATTTTTGTGCCCTTGTGTTATTACTGTTAAGTCGACTTGATTGTATTGTGACCCCTTAGACTCTTATATATAGAAGGCAGGTTTAGTCATTTTTATCATCCAAGAATTGTTCATTTGTGTAATGTAAAGGAGGTTTCCCCCTCGAAGAGGTTGAATTTTAAGGCGTTGATATATCTTTTCTATCTTTTTGTGAGCTAGTTTCCTAACATATTTACTATTGGTCTAGCAACGATAAACGCGAAAATAACCTTATATAGTGGGAGATGTAAAGATAAAGGAACTCAACCTGTTGATTGTTAGGCGTCTTGTGGCGGTGGCTAGAAATGCCGTGATAGAGTGGGAAAAGACAATGGCATGTGGTTAGATGATTGATATTTAACAAATTTGACTGAAATGATCAGAGATGCCATTCAAAAAAATGCGATGATTAAGTTTGAAGAAACTGGAAAGATAAATGTGTGTACGCTTCTAGTCTTTTCGTGAGCTTGAAAAAATGAGGAAAGATGAATGGGTGTCAGACACTAAAACATTTTTACTCATATAATATCAGCTTTATAACATCTATAATCGTATCATGTTTCGTTTATAATAAAAATATTTTACAATAAGACAATCGTTTAATATGATAAATGGATGGATGAACATGTATATTTATCATCCTTTGGTCTTAGTGTTGTTCGGATTTATGATGGATCCATTATTTGTCTCAGTGTTATCATAAAATGAGAAACGAGAGAAGGTAAGCTGAAGGACCAAACCAATTGATATAGCCAACATTGTGAATTAAGGTAATGGAAACTATTTACTATTGTTCCTTTCAAAACTATGTGAAATTGTGTCTCGTTGTTGTCTGGTGAGCTACTTGCTTGTTGTTATTATTATGGTATTGTGCTGACCGTGCGCTCTATAAAAATTTTATGTTGTATAACAAATCAATAATAATTTTCATACAATTTTTGATGTAGAATTTGTGTGTGTGAAGACAAGACGAAGGAGGCTTATTCTAAATGAAATATTTAATTAATTGCCTCATTTATTTCTATGGCTAAACTTACCTTATGCCATCTATATAGTTCGTTCCTATTTCAAACACTTTACCAAATATTTCCTCTTGTATTTTGCTGGCAAGTTCCAATTTGTTTATTTTTCTTACGGTGAGAAAGAAACCAACCTTCATCTCGAAGAAGAAAGCATACTTTCCCTTTCATTTATTTAAGAATAGAAAGAATATTGAATATTTTGCTTGAAAACGTATTGAAATAGCCTTGTCAATATGATTCATCCACTCTTCATCTGCGAGGCAAGACCCAACATCCTTAATCCGAGATAAGCATCAATCCTTTCTCCCCCAAGCATCAATTCAATATAGTTTAGTTGAGGAGCTACTCTTGGTCCAGTGCCTTGTCCAACCTTCACTAGATCCTCTACTATTAGCGCTTAAGGTAGATCAATTGTGGACCTTGCTGCTTTTACTTGGTCGTCCGTGAGCTTCAGGAATAGTAATAGCCTTATGTCTCCTTTACCAACAGGTCTTTTAGAATGCCCATCTTTCCTTTACCAGCACTAGTAGGGCTCTTAGCATGCCCACATCTCACAATCATGTCTCTTACCATGCCATCTTAGTTATACAGGAAAGATGCCACATGTACAAACGTGGAGGACTATCGAGAAGTCTCCAACGTATGACATCATAGGCATCTGACACCAACAACTACAAAACTTTGGTTATAAAAAACCTATGCCATCAAAGGCATCTGACACCAACAACTACAAAACTTTGGTTGTAAAAAACCTATGCCATCGAAGGCATCCAACACCAACAACTACAAAACTTTGGTTATAAAAAACCTATGGCATTAAAGGCATTTGGCACCAACAAATGCAAAACTTTGGTTATAAAAAACCTCTGGATACCAGAAAAATTTGCTCAAACTTTCGATATTGATAAAATAAGTTGTTGCAACATGCAAACTGGACTTTGGATAAAATAAACTGTCACAACATTCTTATATTTGGATTGGCAAAGCCTACAATAAGAGGTTCATTTTTTATATCCGAAAACTTTCGTTAAAATTGAGATGGTTGAAAATTGCACTATAACACTTTGGTTAATCCGTGATAAAACCCAAAAAAAATTTACTCAATGAATCAATTAATGGGCCGTCAACGATATAGAAATCCCTATAGTCCTACTGAAGGCAGGGACTAATAAGAACACATCCTTCCATACCTTATTCAATTATGGAATTGTCCCTCTTTTTTGTTTTAAAGTTTTAAATACTAACATTACAATTGATAAATTTCATATATATATATTTAAAAATAGGATTTTCACATTATAAAAAGGGTTTTGGATGCTTTACATAAAGTCACAAAACACATGCCAATTATTTCAGTTCTTTGGCATTGTCATCACATTGTAAAACAAAAAAATTTAAATGAAAGTAGGTGATGTGGGCCTTTCGTTGTCATCACATGCCATGTTGGATGTGAGGTGGATGGTGTGTAGGCCTTCATAGTTGTTGAATGGCACGCAGGTCCCAATTTTCCATCACGTGGCACATAAAACCATTAGAAGGTGGTCCTTCTGCATTTTTTCAATCTAGGAGTGTGAGACTGTGGACCGTTGATTTCTTTGACACTTGCAAAAAATATAATTTTGGACTTGTGTTGATCTAAGCATGAGCATTGTAGGCCATTGCTTTCTCCAGCAAATGCATCTGAAATATGACAAGTGAAGTTCTAAGTTACACAACACATGGATTCGTGCCAAAGAACTAGTGATCACATTTTAGTCTGTCTTGTAGAAATCTCTTTTTAAAATACTGTGTAGTATGAGCTCAAGCTAGAAATTATAAACAAGGCTCTTGAAAGTGGAATGACATTAAGGTTAACAAATTTTCACGTGGAATGTCGCTCCTCTTTTAGAAAACGCATATTCTCTTCACAAGATTCTTTTCATAATTTGTAAACTTCCTTTGTGTGTTAAATTCATCCTGGTAGGATCTCTGCAAGGTTATTAAAGTAATCTGGAAATTTTCATTTTAAGAAACTTTTCTACAATAACTGCCATATTCCAAGAAACAAATCTTTAAATAATTTTTCACTATTATTCAAAATTGTTGGAAATGCAGAGCACGCAAGGCACAAAATACCACAATTAATTCACACATAATAACACGATTTGAAAATAGTCTATTGATCACACAAAACTTGATGATTACAATAAACCCAATGAAGGGTATTTAAGATTCTCTAACCAACGACTTGCCTTGACATGAAACCACACACTAAATTTGACTTTACCCAAATTAATACTTAACTCAACTTGAATGAACTTGACCCAACTTGACTCAGATAACTAACTCTAAATTTAGCCAACTCTTCATGTGAGAGTAATTAGCTATTTTAACACTCCCCCTTAATTACGACCGCTAAACTAGGACATGACTCATGACAACTCAAACATGCATGCTGTTATATGTCTCAGCTAGGCTTACAACACCCAAGTTTCTTCTATGAAACTCAAACACATATTTTTCTAATGACCTATTAAATATATCAACGAATTGATCACTCGATTTACAAGGTTTCTAGTGAAATTCTCCATTGCTCACAAGATTTCTAATAAAATGATATCTAGTATCAATATGCTTTCTCTTTTGACGAAACACACTATTCTTGGATAGTGCAATCACTGAGGTGTTGTCACAATATATTGTTGTTGATACTTTTTGTTTCTGCTTGAGTCCATCAAATGCTCTTCTTAACCATACTTGTTGATATGATGCTAATGTTGCTACTACATATTCTACTTCTACTAACGAAAGTGTCACAATATGTTGTTTCTTAGATGCCCATGAAATCACACCCAAACGAAGATGGAACACACAACCGGAAGTGCTCTTCGTATCATCCAAACTGCCTGCGAAATCACTATTTGTATATCCAATTAAATCCTTCTTCTTTGTGCTTGCATACATTATCCCACAATATTTAGTTCATGTTATGTATCTCAGAATTCTTTTTCCTGCTCTCTAGTGCGTGTCTTTTGGAGTCTCCATAAATTTGGAAATCAAATTTACTCACATAATATATGGTCTTGTAGCTGTGAGAAACATGAGACTTCCAACCAATCTTTTGAATATAATTGGATTGACATCTGATCCTCCATCATTATTTCTTAAATTTGTACCTGTTGCAACTGGTGTAGGGACAGGTTTGCAATTATCCATCCTAAATCTTTTCAGCAAATCTCTAGCATATTTATTTTGACAAATAAAAGTTATTTTTTTAGATTGCTCAACTTCTATTCCAAGAAAACATTTCATGAGACTAAGATATATCATCTCAAATTATTTCATCATGGCTACTTTAAATTCATCCAATTCAAAGTCACCTGTATAAATCATGTCATCAACATAAGAAAATAATCAAAATCTATCCATGCTCATTTACCTTTGTGTACAAGGTAGGCTCAATGTCGCTTCTACAAAATCCATTCTTGATCATGTGGTTTTCAATTCTGCTATACCAAGCTCTAGGCGCTTTCTTGAGTCCATAGAGCGTTTTCTTCAACCTGTAAACTTTATCTTCTTTACCTTCAATTTCATATCCTAGAGGCTGCTGCACTTCTAGAACTTCTCTTACATTATCAAATATAGCAAACATTTCTCCAAAATATATTCCCAGTTGCTGTGAGAATCCTTTTGCTACAAGTCTTGCTTTAAATTTTTCAATTTCACCTTTCTCATTCGACTTTGTCGTGTACACCCATTTCACACTAATGATATTGTTGTCCTTTGGAAAATCAACCAAATCCTATGTATCATTATTTTCAATAGCTTCAATTTCTTCATCCATAGCTTAGACCCAATTTTCATCTCTAATAGATTCTTCAAATGAAGAAGGTAGGAATTACAACAATGAAAAACTTTAACTAACATCCAAATCATCATAAATATCTTTCAGACTTCTCATTTTTCTCTTACCATTTCCTAATTCATCGCCTGATTGAATGTTGGGAGAATCTCTATCTGTTGATATGATTGAAGATCCATGCTGCTCAAAAAATCATGGAGTCCTTGTTGGGGTGTCTCTGTTTGGTGTCTTCACCTCTGATTCTTTCTACTCATTTTCTGCTACATCATCTTCTTCCATCAGTGGCACGTGTGCATCAACTGTTTTGTCTACAGTCTCATTCCATGACTCTTGTTCTTTGAACATAATATCTCTTCTAATTATGGTCTTCTTAGTGATAGGGTTATATGATTTGTAAGCTTTTAATTGCTCGTTATAACCAGTAAATATGCATTTTTCACTTTTATCATCCAATTTGCCTCTTAGATCTTTACACATGTGCATAAGCTACACATCCAAATACTCTAAGATAATATATGATACCAGAGATACATGGCCATGCTTCTTATGGTACTCTGTTTATCACACTCTTTGTAGGAGATCTATTTATCACATAGACAACACATGCAAATGCTTATGCCCAATACTCATTAGACAAGTTTCTTCCTTTCAACATGCTCCTTTCCATGTTCATAATTGTATTGTTATTTCTCTCCATTACACCATTCTTCTGTGGTGTGTACCTGGTTGTAAACTGTCTTCTAATTCCATGTTGTTTGTAGTAATCATGTAATGCCTTCGAATCATATTCTCCACCATGATATGACCTCAATACCTTGATCTGTCGATCACTTTGGTTCTCTGCTAAGGATCTGAATTCCTTGAACTTTACAAAAGTTTCACACTTTTTCTTCAAGAAGTAAACCCAAGTCTTTTTGCTATAGTCATTACTAAAAGTGAGGAAGTAACAACTTCCACCAATTGATTGTGTCCTCATAGGTCCACACAAGTTTGTATGCACTAGCTCAAGAGGTTTCTTTTCTTTGTATGCAACTCCCTTAGGGAAAATTTCATGGTATTTCTTTCCCAAGATGCATCACTCACAAGTACTAGTAGGTTCTTTGATGGGATGTAATCCTTTAACCATATGATTCTTCTACAACAATCTTAAACCAGAAAAGTGCAAGTGTTAAAACCAAAAGTGTCATAACCAATAATAATTAAAACATGCAACTGTAAAAGAATTGACATAATCATTGTAATTCATAACTAGAGGAAAGAGTATGTTCCTTGTCATCTGCTCCTTTTCTATCAACTGCTTGCTTGGGGTCTTGTCATATAAAACACACTCTTGTTTTTGAAATATAACTTTGTATCCCTTCTACTTCAATTGACGAACACTTATCAAATTATGTTTTAGACCAGGGACATAATATACCTCTGAGATTATCTTTAGCTCCCCTTGCTTGGTCAGAACCTAGACCACTCTTTTTCCATCTACATCTATAGTCTCAATGTCGCTTCTGAAAAATCTAATGTGGATCAATCGATAACATGTGATTAATCTGGAGTACATATTGATTATCGATATGGATCACAAAAGTATCAGATCTAACATCTATAGTCTTGTCAGCTGTCACGCGGAAAGAGTCGTTAGTGCGGACACAACCAACCTTCCTAGAAAGCCTAAGACTTTCTAATGACAAACAAGACAAATAAGAGAAATCCTTCCCTAAATATGCTTTTACAATATGAGAAATCAAGTGTTTAGATCCTACCTGTAATCCAACGCTGTTGTAGTAGTCCAGCTTCGTCGATCTGGATGAGCTCCTCCTTCCCTTCGAAACCTGCATTCACCAACAATCAAACGATTAAATAGCACCTGAATATCACATAAAATAAAACATATTTAACATATAGACCAAGGAGTATATGAAACAACTCATTAATAACAAATTTTTGAGAAGAATGGACTAATTTGTATTAAAAGGTAAGAAAAGGAACCATTACAACCTGAGCCTTGGTGTTGTGCAAGCTCCTCCCAGGGTCCACAAGAGTTCTCCCTTACACTGATCAGCTCACCCACCTCCCAATGGAAACAAGTAAAGATGGTAATCTCTCCTCACAAGCTTCTACAAGGAAGTCCTAATTCCAGCAGCATCTACCCTTAGGAATGTTCAACTTTCAACCTCTCCTCCCTTTGGCCCAATGCCTGTATTTATAGTGCTCTAGAGGAAGTTATTCAGGTCCACCATCAATGGGATAAGCCCCTCTTTGGATGGGATAGCTCCCCTATTGATGGGATAAGTTCCTCTTTGGTAGGGATACATGAACCATCTGGAGGCGCTTCATACACGTCAAACATTCTTCTAGAAATGACCACAAGTAACTTTTTTGGAGTGAAACTTGCACCTTTTGACCTTTACAGGAGTACGCACCCACCCCTTTACATACAGAGCGTACAAGTACGCAAGTATTGTGAACTTGGGTTGCGTACCCGCAGGTAAGGCTAAGAGAAACTGCGTACCAGAGATAATTGACTTTAAATGACTTTTCTCTCTTTCTTGAAGTTTGACATGGAGAGCAGAGGCATGAGACTTACCAAAGAGGATAGTATGACAGTGGATGGAGCCATACTAACTGCAAATAGTCATGGTGACATTTTTTAGTGTAACAGATTGCCCCCTAAAGTGCGAAGCCTGTAGTAGATTAGGGTTTTTATGATCTAGGAAGGGTGAAGTACTTTATCATTTAAAGGAGTATCTTGCGGAGGAACCGGTCAGAACCTGCAAATATTCAACACAAAATACATTATAAGATGATATCATCGCTGAGGTAGGCATTCCCATACTCAGATTGAAAACTTTAACTAATAATCTAACTACTGCTCTGATACAAGAATGATTTTGCAGTACATCACAACCATAGACTTTTGTAGACACAGTATGGACGCAACCATCTGTTTATGATTAGTCTACTGTATAATGAATATAAAACTCCTCGCAGCCTGGATGGTGGAAACTAGATCCAGGGTCTTCATTTTTACTTCCCGAATTGGTACGATTCTATCCATGCGAATAAATGAGTTGATGTTGAGCATGGTAGAAACCACTTGATTACCAGTCAATGATGTAAACTGTTAACAAGTGTGAGAGAGACCACCAATGATGTCAATGGTTCTCAAAGTACCCAGTACAATCCATGAAATGTGAATGAATGGGTTGATGTCGAACACGTCACGGAATCCTTCGATCGAAAGTCAGTGATGTAAACTGTCGTCAAAGGCGAGAAACCTGCCATTGATGCATGCAGACTTCAAGGTACTGACGATTTCTAAGTAATCTTTCTAGATAATGTGCTGATGTCGATAGAAAGCTACTCGTTGCAGGCAAGCCCACAACACGAAATCATTGTTCAAGTTGAAGAAATGTTGCTGTAAGGACTGACTCAGGGATGGTAAAACGGATGACAAGTATTTTGCATATGAATGGTTTATTTGCAGAGACCTCTTGAACACATAACGACACGACAGATGGTTTGTTGACGATTGACCCAAAGTTAATACCCGGAAACAATTGAAGACTTTCAAAGTGGTTTGATCAACTTTTAAGGCAAAGGATTTCCCAACCCAGGTGAACGGAAAGTGTCGTGTTCAAGAGCGGCGATAAGGTTCTTCTGTAACAAAGGATAACAAATCAGTTCATTCTTCTCTCTTTTCCCCCACCATTTCTGGCAAGTACCTCTTTATTTTTTACAAGCTTGAGGAGGATAACATATGCTTGATTATAAGCTCATCCTTCGGATGAGTCCAACTTAGTTTAAATTCGGACCCTAAGAAGGAGTGGTCCGTTACTGTTTGTAATTGAACAGGTCCTGTACTGTGAAATTTTAACGAGTCCAGTATAGGAGAAACTCGGCGTTTTTCATTTTTAGAGAGTCTGAAAAAACTAAAGAAGACTCCAAGGTGAACTTTTTCGTAAATTTGTGTCTCCCAAGCCCGAAAAAGTATAAAATAATACCTGAGAGAACTGCTTGATCTCGCGACCAAGGAGTACTTTCATGATTAGTGTCTCTAACCTGAAAAGTAAAAAGCGATCAAGGACACGTCGTTTTATTTCCGTATCGAGTTTGAAATGACAAAAACCCGGCAATCTTTTCCTGTTTTTTACGGTCAGAAAAGAGTTATAAGGGGACCATCTTTTAATTTCGTTTTAACGAGTGTAAAAGAAACGCTCGGCAATCTTTTCATGTTTTTAGGAGTCAGAAAAGAGCTTAAAACATGACTCTGATGTTTTGGTTCGTGAAAAATGATAATTTTGCTCTAAAGTCCTTTTGTCCTGCACAAAAACGACACATTACTCATACCTGTTTAAGATGGGTAAAAATACATTGAAAAATGTGCTTTCATGGTGAAAAATAAACAAACTTAGCATTCATTCATCCAAAAAACCTATAAAAAGACTTTTTACCATGTCATTTTTACCATTTTACTGTTGAGGTTGAGAAAAGGGCTTTTGACAAGAAAACTTCCCGTGGACTTTGGGGAGAATCCGACCGTCAGAATCGAGCGCCGTCTCTTTCAGGTATTTCACAACATCCTCCTCTTCAATTTCATCCATTTATAATTTCATTTCAAGTTTTAGTTTGATTTTTTGGAGGGTTTAGGGTTTTAAAAATTCGTTTCTCGGGGGACGCAGGTGCCCCATGGGCGACCTGCGTACCCCGACTTTTTCGTATATGGGAAAAAGGTCGGGGTACGCAGCTCGCCTTCAGAACAGCTGCGTACCGTCGCTCTGTCTTCTGAACGCGGGGTGCGTACCCCGTGTAACGTGGATTTTGAAACCCCAAACCCCAATTTTAACCAATCAAAATTTGTTTAATAAATTCTAATCATTGTTTTTTGGTGTGTAGGTCACTCACCATGCTAGATTGGCGTGAAAGAGAACACGAAGACGTTGATTTGGCCGCAATAGGTCATTGACCTTCTATTGATGCGTTAAAGGCATGCGGTCTCTACAAGTACTGGGCTATACCTGGCATGAGGGCCCAGGTGCCATTCTTAGAGTGTCTGGTTGAAAGGTGGAATATTCAGGATCAATGTTTTTACATCGGAGAAAACCAGCTCGAGATAGAGTCCTCCGACATATACTTTCTCATTGGCTTTCCTAACAGGGGCGAGCAACTCTCTCTATTCGGGACTAGGCCGGGTGGCCAATCCCTTGCTAGTCTCCGGCTAGAGTGGTGCAACAATCAAAACCAGGAGAAGGGGATAGAAATCAAATATATATCCCGACCTGAACTCATGGTAATTGCCTTTACAGTTACCAGACTTTGCGGCGCTGCCGCTTTGCACATAGCCACTGGTTCCCAAATGCGGATGGCTATAGATTGCTTCCAAGGCACCATTTTCAACTGGTGCGATGCTGTGTTGGCCAATATGAAGGGCCAACTAACCAGGGCAAAGAGAGGACAACTGAAGACTTTTGGATATGGGCCTTTAGTTGTGAGCTTTGCCCTAGAGAGAGTTCCAATGCTGATCCCCCAGCATCTTACAGTTCTAGTTGGGGCTCCTCGGGAGCCTAAGTTGACGAGATGGGTTGCGGTAATGGCCCGGCATCCTGACGAGGGAGCAGCAGTTGATCGTTTTCCTGATGGTTACTTTCACTGGCTGGAGGGCCAGGTCTTTGCGATTCAGGATTTTTCTTATGCCGGAATGGATTTTCGCAATGATCCAGACATGGTTCATTCATAGGGAGAACAATGGGACGACAGAGGTACTTCATTCTTCACAAGTTTTTAAATTATGTATTTTTTGTTTTTTTATATATCGTCTCAAAACAGACAGCACAAATTTTTAAAATGAAGATGTAGGTCCACGGCGTCCGGCCAACCTCCGGGCTTTTGAGAGGAGAGTACCTGCTGTACCAGCACCAGCCCCATAGGACGCGGCCGCAGAGACCTTAGCCGAGCTGGAACAGGATCTAGAGCGTCTGACGGCGGATATACCAGAGACCACTATAGATGACATTCCTATCCGACTTCAGCGCTACGTGGTCGCAGTCCCAAGACCTTTCAAGAGGTTCCTGTGTAGGGTAGCGCGGGTAGTGGTTTCGTATAGAGAGCACCACCAGTGATTGGCTAGTCACTTTTGTAGAAACATATGACATTTTTGGTTTTTTGTACTTATCATTTTTGCCGATCATAAGGTGTTTTTCAACCTATGATCGAAGACGATGTATATTTTTGACACACTCCTATCTATATATATCATTATTACCGGCTTATTTTGTTAAACATGTGTGATGAAATGTTTATAAATTTACATTAATGATTGTTACAAATGTCTATTTAACATTCGAGACGCCATTGCATCTGCTAATGTATTTAAAGACCTTGGAATATGCTGATATTCAATGTAATCAGATTCACGTTCCAAGAGACGAACCCTCAAAAACAATCTTAATAACACTGGATTTCTAATGGCATAGACTCTATTAAGCTGTAATACAAGAGTTCAGAATCTAACCTCACTATCAAACTCCGAATCCCAAATGAAATAGATTCAGATAATAATTCAATCACTGCACTGTATTCTGCAATGTTGTTTGTTGTTTGACCGAGGCTCACCCCATGCATAGAAACTAACTCGTCAGAGGGCGAATAGATAACCCAAGCTGCGGAAGAGATATTCCGTGTACTACGACAAGCACCATCAGCAAATCCAATGTACGTTTGGAGAAGCGTCGACATCTGCAATATCAAGAGTAAAACCAAGATAAGCCAGAATAACGACAAAAACACACTCTTTAAACTAAGCACACAGCCTAAAATAAGCAAACATACCAACTAAAAAGAAAGTTAACCTAACTAGAACTAACTAAATCTCCATACCCATCACTTAAGCATAATACCTCTTTAGGTAAAGTCCATTTCTAGGCTTACCCAAAGAGTCCCCATCAAAATCTACCAGCTCATAGGCCCCTTTTTCCAGCTTTCGCTTGACAATGTAGGGCCCATGCCACATGGGAACGAATTTTCCAGCACCTAATTTATCGTTAGCTTGATCATATAATAGCACTAGGTCTCCTTTCGAAAAATTACGAGGGGTCACGTTACGGTCATACTGAGCTTTCATCCTTTTTGCGTGAGTTGAGTCTCATCTAATTTAGCTAAGTATAACCCACGCTTCTCCTCTTCAGAAGTAGCTGGGAGTAATTCGATAGCCATTTGAAGTGATGGGATTTCGCATTCAATGGGCAACACTGCTTCCAAACCATAAACTAGTTGGAAAGGAGTGAACCCTGTTGATGTTTTTACTGAGGTTCGATACGCCCAAAGCGCTGAGAATAACATGTTGTGCCAATTTGACCGATGAATACCAATGATCCGTCGGATCATGATAACTAGAACTTTGTTGATAGATTCAACCAAACCGTTTGCTTGAGGATAATAAGGAGTAGAACTATCATGGCGTAAACCAAGCTGGCTTGTAAGTTCTGCCATCATAATGTTTCGAAAATGGCACCCATGGTCAGTGATGATCGCTTTTGGGACACCAAACCTAGAAATAATATGATTGAATACGAAAGTCGTTGTTGTTTTGCCACTTGCCTCGAATGTAGGCATCGCCTCGGCCCATTTAGTAAAATAATCAACCGCAAGGATGATATATGCATGCCCCCGGCTGAGTGAGGGTTACAAGTAATAAAATCGATACCCCATTTAGAAAAAGGACCAACGGCAATTATAGGGTGGAGAGGAGCAAGTGGTGCGCGCATCTTGCGATCAAACACTTGACAGTTGTGGCATTTTTGGACCGCAATGATACAATCTTTAAACATGGACGACCAGAAATAGCCAGCACGCAACACCTTCTGAGCTGTGGCATACCCAGACATATGACTGCCACATGCTCCAGAATGACAGTCATTCAAAACCCTTTCTGCCTCTTCATGAGTTAAGCAACGATGAAAAACCAAGTCTTCCCCACGACGATAAAGAGTATCTCCAATAATTCTGTATTGTTGGGACTGGGATCGAGTTTTCCGGCATTCCGACTTTGAAGGTTCGGGCCGAAAGGATTGGGTTTGGAGATAGACGATTATATCCCCATACCACAGATCTAAAGTGCTGATAAGAAACAGAGATTCGTCCGCAATGGGTTCCTCTGCCACGGTTTCCGTGTCAGCACGCGGGAAGTCACACATCAATTCCGCAAAAACTAAGGATTTCTTAGACTTGGACTTCTCGAACTCCAAATCGAACTCTTGCAGGATAACAATCCATTTGGAGTACTTGCCCCCTAGCAATTGTTTTGTCAAAATGTAGATCATAGGGTTGCAATCCGAAATCACTGTAGTTTTACGGAGAAGAATGTAATGACGAAAACGCTGGACAGCCTGAACAGCTGCCAGGGCCAATTTCGCCACATGCGAATATTTTAGCTCAGTGGGATTTAACGTCCTACTAAGATAATATATCACATGTTCCGTTCCGAATTCGTCTTCCTGAACTAAGACCATTCCAATGGTGGAGTGGGAGGCGGCGAGATACAAAAAGTAGTCTTGGTTGTAGTTGGGAGGATGCAGCAGCGGTGCATGGGTCAACGCGTGCTTAAGTGCATCAAAAGATTTCTGAGCTATCTCATCCCAAGAAAAATGAGTATTTTTTTTCAACAACCGGGTGAAACCATTTGTAACCTCGGCGTAGTTAGGAATGAAGCGACGTAAAAAGTTTTCTTTCCCTTGCAAACTTTGGAGTTGGCGCAAACTCGAAGGAGGAGGCAATTTTATGATAGCTTCGACCTTCAAGGGATCGACGCGGATACCGGCTTTTGAAACGAGAAATCCTAGCAATCGTCCCACTTCTATGCAGAAGACACATTTGTGTGGGTTCAACCGAATTCGATAATGCTGACACCTCATAAAAATAGCACGTAAGTGGACAAGGTGATCAGCTCGATGTAAAGAATGAGCAAGCAAATCATTGAGATACGGTTGCACAATGTGCTTGATGTCGTGAAACGTGTAAGACATTGCCCGTTGGAAAGTGGCTCCGGCATTCTTAAGTTCAAAAGGTAATTTGCAGTAAGAAAATGTCCCCCAAGGACAAATGAAAGCCGTTTTTGGTTGATCGGCAGGTAGAATATTAATTTGGTTGTAACCGGAAAAACTGTCCATAAAGGAAAATATTTCACTGCCGGCACAATCATCGATTATTTGATCGATATGGGGCGTAGGATAGTTGTCTTTTGGACAAGCACGATTTATGTCCCTATAGTTGATACATATTCTTATTGTTCCTTGTTTCTTGTTAACCGGAACAATATTCGATACCCAATCCGTTAACGGGATCGGATAAATGAAACCTGCTTTCAATAGTTTCTCGACTTCTGCTTTAATCGCAGCCGCTTTCCTAGGGTGTATCTGACGCAGACGTTGCCGAATGGGTTTAGCGTCCGGGTAGGTCTTGATTTCGTGAACAACAATGGAGGGATCAATTCCTGGAATTTCCTCATAGGACCAGGCAAACGCATCGTGCAATTCTTGAAATAGGACCTTGTATGTTTGAATTTCGTTATCTGTACACGAGGCACCTATATGAATGTTTTAAATAACTCCGGTTTTGACTGAAATGTCGATGGCAATAGTTTGGGAAATGTTCCCCAAATTCAACTCTGAATCAGGATGTTTCATGGGATTCTGAGCGTCCTTGACATATTCAACTGTAAAAATTGATGAAAAATCATTTTCAAAGTCATCACCCTCAAGTAAAAACGAAGATCTATGATGAAGATCTTCCCATGGTAGATCGTCTACACTTAGGATTTCGTGAAGTTGTTCATCAGATAACACAACTTCGGGAAACGTTATCCGTTCTGAGGTTGATGTGAAAAATGATTCCTCACGGACCACATTCATTTGGTCGAATTGGGTTGAACTGGAGTCGGAAAAAGACTGCACGGCCTCATAAGCAATTTCATATGGACTCAAAGGCATTGCATTACCGAAGGAGTCTATTTCAGATTCAGATGGGACAATCCAAGGATCATCGTAAATAATAGTGTCTGAAGTAATCATATGAATGGATGCGAATGAAGGGTCTGCATTGATCGAAGGAAAGGGAAAAGTTCCCAGTCAACTGGAATCTTTAACCAATCCTACACCAACATCCCTTTAAGGGATAGTCGTTTTACCGACATGCTGGATACTCTCCGAAGAGGCTGGGTCGGATGAAAAGTAAGCCAGCTGGTCTATCATCATGATCTTACCATTATGTGGAAACTTTATAACTCTGAAGACCGATGACACGACCGTTGTCATAGCGTAAGACCAACTGCGACCCAAAAGAAGGTTGTAGTCTAGAGGGGCATCAACCACCTCCACATCCAGACTAACGGTTTTTCCTTCAACCCCTATAGGAAAATCCTGTAGAATGCCAAATGGATGGAACCCACGGCCATGAAAGGCCTTAAGAATCATCGGGGATTGGTTCAGTGAAGGAGAACCAAGCGATCTCCAACACTGAATTGACATAATACACGTAGAAGCTCCTTCATCAATTACAGTCCGATGAATAGGCCTGTTTTTTACTATCACTGGAATCTGGAAAGCCATTAGATGAGGGAGACGCGGTGTACTATTTTCTAGATCAAAGATTATCAGGTTCGGGTCCTGAATATCAACATCTCCTATAGCCGACAAGAGTAATTTTCGTTGTGCTGGGCATGATTGCAGCACTTCCAAAGCCGACATTGCTGAGGGTGAAACAACTAAATCCTCAACAATGTTATAATTCTGAGCTGCTCTCGCATGTGGATTGAAAGCAGACTTTCGAAGTATACCCTTGGCGGGCGGTTTAATTACCAAGTCCGGGTTAGGTTTCTCGATCTGTAGTGGATCGGAACCGGGAGCTGAGGTTGATGGATTAGAATGAGAAGATTCTACTTCTTTACCATCAACAGGATTCTTACTACCATAATTTTGCGATCGAGTCACAATCCGTACATGAGACATCATCAATATGGGTTCTTCACTGGCACTCGAGGAAGAACCTATCATTTTACTTGCCTGCTTTGGAAATGGATCTTTCAAAACAGCAGGACTTGGGGAACCTTTAACGATTTTCACAACCTCTGCCCGATGAGGGCAATCTCTTGTGAAATGATCTTCTTCACAAATTAAACAAGGATAGCGAGGTTTGCGCTTTTTGTCGTTAGATTCCGACTTCTCTTTTTTTTCCTTTGGAGCCTTGTCTGCTTTATCTTTCTTCTTGCCTTTCTTCTTACCGCCGTTTTTTGATTTAGTCGTAGATGACTCTACAGCATGAATATCGGTAGTAATTTCAGGAGAAGATTCTCCTGTCGGGGAGTCCGGTAAGGTTATTATTGGAGAAGAATTCTTTGAGGATTTCTTCTTACTTTTAGTATTCACCGTACCAATCATGCCATCAGCAGCATGAGACCCCGAAGGAGCAGCAGCGATTTCATTCGACTTAGGAAGATCTGGGATCTTCTCGTGCAACGTACCCGACTGAGTGTAAACTAAGTCAAGGTACCGGGCTTGAGCAATGACTTGCTCCTCAGTAACATCTTCAGTAATCTTCGGTAATAATGATTTTACAAACCATTCAGCTAAGATTTGGTCCGGGATAAAAACTTTCACTAAACGTCTTCGACGTCTCCATTCATGAATATGATCGGAAATATAGGTGGAGGTCGACTGTTTTAATGAAGTTAATAGCTCCGTGTCGTTATCATATCTGACCGGTAACTGAAAATGAGTTAGGAACGAGGTAGCTAAAGTCTGGCTAAAATTGTAAAAAGAGGCCCGTGGTAACTCAATGTACCACTTGGCCGCGAGACCAATGAGCATACGCTGGAAAAGACGTAAGCGGATCGAATCATCCGAGATAGAATTGGAAGCACACCAGAGGTGGTAAGTCATCACGTGATTGGACGGATCCTCTACAGACTTACCTTCGAACTTGGGTATATCACTGGGCAACTTATTTGGCATTGGCGGCCAGAACGGAAGATATGAATTGGATCGTTCATTAGGTGCGTCAAGTCTGGTAAATCCAAAGTTGCGATAAACGGTAACTGCCGGTTAGGATCTCTAAAACTCTGGGTCACACGACCGGTCCTAGGAGGAGGATATCCAGGATAACTAGGAACAGGAATCGCATTAGGGATATTATATCCTCCTGGAAAACCAGGATTAACCGGACCGTGCTGGGGTTGTTGAGGTTGTTGATAAGTGTAGCCAGGATACGGTTGATACTCGTAAACCGGTTGTTGGACAGCAGGACCGAATTGGTACTGTCCCTGGTACTGTTGGTAGGTAAATTGAGTTTGACTTGTTACAACAGTACTTAAACCAGGCTGTCCTACAACCATCTGGACCGTAGTTTGAATCGTAGATCCGGACAACAGTAAAGATGTCTGAGGAGTGGTTGCAGAGACAGTAGAAACCGGAGCTGTCGATACTCCAGAGGTAAGTGCAGTAGATGTTGCGGTAGTTGCAACAGTCATTTGAGATGGAGTACCAGGTGCAATTGGCGGCTGAGTAACTACTGAAGTTACAAAAGTTTGAACGTTTGACTGGACAGGTTGCGGTTGCTGGGGTGAACCAGAAACTACGGGTTGTCCAGTTTGAGGTAACAACTGTATACTTGGCTGCAACACCTGTTGACCCTATGATGGATCCCACACTATCATTCCGGGGTATTGACCCGTAACAGGTTGAGGACACTGAGATCCATAACCGGATTGAGGATAGGATTGATAATTGAAAGGCATAGTTCCCATACCTTGAACATATGACTGACCTTGAGGTGGTTGATAACCTTGACTCGAGTATTTACCTTGAGGTTGATAACCTTGGGGTAAATACTGATACTGGGGTTGACCTTGACCTTGAGGTTGATACCCTTGAGGTTTATACCCTTGGGGTTGATACCCTTGAGGTAAATATTGATACTGAGGTTGACCCTGGGGTACATATTGAGGCTGGGATTGACCTTGAGGCATGTATTGTACCATAGGTACATACTGACCTTAAGGCTGCCCCCCAGACACAATTTGTGTACTTTGAGGGTGCCCCCCAGGCATTAATTGAGGCTGCCCCCCAGGCGGTAATTGACCACCTTGAGGTTGAGAAACGGGAACTAAACCTGAAATCATGTAAATGTCCCCTACACCCAACGGTTTATTACCATTGTTTCCAGCTAATAACCCATGATCAATGGGTCGAGGAGATGCCCCCGCAAAGGTACCAGAAAGTGATTGATACCCGGTGGGAACAGAAGGACCGCCGTGTAAGAAAGATTCAGGAGATTGAGTGAACACGGACGACTGACCAGACATATTTACAGGAGTATAAATACCTCCAGGTGGAAAAGGAGTACGAGGTGGAGAAAAACCTACCCCTGAGTTGTCTAAATAATTGGTTAACGAAAGGTACCAAGTAGTACTTCTAGGAGGACTGTAAAAGATAGATTCACGCTCCCTTAGATCAATAGTAGGTTGATCTTCAAGGGTAGATACGCCTAATTCTTCCTCTGGAGCAAGTTCTTCAATAGCTATCAAACCAGTAGGAAGATTTTCGGTGATGACTCTTTCTACCCTAGGTGAATCTGGTACACTAGAAGTTGGAGTAACAGGTTCAGATATTTCAGGTTCTTCGCCTATATCAATAGTAGATGAAAAACTACCAGCAAGCTCAGAAACTTCAACTGCTTCAGGATTATAACCTATTTCTAGACTTTGGTAATCTTGATGGACTACCAACGAAGACTCTCCTTATTCTGGTGAACCTACTCTACTGCCGCTAGGAGGAGTTACAAGGACCTTTAAACCTTCGTAATGACTTGGGGCATCTTGAGGAGATTCACCCCGAAGTCTACGTGATTTCCTCAACAATTCGGCCACAGAAACAACCTCAGGAGACTTGCCCCGAAGTCTACGGGACTGTCTTGGTAATTCCGCCACAGTTAAAAACTTTTAACTACTGCACACGCAAACAAAGTAAAATCTCAAAGAAAACCACCTAAAGTCTCTAAAGAACCAAATAAATTTGAATCATACGCCTAAATAATCTAGGGCGTCAAACCAAGCACAAACAATAGCCTTCCAGACCGAAAACGCTAGTTGGAGATGAAACCCAACATCGCTGGATTCAGTACAGAAGTGGCGGGTGGAACAGTTACCCCGGAAACCTGCTTAATGAATAGACCGGCACAAGTTCCTCCACTTTAACCGTCTCGAGTGAAGTGAACCCCCCGGAAAATCCAAGTGAGTCTAGCCGACGTGTGCTCCAGGTACAGTGGGATCTTCCCTCCACCGTCACCTCGGTAGAATCCTAAAGATAATGGTCACTAAGGTTACCAACCGCAACAAATGCACCTGGGGGAACAGTCTACACTCTGACAGCACGCAAGGGCAGAGTATCAAGCTCAATCCCCTTGCTGGTTCCTTGACAATAATCCAAGGTTTACCGACAAGTGACCCCTGGCTCCTCGACAATGGTTAATACGAGGTTTACTTTTTGTAATACGTGTGTGTCTGGCGTCGTTCCCAACGAGGGAGGATTGATCCCCTCACTGGTTCGGACACGAGCTCATGCTTCTCCTTTAAGAGGAGCTTTCCCAGAGTACAAATGAGACAATTGGATTTATTCTAACACAAGATAAGCTACTTGTTTGGTTTTGTTGTCTTGGAGAGTTAATTACTCTCCTACTCCAAGACACTAGCCTGATCTAAATTGGTGTTTCAGAGCCCTAGTAAATAAAAGTTACTAAGTTGATTTTACTTTAAGTGTTAATTTTATGGTTTTTCTTAAAGACAAAAGGTAGTGGAGACGAAACTGGTGGTGTGTAGACTCGACTCGCAACCACTACAAATATGCACCTAAGATGATTTACACTACTTTTCCTTTTCAATGAATCTCCTAACTAAGAGAGTTGGAAAATGTAAATTTTACAGAAAGCAACTTTCTTAGTAAAGACAATCGAAGAAACAATTCTCTTTATCTTTTCAAAACACACAACTCATGACCACTAATTACTCTACGAAATTTCCTTTTTCTCCCAAAAGTCTACAAATGCTACCAAAGCAAACTTTTTCCAAAAGAATTTTTGTGTTTTTTCTATGTTAATAAAGCATGTAAAACTATTTTATCAAATCGAATTTAACAAATCTAATACAATCAAATCAAATTCACTCAAAAGAAAATTAAAAGGAATTTTACCTAAAAGCAAAAAATAATGAGGACAAAAGCCTACAAGGATGATTCCCGGATGTTTTACTTAGTCAAAATGCAACTAAGGATCAGTTCATGCAGAATCATAAACTAACCAAAAAACAAAATCGAAATCTTTTTGTTCTTTTTTCTCAAGAATGGAATTCAAGGCTTTAACAAACAAACTTTTCGAGATTCGCAAAGAGAAGACACAAAGGTAGGTCTCTCACTAGGGTGACTTCTATGACAGGTCCGACTCCTAAGAGGACTGATCAAAACCAGGGAGATCCAAATTTTGACAACCTCTAACGCCAAAGTCACTACAGGACCAGTTAAAAATCAAACCCTAAGGCAAAATCCCTATGAATTCCACCAAAACCCTCGATACTAACGGGACAAGTTCAGGTGAAGATCTTTGATAGTAAACTGATGGATCTGGGCAGTAAAAACAAAGTAAAAGCAAAATCTAAAGAGCAAAAAGCAAAAAATTGAAATTTTCTCAAAATTGACAGGGGTACGCAGGTCATCTGTTCACACAGGCGCGGGTACGCACTGTGCACAAAGACGCAGTGCGTACAAGTACGCACTGTGTTAAACCCAGAGACTGCGTACTGCTGGCAAGGCTAAGAAAAATAAAAAACTAAATTGACTCTAAGCTAACCCACCCAAATACACAGCTAGACAACCAAAAATCAGAAAACAAGCAATTTTTCTCAGACCAAAATATCAAATCAAAAAGAACTCAAACACATTCATGGATTCCCCAGCGGAGTCGCCATTTTGTCACGCGGAAAGAGTCGTTAGTGCGGACACAACCGACCTTCCTAGAAAGCCTAAGACTTTCTAATGACAAACAAGACAAATAAGAGCAATCCTTCCCTAAATATGCTTTTACAATATGAGAAATCAAGTGTTTAGATCCTACCTGTAATCCAACGCTGTTGTAGTAGTCCAGCTTCGTCGATCCGGATGAGCTCCTCCTTCCCTTCGAAACCTGCATTCACCAACAATCAAACGATTAAATAGAACCTGAATATCACATAAAATAAAACATATTTAACATATAGACCAAGGAGTATATGAAACAACTCATTAATAACAAATTGTTGAGAAGAATGGACTAATTTGTATTAAAAGGTAACAAAAGGAACCATTACAACCTGAGCCTTCGTGTTGTGCAAGCTCCTCCCAGGGTCCACAAGAGTTCTCCCTTACTCTGATCAGCTCACCCACCTCCCAATGGAAACAAGTAAAGATGGTAATCTCTCCTCACAAGCTTCTACAAGGAAGTCCTAATTCCAGCAACATCTACCCTTAGGAATGTTCAGCTTTCAACCTCTCCTCCCTTTGGCCCAATACCTGTATTTATAGTGCTCTAGAGGAAGTTATTTAGGTCCACCATCAATGGGATAAGCCCCTCTTTGGATGGGATAGCTCCCCTATTGATGGGATAAGTTCCTCTTTGGTAGGGATACATGAAGCATCTGGAGGCGCTTCATACACGCCAAACATGCTTCTAGAAGACTCTAGAAATGACCACAAGTAACTTTTTTGGAGTGAAACTTGCGCCTTTTGACCTTTACAGGAGTACGCACCCACCCCTTTACATACAGAGCGTACAAGTACGCAGGTATTGTGAACTTGGGTTGCGTACCCGCAGGTAAGGCTAAGAGAAACTGCGTACCGGAGATAATTGACTTTAAATGACTTTTCTCTCTTTCTTGAAGTTTGACATGGAGAGCAGAGGCATGAGATTTGCCAAAGAGGATAGTATGACAGTGGATGGAGCCATACTAACTGCAAATAGTCATGGTGACATTTTTTAGTGTAACATCAGCCCACAACTTTACCTCTGTCTTCATAGATTGATCCAAATTTGGAACCAAATTCTTCTTGCCTCTCATGTGGTTACTGCAACCACTATCTAATAGCCACACATTATCAAAAGGTTCATGCATGGTATGGAAAGATAGGAACATGGAGTTAGTACTCTTTGTAGTGACATTAGCTCTTTGGTTTCCTTGATCAACTATCCTCTTCCTGCAATCACAGACATAGTGACCAAATTTATTGCAATAATAACATCTCACCTTGGATTTATCAACTCTTTGATTATTGTTGAAGATTTTGTTGTTACTTCCACTTTCACGTTCATGCTATTATTGGCCATCTCTTTGACCACCATGTCTTCTACCTCATCCTATGCCTCTCGATTTACTTCTGCCTCGACCTCTGTCTCTCGAAATTGAAACATAACTTTTGAAAGTGGTTTCTAAAGTGGAATCCTTATTTCTATCTATCCTTGCCTCATGTTATAAAAGTGATCCCATCAACTCATCAACTATCAATTATGTCAAGTACTTGGCTTCTTCTATGGTCGCTACCACAACATCAAATATGGTAGACAAAGATCTTAGGACCCTCTCAACCATTGTTTGATCTTTAATTCCATCACCATAATTTTTTGACTGATTTATGAAAGTCATGACATGATTCATGAAAGAATCGATGCCCTCTATCTCCTTCCGCTACATACTTTCAAAACCTCTCCTAGTATTATGCAACTTAAAAATATTGAATTTGGTCATTCCTTTATAACTTCTCACAAAAGTCTCCTATGTTGTCATTTCTGAAGATGTGATCATAATCTTCTAGAACACTTCTTGGTCAACTCCCTGTTGGATAAGTTGCAACACTTGTGCATTCTTGATTTTGTCTTTCTTCCATAGACCCTTCTCTGCATTAGTGAGAGCTAGTTCTTCTACTTCATCCTTAGGTTCTGAAAACCCAAAGTGAAAATGATTCCAAACATCATGAACCTTCAAAGTGGTCTCCATCTTAATGGCCCACACATCATAATCCTTGCCTGTAAATGGTGAGAATTAGGGCTGGAAATTTGAGAAATCCATATTTCTTCAAAAATTCTCTTCAATTAATAAAAAACTCCCTTTTTAACAAAATCCTTTTCGAAACCATTTCAATAAAACCCTTATAATTTTATTTTCGTATCTAAAAAATGTTGTAGATAATGGAGAATATGTAAATTAGGAGAGATTCGGTTCACTAGAGCCTTAGATTAGGAATTAGTTCCTACTTCTTAGGCAGTTGTTCTAACTTCCCTTCTTGTGTGAAAGCTATATATATTTCTTATTGTAAGATGAAAGGTGTAGAGTGATTTGCCAGAGGCAGTCTCTAGGTGGAGCTCCTTACCTGTGAGTTGCCCAACTTATTAATAAAGTTGATTCTTCAACTTTTAACATGGTATCAGAGCTGCAAGTTTGAGAGGGTCTATGAATCCTTGAGTGGGGAGTTGGTGGAAGATCGCACCTGGTGGATGATCGAAGCAGGTGAGCAAGTGCATATCGAATGTTGGTGGTCGCAGATCGAGTGATCTGGTTGTTGGTGCATGCATATCAAGAGATTTGGTTGCATGTTTGAGTGCCGTTTTATTTTAATTTTATTCACAGTAATCATTGCTCTCCCTGAAGGAAAAAGAGCGCTGATCATCGTAGATTCCAGAGGCAATAACACGATGATTATTCATTTCCTTGCATAATTTTCATCATCACCTCCAAAAATCGCGGATATGAGAGAAGAAATCATGCATGCCTTTGAAAACAAGATCAAGTGAAGGTGACTGCATGTTTTGATGTCGCGCCGAGGTGAAGGCTGCTAGTAAATTCCGCTACGAGGTGGAGCTGCAAGATGTGACCTATAGGATGATAGAGGCCGCGCCAAGGAGCCCGCTGTGGGTGGATTGCTGGGAAAATAACATTGTTTTCTACATTTTATACTATTGGCAACATAGTGGGGGAAGAAAGGGAGTTGATGGAGTAGGCGCTAAGTGGTCTCATTCCGTCAGTGTAAGAGGCATTGCAGAGCAACGATTGGGCTACAAGAAAGGCTGCCTCCATGGTTTTTTGTCATAAACAATAGAAGCCTTTGCTAATTAGTGGTGCCTCCATGCACGTTTTTGTGTCGGTGACAAAGCGTTGTTGCTACTGGGTAGGCGTAGTGAAAGTGTGGAGTAGCCCATATGATTAGTGGTTGTGTTGTTGGATTTCCCCTCTGCTCAGCAGATCCGGAAGTTTTTAACACTTCAAGCTGTGTGGAGGGGTGACGAAACTTTGCACACAAATCCTCAGTAGTTTTGAAATCTACCAAATCCATCTCGTCGTCCCGTTTTTTTGGTGAAGTTTCATAGTGGATCACCATTTTTCCATTGGGCAAACTAATGGAAACAATATACCTCTATGGTGTGCTATATCTTTTGGTCTCGAGGAGTTAACATCAATATAAACTTTCAACGCGTTACTGAATCCATTGTAGCGGCTGGTTTCGGGAGGCTTTGATTGTCGCTCAGCTCGGTAGATCGGGCAGACTTTGAGGGCGTTCCTGTGGTTGTGGCTATATCAGATTAAGGCGATGTGTTAGACCCTCACATTGTCAATGGTGTTGGGAGTCCGAAAGCAGGGTATGGCCATATTGTTATTTTAAAAAAAATTGGGTTACTATATTTTTTATTATCATTTTCGTGGTTACATGCCCTTTATATATGAAATAATGGAGTCAATTATTTGAAAAAAAAAGAAATTGGGGTTTCAATATGAACAATCAGATGGCGGAGGCTTATCTAAATGAGAGCAATAAGCTTGACGGTTCCAATTACTCCAATTGGAAATTTAATTTGCAGACTATGTTTGAGGGGGAAAACGCATGGGCGATTGCAACTAGTGATAAGTTGAAGCCGACCCTAGCTATAGGTGGAACAACAACAACAATCCAAGATTGGGTAAAAAGGGAGAATAAGGCAAAGGTGTTGCTCAAATTGTTTGTGAAAGATTGCATTATTCCCCATATTCAAGAATGTAAATCTGCAACAGATATCTAGTCAACTCTCCAAGACTTGTACGAGATCAAGAACACAAATCGACTACTATTTATAAAGAGCAAGATTCTCTCCATTCAAATGGAGGAAAATGTATCAGTAGCATCGTTCATCTCTCGTATCAAGGAGCTTAATAATAAGTTGGGTGACATTGATGAAATAATATCAGACATTGGTTTGGTCATGATTACCATGAATGGTATGACCAACGACTATTAGATGTTCATCACTGGGTTGAATGTGAGAGAAAAAGCCCCCAAGTTTTAAGAATTGATAAGGATCCTAATGTAGGAGGAGGAAAGGCAGATGACCTTGAAACCCCAGAGCTCAGATCTTGCCCTTATAGCAAAGAAGAAGCCCTTCAAAGAAAAGACAAATTCAACACACAAAAGTGGAGGAACCCCACAAAGAAAGCCACATCCATCTCAAGGTATGTCTTCAAATAGAAATGATCCAGGACCAAAATGTTTTTATTGCAGTAGAGTTGGTCATATAGCAAAACATTTCCGGAAGAAGAAATTTGATGAAGGTCATCAGAGACACAAGAAACATGCAAGTCTTCTGGCTGATGTAGATCAAAATTCGAATATCAAATTGTTTGTATTTGATTCTGCGTTGTCAACTGAGGAGGATGAAGCAAAAATATGGTTCATGGACATAGGAGCCTCCTCCAATATGACAGGTAAGAGGCGAAGGTTCAAAAATGTCAGAGAATCCAACACTGGTACGAAGGTCTAGCTTGGAGACGAAAGAGGGTATGAAATCAAGGGACATGGTGATGTCCCTGTCATACTACTTGATGGAAACATTAGGCATATTCATGATGTTATGTATGTACCTAGGATTAAAAAGAACCTAATTTCTGTATCTGGATTAACAGATCGGGATCTTAAGGTAGAGTTCTTTAAATCTTATTATGTAATTAAAGACTTTTTGGATCAGATGAATTCCATTGCAATAGGTGTCCATGTAGGAGGATTGTATAAACTGGATGTCATAAGTGCGTCACATCAATCGTTGGCATCATCAGCCATGTCTACAGATAATCTATGGCATCATAGATTTTGGCATATAAACTTCAGTGACCTACTACTTCAAAAAAAAGTATGGTGAAAGGTCTTCCAGTTTCGAAGAGTATGCATGTTGACTGTGAAGCATGTTCCTTTGGTAAATTACATAGAGATGAATTTCTTGCTACTGTTGATAGAAAGTAGAGGGATATACTTGAACTTGTACACACTGATCTATGTGGGCCAATTCATACAAGGTCGTTAGGAGAGGCCTACTATTTTCTTATTTTTTTTTATGAGTGTACAAGGTTCACTTAGGTGTATAGGCAAAAAAGTTAGAGTTTTGAATACTTCAAGCAATTCAGAAGTATGATCGAGAAGAAAACAGGAAAGTTCATCAAAATTATTCACTTAGACCAAGGTGGAGAATTCAAGAAGGGTGAATTCATAAGATACTACAAAGAACATAGAATACAACAACAATTCACAACACCTTACACTCAACAAAATAGGGTTGCGGAAAGGAAAAACATAACCCTCACGGAGTGTTCCCGTAGCATGTTGAAAGGTAAGAATCTGACCAATGGTTTTTGGGCAGAAGCTATAAACACTGCAATTGTAGGAGCTGCTGGATTCGGAGGAATTCTGAGGAACCATGCTGGCACTCCCCTGCAAATCTACTTTGGAAATATCGGATGGGATACTAACAATTCTGCCGAACTAGAAGGCCTCTGGCAAGGTCTCCTACAAGCGGAACAACTCAATCTCCAACCCCTGATTGTGGAAGGGGATTCCCAGCTACTCATCAACATCGCCACACACTTACAAAATGGATCCCAAGCCAGTAAAATCACCCCAAGTTGGAGACTAGAAGCTAGGCTAAACATCATGGAGAAATATCTCAGAAATAACAGAGCCATCTCTTTTAATCACATAAGAAGAGAAGGCAACAAGATTGCGGATCTATTGGCCAATGTAGGGGTTGAAAATGATCAATTAATCAGCTCAGGATCCATGGATATCATTCAAAATAACCAACAAGCACAGGAATTCAATTGCCTCATCCAAAAAGATGCAAGCCACCCGGATGCGGGTGTTCGCACATGCATGAACGCAAGGCCACATGGCCAGCAAGTGTTGCAACGAGCCAGCTCGTGGAGGAACGTAAGGGACGCTGCCGCAGGCATAAATGAAGGGGCTCCCGTTCAACAACCTTAATGACATTAATGGAGGTAGGCTGTGAGGGCAGGGCGCATTCATGGCGCTCATGGTTCAAGGGCCAGCTGATGAACTTAAGATGGGTGAAAGGGTGGAGTTACGCCATTCTCAGCAAGAAAAGCTCGCTGCGCAGACATGTTGGGACATTCTCTGCCTTCTGGCAGACGCTGAGGACTCTGAATTATCTGCAACGCAAGGGAGAGATAGCAAGGCACTATCTGCAGGTGCTAAGAATTGGAACTTTGCATTGGAAGCTCTGTTTCGAGCAGCCAGTCCCATTGCCAACATGGCTAGAACAAGAGAACGGCAACCGTGCAGGCGTGGATCTGGGCTTGGAAGCTCCTCTCGCCCTCCAGCAGGGGATGTCCACCACCACTGTTGCTGTTGCTACTGTTATAGACGGGCTGGAACTCCCCACCTGCAAGCATCTCAATTCCTGGATACGAGCAACCCAAGTGAAGGACAGCCAAAGCTTCCAGCGTTTGGCACCGCAGTGTTCAATTTGGGAAGCCTCAGTGCCCACATTTCAGTCCTCTTCCTCAGAGTTGCAGAGGAGGACAATGCCGGGTCGAGCAGCAGCGAATTGCCCTCCGAGGACCAGGCGGGCAAGGCTGAGGAACGAGCGAGAGAAGCAACTGGGAAGGCACCCATCCAAACTCAGACGCAGGAGGCGTCCACGTCCAGAGCGGGAGAAGTATGGGCAGAACCTCCGAAAGAGTATGGATGGGTCCCGATCGTGGAAATTGATCCAGAGGAAATGGAACTAGAGGAGTAGCAGACATGGGCGCAACCATCCTTCTTTTCGTCGAGGTCCTGTTCTGAGGTCTTTTGTCTCGGTCGCTTTCTATGCTTGGGATAAAATATATGCTTTTATATGGGTCTTGTAGTTTGTATGCAGGTCTTTCTCTGTTTTGGTTTCCGCTAGCAAGTATTTTCAGGGCATTTGCACATGTCCACGGTCGCCCCTGCGAGGGTAGTATTTTGAGTCACAGCTCCTGCGAGGGCAATGTCAAAGTTGAAAGAAGTTTTTTGATGAGTTTTGAGGCAGCTTGGATACATCTATATGCTAAAGCCAGCTGCCAACCCACAGTGCCACAGATGGCCATGGGAAACTAGTTTCACTGCATGTAATGTTATTTCGTACATAATATAATTACTTAGAATAGTCTTATTGAGAAAAATAAATAAATAAATAAATATATATATATATTAATTTGAGTTTATTTTTGTTTTTT
Source organism: Pinus tabuliformis (assembly GCA_031772625.1). Lineage (NCBI taxonomy): Eukaryota > Viridiplantae > Streptophyta > Pinopsida > Pinales > Pinaceae > Pinus > Pinus tabuliformis. Next base: position 1,208,948,524 of record CM062804.1, on the reverse strand, counting down.
AGTTTTTTTAAATGTTTTTAATATTAGTTTTACTAGTTTTTAGTTTTTTTTGGTTAATTTTCTATTTTTTTTAATCTAGTTTTTTTTTTTTTTTACATATATATATATATATATGATGATGATGATGATGATGGTTAACGTCCGCTGAGACCAAATAATGGTCTATCGGACCTAAAGAAACAAATTATCTATTTTGATTTAAGATTTTATTCCTATGCTCAAAAAGCTTGGAGAGAAGCCTCCCGACCTCACTATAATTTTGACATTGTAAAAGGCTAGGAAGGTCAGTATTGTAACAAAGATTGTGAAACTGAGATCTAATGTGGTTATACGCGGGGCACTCTGAGAGGAAGTGGTTTTAATCCTCGATGTTCCTATTCTCACATATATGGCAGATCCTTTCCGTCCATGGCGTTTTAGGAACTGCCCAACGACCTGTTTCACTATGGAGCTCATGAGAATTCGTTCTAATCTTTGCTATATTAATTTTCTTCTTTGAGCTAGTTAAAATAGAGTGATAATTTTGATCTTCTAGGGTGGGGTTGATGACCTTCTTATAATAACTTAATTTTATTTTAGCCGCTAAGTCTTTCTCACACCACATTTTTTCTTCGAACTTAGAAGTAACAATATCTTTAATGTTATTTATGTTTTGCAATGCATCATTTTCGTTGATCTCCCAATAGTTTAACCAGGCCCTTGTGTCTTTATGCCACCCTCGATTGAGCCTTAGATGGTTTTGGCTAGAATTTAAAGCTAGCTTAGGAAGTCTATGATCGTCTATGTTACTGATTTTGTGCTTGTACAACAGAAACCTAAGCATAGCTAGGCTCTCAATAGGGCAAAGACCTCCTTCTATATATATATATATATATATATATATATATATATATATATATATATAATTTTGTGTTTCTTTCCAAATTCTTTTATGGTTTATGAGATAACTTTTTTTTTAACATTTTATTTTTATATATATATTTTTATATTTGTTTTTTTAAGTAATCAACATTTTAATCTTAATTTCAGTAGTTTTTAATTTTTTTTCTTAATATTCCATTTTTTTTTTAAACTAGTTTGTTTTTAATTTTCAATTTTTTTAGTTTTTTTGTTAATGTTTTTTTAATTTTTCTATTTTTACCTACTTAATTTTATAGTTTATTTTAATATTTTCTTTTTCTTTTCCAAAATTATTTTATGGTTTACATATTATTTTTTTTAAGGTTTTTTAATTCTTATCTTTTATAGGTTAATGTTATTTATTTATTTTTTAAACATTTTTTGATTGATTTTTTTTTTTTAAGTATATATTTTAATTTATGTATTGTTATTTTTTTTTACTTTTTTTTTTTGTTTTGTGTTTTTTCATTGTTTTAGTTTATTTTATGTTTCCATTATTTTTTTCAAATTTTAATGTTTTTCAGGGTCATGATAAACTATTTTACGCTATTATTTCAAAATGTTGAAATTTTACCCTCGAAAAAAAATTATTATCCCAATGTCAACATTTTTCGTTTTGAGGGTGTTTTTGCACAAAATTTACCATTGAAAAAAAAAACTATTTGAACATCAATACTTCGTTTTGAGGATGTTTTTTGGACAATTTTGGATCAAAAAATTGGTTTTCACCGCCGTTTTTAAAACATGTCGAAAATTTACCTTAGAAAAAAAAAGGTGTCATTCCAGCGTCAACACTTCTCGTTTTTAGCACTGTTTTTTATGTTTTTACGTGGTTTTTTTGGCCAGAGTTCTCGTTTTGAGTTTATAGTTCCCGTTTCAAAGTTTAAATTGTTAAAACCCTAGAATCCGACGTTTTGATACCAAATGTTATGCAACTAGCTCATGAAAATATAGATCAACGACTTAAAAAAGGATCTTCTTTGAGGGGGAAACATCCTTTACATTATATAAATGAAAAATTCTTGGATGATACAAATTACAGTACCTCCTTTGTATATCTAGGAGTCTAAAGGGTCACAATATAATCAAACCCTACATAACAATAGTGGGCTTCTATGGGGCACCATAATAACAATATAGGGCCTACATGGGCACAACAATAACAATAAGACTTAAATAAGAGATTATATCAGATGAGAAGAATTCTTCCTACATTTCACAAATAATGACCCTCTTTGGTGTTAAATCAACATCTATGTCGTCTGGTTTTAAGTATCTGGGTTGTTTTCTCAAGCCAGTTAGCTACTGAATAGTGGATTGGGACTAGTTGATCCTTAAAGTTAAAAGTAAGCTATCCATGTGGGACCACATATGGCTTTCTATTAGCGGCAGAGTCATTATGATCAGATTTGTGCTTAAGGGTATATCTACATATTGGATGAGATTGTTCCTCATCCCCCTAGCATTCATTAAGAAAATTTATGCCATTATTGCATGCTTCCTTTGGTTTGGTGTTGGAAACGACAAAAAGTTTCACCTAAGCAGACTAAAGGAACTTTCTCAGTCCTATGAGATGGGTGGTTGGGGCATGAGAGACACCAAGATCTTCAACTTAGCACTTCTTTCTAGAAACCTATGCAGGGATTTAACTCTCATGGCATTTGACAAGAGGTTGTACAAGGGAAATATATCAGACTCTGTAGTCTAGAAGATTGGGTTAAAGTTGGGGCTCCACAAACCAGTAAACAATCATACATTTGGAGGAGCATGACATTGACGAAAGCCTGACTATGTGGAAACCTACGATGGCAAGTTAGAGATGGGAGAAAAATCCACATTGGATTGGATTCCATTAAGGGATTTTCTGGGAACCACTGCCTTTCTCCACAAATCATCAAATATTTGCACTAAAGGGGTATATGTTTCCTAGCATATTTACAGATCATTGATCTTCAAGGATCTCTTGATCATATATGGCCCCACTCATGGGACTTGGGTCAACTGGTTGGTTTGGAACTGGAATGGGAAACATACAAATATAATTTAGTTACTGCAGGGATTTCAATCACCAACAGGGATGGCTCTCTTACATTGGTTGGTAGGAATATCAATGGAAAGATAACAGTCAAATAATTTTACCTATCTACATTTGGTTCTCCCATGACATCTCCCTTTGAGGATTTGACTATTTCAATGTGGAAGTGGGAGACCCCTTTGAAGCTCAAATGCTTCTCTTGGTTGAATCCATTCAACTGAATTCTCACATCGGATACTTTGATAAAAATAGGTTATTTTGGTCCTGGTAGATGTTGAATATGTGGAAATTCTACTGAGCATTTCCTTCACGTATTTCTTAGATTCTCTTTTGCTGAAGAAGTTTGGAAGTGCATTGCTAAGATATTGGGGTTAACAGTGCATTCTAATCGACAGTCTATCTATACATACCTCTGTGACTGGTCAAGAAATCACAAATCCTTCAGGACAATCTCGCTATATATGATATGGGGCATTTGGACCTCTCAAAATGCTATTATTTTTTAGGATAGAGTCCCTCTCATTGTTGCCACATGTATTGATATTATTGAATATTTTTCGGAGATTGGTCCATGGATGCCTCGACTCTCACGGTGAGCTGCCTCCTACAAAGATCTGGTTGTATCTTTCCCATTGGGTTTTTTTGATAGTGCAGAGAAAGGTGGAAATTGTGGGTGTGGGGCACTCATCAAACTTAGTCCTGAAGTGGAATATCATTTTTACTGGCATGGGGGGAGGGTACAAACTTCAGGGCTGAACTTGTGGCTCTTTGGGGGCTCCTTAAATGTGTGAAATGGCTGGAGATTGGATCTATTAAGATCATTGGGGATTGGAAATCTATCATCGAGTGGGTGTTGGGACAAAATTCCCTTGAGAGCCCCCCGCCTTCACCATTGGATGGCACACATCAAGAAAATCATTCCTTCTTTTTATGACATCACCTTTGTTCATGTGTATAGGGAAAAAAATAGGATGGCTAATCCCCTGCCTAAACGTGGACTACTCCTTTGTTTTGGCAATATGTCATTTGAAACGCTGATGGATGGATCTATCTATGCTGGAGGATCCTTTGAATTTTGATGTGGGGTATATTTTGGTCTACTTTTTTCTTGTATGCGTGTAGATGTCCATTTTTTTTTTTTTTTTGGTTTTGTGCTTGAATCTGAGATATTTGACTGCATGGTATTGAGAACTTTACTGACTGTTATGGCAAGTTGTATGGCTATGTATGCATGCTGTAGAGGATTGATATATTCCAGCTATTGTATCAAAAACTTGATTAATAAAGTTTTTTTTGTTGGGAAAAAAAGGTTCCGAAGATGTGCGTAGAGCTGTATCTGGAGAGGATTTTAAAGTATGTTAATTGTAGCTCTTCTATGTTGGTGGTAGCCTACTCTTACATTGACTGCCTAATTCAATTTCATACGCAATTTCACATATCTGTCAACATCCATAGGTTTCTTATCACCACAGTTATGGTCTCCTCCAATTTCCTCAAAGACCGGTAAGTTAATTCTCTAATTTAATACCATCCACGGTCCCCTTATATCTTGCTTCAATTTCATCCTTCATTCTCATTGTCGTCATTTTAATTTCAATTTCTAATTGTTAAGAAGGAACTATAGGAATTCATATTACGCAAGAGTGGGAGGTGTGAGCAACTAAGAAATAAATAGAATGGAGATGGAGTTCCTGTTTTTGATGGGCTTCAAGTCGTAGATGAATGTGGATGTGTTCGAAATTTATTGCAGGCATTTGGAGGGAGAGGTGGTGTTGGGAGGAGGATTCCAAATTGAGAGAACCCTTCTTCCATTCCTCGTCTGTGGAATACACAAAACCTCATATGTGACGCGAGAGGATTCCAAAAACCAGAGACTTTCTCTTTGTTGTGAGTGTCGCAGGCCTTAGAACATATACACGATAAAGGAATGGCACTCTATCAGGAACTACAAATTAGGCAGTTGAATACGGTTTCCCATCTAATATTACTTATTTATTTGGAGAGAAGATTAAGGATGCCAATGGCAGATTATGCGAGTAATACAATATGAGGTGCATACATTACATGGCAATACTGTGTTTGACTCGTTGAAAGAAGTGAAGATTTTAGGTACGAGAGTTGTCCATTCGAGCAGTCTCATGTTCGTTTCTATTCATCGATGTGTAAATAGTACTCGAACCTAAAGGAGGTGTATTGTTCAGCATTACAGTTACTGTATTTACTGTATATAATTGGAGGTTGGCAACTATCATTTTTATGAATTTAGAATAGAGTGTACATGAGAATATTTTTCAACTCTATGGATCAATCTCTTCTTCAATATGATGTTTGTGTGTAATATAAAAATAAAGTTTACTAAGCAGTTTATCGATTTTCATCATCTTAATAATGTTTAACTACCAAATTCTTCAATGCAAATGCTAATAATGTCACTGAGGATGGAGAGGGTTTACTAGGGACCTATTCTAGGTTAAAATTTATATCCTTCAATCCTTCAACTTAGTGTGCAGTGTCATTTCGTTATCGAGATACGAGTGAATTAAGATTTCGTTCTTTAAAAAATAGTAGGGAGTGTCATTTCCTTATCGATTTAAGATTTGATTAGCTTTATGAACTTTATTTATCTTCTTTTCTTTGGCATTATTTATAATTATTATATTGGAAATAAATTTTAGCAGGTTTTTAATTAATTAATTAATTTATATTATATTATATTTTTAAATATATATTTGATTTTTTAATTGTTTTGAGAGGTGCATTTTAAAGTTTAGTTGGAGGACCATGATTTTATGCTCAATGTGGAGATGACACATGTATCTTTTAAAATAAAAATAAAATAGTTACTAAAAAAAAGTTAGCTATAATAAAAAACAAAAAGAAATATATATGTTTAAATAGTTTTGTGAATTTGGGTTATCTTGAGTGTTTGGGAAGAACCATTGTTATCTCACCCACCCAAGTTTAATTCGAGGTTTCAAGTGTGATGATGATGACAAATATTGATGTGATGTAATGGCTACATGCCTATGAGTATTATTGTAGTGACCCTCACTCTTGCCTTCACACTGAAATAGGGTATGATTTTTCTTTGAAATGTTTAGATAGTTTTAATTAAAAGTACTATATCCTAATATAAAGAAGATGTGGTAAAAATATTTACCTCTCCATTTGTTATTGATATTACAATTGTGTATGAATAAAGTGTGGCAAAAGTAGTTCACTCTCACTCCTTAGCATTAATAAAATATTTCAATAACCTTATGAAGTAGCTTAATTTTATCAATGTAAAGTAATGAAAAAAGAATTAAAAACTTATATTTTCTTAAAAATATTTCAATGTAAATTTTATATAAATTGTTTGAATGTTTATGTTTATATATATATATATATAAAGGTATAGAAATTTAAAAACTTTGTAATAAGAGTAATAAGATAGAAATGTGTAATACATTCAATTCTTAATATAAAATTAATATGTAGATTTTCTTTATTTTTTTGTATGCAAATGTATTTACATTATATTAGCATGCGAAAAATTTACATGCTTTACATCCAAGAGTGCATTCTCTGCCTTTGTGTGAGGAAACCCGAGATGGAAAGTGAAGGGATCTGCCCGAGGAAAATATGTGGATTTTTTTATTTTTTTGTAAGCAAATGTTTTACATTATATTAACGCAAGAAAAATTTATATACTTTACATTCAATGTTGGGTTGTGTTTTATTCTTTCCACGACTAGCCCATGTAGTTAACTCGGGGGTGGAGCCCCCCATTCGTTGCACCGATTGTGTAGCGGGGGGAGTCACAGGGGGTTTGAGGGGTGTAGGTAACCCCACTCTATGGGGTCCGAGTAGACCTACCTATGGTTTTGTGCATGTTTTTCACACATGGTTTTGGACGTGATGGTTTTTGGTCCATGGTTTTGGACACGATGGTTTTCGGTCCATGGTATTGGATGCTTCGGCATCTATAAATATGTATTGTAACATTGAAAGGAACATAATGAAAAATCAAGTTGGTAGTCTCGGTTTTGGGATCCAGGGGAAAATCTATGTGTATTTGTGTTTTATGTGTTATGTTCTTGCATCGTTTATTTTTTGTGTTTTAGAATTCGTATGCAAGTAATTTCTGTATGGGGTTAAAACCTACATTTGGTATCAGAGTTGTTTTGGCTTCAAGGGGACGCCTTTGTTGTTGAGGGGTTTCGCTCGAGCCTGTGGTAAACCCTGTTTAGTGGGAGATTTGCGGGATCGATTCTGGTAGTGAAAGAATATGGTGAGCAGTGGAAAGATAGAGATCAAGAAATTTAATGGTTAGAGTTTTGAGTTGTGGAAACTCAAGATGGAGGATCTATTGGTGGATAAAGATCAGTGGATCACGATAGATCCGGGTACTAAACCAAATGGAAGAAGTTGGATCGGAAGGCAAAGAGCACAATATGATTGTGTGTCTCATATTAAGTATCGTTGAATGTATTAGGGGAAGCTATGACGAAGGCTTTGTGGGACAAGTTAAGGACTTTTTACCAATCTAAGTCTCTAGTGATTAAACTGTTCCTATAGAAAAAATTGTATAACCTGAGGATGATAGATGTAGACTCGGTGACAAAGCATCTAAATGCATTTAATACATTGGTAAGTCAATTATCATCTGTTGATATCAAAATCTCAGATGAAGCTAAGTGCATTAGTTTGTTGTGTTCTCTACCATATTCGTGGGATAGTCCAGTTATTGCAATAGGTAGCAATGAAACTGCCTTGCAGTTTGATGAAATAGTCTCATCCTTGCTGACGGAGGAGATGAGACGGAAAATATGGAGAGCTAGAATGGTGATGCCTTGTCTGTATGAGGACGGTCCCAGAACAGAAACAAAAATAAGTCATCGAGTGGGAGATCTAAATCTAGAGGGAGATCTAAATCTCCAGGAAAACATGTAAAGGTGGTGTGTTGGAAATGCGGAAAGGAAGGGCACTACAAAAGGGACTGTAAATCTAAAGCTCCTGATAAAGGAAAGGGATCTGATGATGCTCCTTTTGCAAAGGAAAAAGCCACCTCAGATGAAGGTGGGGATGTGTACTTGGCTTCTTCAAGTACACATGTAGATCATGAGGCATGGATGGTTGACTTAGGTGCATCCCTTCACTTCACTCCCCATAGAGAGTGGTTCTGCGAATATGAGAAATATGATGGTGATGATGTATTCTTGGGGATAGGAAGGCTACAATCGTTGGTCGTGGAAAGGTAAAGTTGAAGTTGCAAGGTGGAAGGGTTAGAACACTTCTGGGTGTTCTGCATATTCTTGAGTTAGCTAGAAATCTGATTTATGTAAGCAAATTGGATGATGCAGGTGTAAAAACAGTGATCGAGAAGGATACCTGCAGGATGGTTCGGGGGGCACTAGTATTACTGCGGGGAGTTTGAATTGGAACTTTGTATAAGCTGCAAGGTAGCACTGTTGTTGATGGGTGCAACAGTTCCGTGGTTCCTGAAAGTGGAGCAGAAAATCTAGCGGTCTCTGGAGAGAAGACCATGCTATGGCATCAAAGGCTTGGACATATTGGAGAGAAGGGCCTTTGAATACTCCATGGTAAAGGCATGGTAGAAGGTATAAGAAATAGCTCTTTGGATTTTGATTTCTGTGAAAATTGTGTATATGGGAAGCAGAATAAGATGAGTTTCCCCTATGGTGGTAAGAGGGCGAAATAGATATTAGAATTTTTTCATAATGATGTGTTTGGACCTGTGAAGGTTCCATCACTGGGTAAGTCTGTGTACCATGTATCATTTATAGATGACTTCTCAAGGAATGCATGGATATATTTCCTTAAGAAGAAATCTGAACTCTTTCAAAGGTTTAAACAATTTAAGGCTTTGGTGGAAAACCAGATAGAGAAGAAGATAAAGGTGTTGAGGGCAGATAACGATGGAGAGTTTTGTAGCAAGGAATTTGAAGAGTTCTGTAAGAAGTGTGGTATAGAACGATAGAAGACTACTCCATATACACATCAGCAAAATGGAGTTGCAGAAAGAATGAACAAGACATTCATGGAAAGGGCAAGAAGCATGCTCAGTGGTGTTGGGTTAGGATAGGAATTCTAGGCAGAGGCGGTGGAGACAACATGTTACCTGGTCAACATATCACCTTCATCAGCATTGGAGGATAAGACTCCACAAGAGATATGGACTGGTAAGAAACCCTCTCTTTCACATCTAAGGGTATTTGGATGTGATTCATATGTACATGTTCCAAAGGATAAACGAACCAAGTTGGATAGTGAATCTGAAAAGTGCATATTTATTGGGTATAAGGATGGTTTAAAGGGTTATAAGCTTTGGAACCCAGTAACAAGGAAGGTTGTGTATAGCCGAGAAGTGGTGTTCAGAGAGGTAAAAGATGTTATTAACCATGAAGTCCAACCAAAGGAACTTGAGAAGATAGAGTTTGAGCTAAAGGAGGAAGAATCAGACTCTACAACAGAGGAAAAATTAGAAAATGAAGAGCCATAGACTTTGGGTGTGAGAAGATCAGTTCGAGAAAGAAGGCAGCTAGAAAGGTATAGTCCATCTGCTTTCTGTTCAAATTTTGCTTTATCTATTACTGATGATGATCCCATAACTGTGAAGGAAGCAATAGATTCAGATGATGGAAAACTCTGGAAAGAGGCCATGGTTGATGAAATGGAATCTTTGCACAAAAATGAGGCTTGGGATCGATGGAGTTGCCAGCTGGAAGGAAACCCATTAGCAGCAAATGGGTGTTCAAAAAGAAGACAAATGCAGAAGGAAAGGTGGAGAAATACAAAGCCTGGTTGGTAGCAAAAGGTTATTCCCAGGTGCGGGGAATTGATTTTGGTGATATTTTTTCTCTTGTTGCCAAGGTAACTTCTATTAGATTACTTTTATCTGTTGCTGCTGCTTTTGATTTTGAGGTAGAACAGATGGATGTGAAGACAACATTTCTTCACAGGGATCTTGAAGAGGAGATCTACATGAAGCAACCTGAAGGCTTTGCGGTGAAGGGTAAGAAAGAACTGGTATGCAAGTTAAAGAAGTCTCTGTATGGGTTAAAACAGTCATCAAGGATGTGGTATCAGAAATTTGATACGTTTATACGGGGACTTGGCTTCACCAGAAGCAAAGCATATCACTGTGTGTATTTTAAATTAATTGGTGACCGTGTTATTTATTTGCAAGGAAAATTTTAAGGATGGAAATTTTTTTTGAAGTTTAAAAACATTGGCGAATCTCACTAATCCCTAATATGCAAACTATAAATTTTTTAATGATATATTTGAAAAATTATTCAAATTTATAATGATTTTATATATAGTCTCTATATAATGTTGGCGATTTTTAAGATAAAATAATTTTATATTCTAAAATTTGGGCGAATCATCTTTTATAAAAATTGGAAATTGGCGAATCATTTTTTGGAAAAATCATGGAAAATTAGCCCACTGGGCGAACATTAGCCCCTAAAATTTTCCATGTTTATTTGGTCTTGTATGTGGATGATATGTTGCTGGTTGGAAATGACAAAGAAATTATCCAAGATTTGAAGACCCATTTGTCCTCCAAATTCGACATGAAAGATATTGGTGCTGCAAACTATATTTTGGGCATGGAAATTAAAAGAGATTGGACAAAGAGGAAGCTCTGCTTAAACCAAAGGAAGTATGTCGAGACAATATTGCAGAGGTTTAATATGCAGGGTAGTAAACTGGTGAAGGTTGCTATTCCTACAGGTGTAAAGTTATCTACTGAATAGTGTCCCAAGAAACAAAAAGAGGAATAGGACATGTCCCATGTTCCATATGCAAGTGCAGTCGATAGCCTGATGTATGTGATTGTCTGTACTAGACCAGACATTGCACATGTAGTGGGATTATTGATCAAGTTTATGTTAAAACCAAGGAAGGAGCACTGGACAACAGTGCAGTGGGTTTTTAGGTATTTGCGTGTCACTAGTTATTATGGTTTGTGCTACCAAGGAAGACCAGGATTGGACAAAGTGTTGGATATTCGTGGCTTTGTTGATGCAGGCTGGGCTGGAGATTTGGATCAGAGAAGATCTACAAGTGGGTATGTTTTTAACCTATTTGGAGGTGCAGTCAGTTGGATGAGTAAGAAACAATCTGTAGTGGCACTATCAAATATAAAGGCAGAATACATGGTAGCCACTCATGCAAGCAAGGAAGCAGTCTGGTTGCAGAGATTGTGTTCAAGTAGGGGTTAGTACAGGGAGCTATAAGGATAGACTGTGACAACCAAAGTGCAATTTTCTTGGCAAAGAACCCTGCATATCATTCAAAGACAAAGCTCATTGATGTTCAGTATCACTTTCTGAGGGATATAATAGAAGAAAAAAGTTTTGTTGGTAAAGGTGGACACTTTCAAGAATACTGCAAATGCATTGAAAAATCTGTGAGCTCTAAGAAGTTCTCTTGGTGTAGAGAAACAATGGGTGTTGCAGGGTTGGATAAATGACCAAGCTCTCTTGTGGCCCCCTGTGGACAGAAAACAACAAGTGGGAGAATGTTGGGCTGTGTTATATTCTTTCCACGACTAGCCCACGTAGTTAACCAGGGAGTTAGAAGGGGGGTGGAGCCCCCCCTCGTTGTCACAGGGGGTTTGAGAGGTGCAGGTAACCCCACTCTATGGGGTCCAAGGCAGCGCCCCATAAAATTTTGGTTTTGGACCCTATATTAGGTTGGGTAGACCTACTTATGGTTTTGTGCATGTTTTTCGCACATGGTTTTGGTCGCGATGGTTTTCAGTCCATGGTATTGGATGCTTCAGCATGTATAAATATGTATTGTAACATTGAAAGGAACATAATGAAAAATCAAGCTGGTAGTCTCGGTTTTGGGATCCAGGGGAAAATATCTGTGTATATGTGTTCTATGTGTTATGCTCTTGCATTGTTTATTTTCTATGTTTTAGAATTCGTATGCAGGTAATTTCTGTACGGGGTTAAAACCTAGTGCATTCTCTCCCTTTGTGTGAGGAAACCTAAGATGGAAAGTGAAGGGATCTACCCTAGGAAGTAGAAACCAGGCCCGAAGGTCTTACAATTTTCAAGAAATAATTCACAATTAACCAAAAACATGCTCCTAAGATCTAACATTACATAGTTGTTTTATGAGAAACCAAAATTGGTGCATAGTGAGCCACATGCTTCGTGACACATGTCTGCCATCCACACAAAATTAATACTAAATAGGTCTTCACATAGGTCAAATTGGACTGATATAACCAACCTGAAAGTCACCATAAGGCTGAGGAGCTAGATTATGCCACATTGGAAATGCATGGTTGCCATGCTGGTGCCACATTGCACCTAGGCGTTACCTTGAGCTTGCATGTTTCCAGTGTTCACCAGAAGCTCCTCCAAAATGTAGTAGTCCTAATGACTTGGACGAGGAGGGGAAGAGGGAGCATCAACCACCGAGGGATCAGAGCATGGGGAGTAGGGGATGGGCCATATGTGTGCATGGGATGGGCAAAGAGGAGGAGCCAACATGGGGGGAATGCAAGGGGAAGGGAACAACAGAGGAGGAGGAAAGAATATCTGGTGGAAAATCAATGTACAGGACTTGGGAAAGTCATCTGAGTGAGGAAAAAGAGTGGTTGTATTGGGAAGAATGTTCGGTGATCCATTCAAAGGCTTGCAATCTCTCTTAAGCTCTTTCCTTGAGATATCAAGCGAGGAGGTTCCTAAGAGCCTAGATCGATGGATGACCTCTATAAGTCTCCGCCTCCATGGAAAGGACATCACTACAAATGGACTTAGGAATGCCATAATTGAACATCGCAACAATGGAGGCGCCATTGAAGGTGGTGGGGAGACACCCTCAACATCTACCTTTACCAGGGTGTCGACCCCTCTCCCCATCACAGTGTATTTTTTGATGGTAGTAGAGTAGAGTTGCAGCACCTAAACTAGAGGCAGCATTGGAGGGAATGATAGAGGGAGAATGAAAATGGGAGAAATGAATGTTCATGGTTTTAAACAATTTATTGAAAGGGTGCAAGAGCCACGGGGGATTCATTGGGAGAGCAATACCATACCACGTGGGTTCATATTGGGGAATATATATTGAGGAAAAATGACATAATATATTGTCCATATATTAGGGGGTAAAAGGTTTTTATATTGGAAGGTATAAAAAATGAGCTCAAAGTTAATGAAAAAATATAAAGGGGTATGAAAAAATGTTAATGAAAAATGGATATCTACGATATCTAGTGAAAGTAGGGCTTTTTTAAACTTGGAATGTGTATTGGGTTCGTATTGGTAGGGGTTAAATAATGTGATTTTTAGAGGTATTTTCCAATATGTAGTCAAATTAGGGCCATTGTTTAGTATGCCATGAACGCATGTGCTATGTCGTAGGTTCATTGAGTGAAGCCCCTGTGGCGACAGTAGAGGGGCCTGGTATAGAGACAAATTGAGATATGGAGGAAGAGTAAAGCCTGAGTCTGCCACTTGTTCAGGGATGTGAGCTAAGTGGAGGGCACTGATGGGAGGTCTTGGGAAATGTGCCAGAGGACTCGGGGGCACCTAGATCTGAGGAGTATATTTTTAAAATGTTATTATTAATAATAAAAATCAAATATCGTTATAATTAAAATATCTCAATATACAAAATTAAGTAATATCGAAATCTGCTTAAAAATATATTAATAACAAAAAAAGAATTAATTTACATAAGGTTCATAAATAAAATATTTCATAAGTAAAATCTCTCTCTCTCTATATATATATATAGTTTAAAAAATGGAAAAAAAAATATTCTTTTGGTTAAAATATTTCAAGTTGTCTTTCTATTCTACATTTTGATTCTTTATTAAGTATATTTTTTGGTCAAATTTTCTAGAAACTTAGAGTTGTAACTTTGGGTTGTGCAGTCTACACAATCTAAATGCTCAATACATTTTCAAGCATTGCAACCATTTGTGCATTAAAAAATTCCAAATATGTATATATATATATATATAGTTTTACACTCAAAAGAATATTGAATTTCAAAAATTCAATCTCTTCCAAAGCTTATTCAATCCGTAATTAAGATAGATCTATATCGATATATATTTCTCCTACACAAAACATTAATATATTTTTCTTCCTTTTATATTCTAAATTATTAATATAATTTTATTTAATCATTATTTATTTGAATATTTTTTATTAACATTATTATTATTTGATTATAGTTTCACACACATTTTTACTATTAGTTTACTCAAAAAATAACACTTAATCATCGTGCTACATTTATCACTATAAAATTTAAAAGGATGACACCTAACTCTAAAGTCTATTTCTAATAATATTATTATCTCGACTCAAAATGCATTTACATTTAGAGAAACAAAACTATTAATGTTTAAAAGAAGCATATTTAAAGTTACATAGTAACTTATATATATATGTATATGGAGAAATTAGCATTGATATTGACATGTGAATATGACCATATAAATATATTTTTTAACTAGCTAATATATATATATATATATATCTTTAACTAGCTAATATATTGGCTCGTTTGAGTTAGTTATTGATGTTAATAAGATAATGTTTTTCACCTTGATTTAAAGTTGGGTTAACCCTAGATGTGTGGGATATCATACTAGACACAGGGATATAGGGATATGTGATATTCGGCCACAACAATATTTATATTAAAATTGAAACGAAAAGAGAGTTAAGATATTTATATTTATATGGTAACCATTACTCACACGATCCGAACATAAATCTAAAATCATTAGGAAGGATCCAATCTTTTGAAAATGTTATTTTTTATTATTTTTAAAAAATATTATTAATTTTTTTAATATATTTTTAAGAAACCTAAAATTATAAATTTTAGCGAATCAAATTTATTATTTTATTAATACTAAATTTAATATTTTAATACTATTTTTTGAGAGATTATATACATATAAAGAAGGTAAAAAAAGGAGTTGGAATGTAAGAACACCATGTTATGTTATGTTATCTACTGACGAAGACAAGGCTTTTGATGTATTGTATTCGAAAATACACATAAAATTATGTTTTCGTTTTATTTGTTGTATATATTTTAAATGATATTTTTATTATTTACTGAATTTTTTATGTATTGTGCTTGAAAATACACAAAATTATGTTTTGATTTTAATTTTTGGATATATTTTAAATAATATTTTTATTATTTATTGAATTTATTTGTATTATAAGGTTTACCATAAATAAATTTGGTATTGTTGTGTATGTATATAACATTTTTATTATTAATGTATTACTAAAGAGAGTGAAATGTTATTTGAAGTAATGTATAAAGAGAAAGTGTAGGTTAACGGAGGTTTGTTTTTATTATCAATTTCTAGTTAAGAGTGTAAGTAAAAAGCTCAACATATAAGTAATAATTACATAATTATTTATTTATTAGTAGTATAATTTATGGAATATTATTTTTTCTTTTTTTAAGCAATAGTTCAGGTTGATTGAACGTCTAAACTGAGTAATAAAAACAAGCAAGGGTGAATTTGGTATTTTAATAGGCTAATATAGTTTCATCCCAATCATTCATATATATATCTTTATTCTAACACAATACATTATAGATATTTCCTTTCTCTACCAAACAATCCATTAAGAGGTTCAATATATCTATTATCTTTGTACTTTAAGAGTCCCACAGAGACATAGCAATGTTTGGAGGTAAATGATAAAACTATTTGGATTTAAAGGACAAAACTATCATCATCAACATGACTTTTGACCATGTCATTTCTCTTAAAAATGGTATGAATTTTGATGAGTCTCGAATTCTCATTCAATTTTGGTTAATATATAGCACTACGAGAAAATGTTTCTCATCTTCAACCATCTTAATGTCACAAAGAATACAAATTCTTTCATCCCAAGGTGTTTTGGAAATTGTTTAATGCTCAGTTCCACTATGTATCCCATAATAGTTCATTCTTATTTTAGCATGGTTAATTTTATTGTTTTCAAAATATAGAGATATTTTTGATATTCTAATTTAGGGTCGACTGCCTTATTATATTATATTAATTTTATATTATCCTTAATTCTTTATAACATCAAAAATTCTCCCTAAATTTAGATGTCATAATATTCTTAATATTATCAATATTCTATAGAATGACTTCTTCCTTTATTTCCGAGTAATATTGCCCCAACTTGGTATTTTTATGCCATTCTTGCTTAAGACACTAATGGTTTTGGCTAGATTTTGAAGCAATTTTGAGAAACTTCTTGTCATCGATTCCATTTATCTTGTTTTTGTACATTAAATACCTAACTATATCCATGCATTGAAAGGGAGAAAGAATCATTTCTTTCAAGATGATAGGATAGGGTATATTTCCTTTAATTTTGAGATTATAAGTTATAAAATTATTTTAAATATACTCTATATTTCTCTAGGATTCTTTAGAGATATTTCATTCCCAAGTGTCATATCCATATAAGATAATGAGAGTCATGAGATACACAGAGGAGTCTTCTCCAATTCCATGGCCAAAGATCCATTGGTTTACAATAATTTTCAAGCCTATAATATGATTTCCAACCTCCATTTATCCTTTTCTTCATAATATAGTTCCAATGAGCTTGCAATTAATATCAATTCCAAGATATTTATAGGGGAAAACTTCTTCCAAGCTATTTTTTTCATATACAAAAGTATTGTGCATTATCCTTTTCGATTTATTTATCATAACCTTCATTTTTTCAATGTTCATGGTGATGTCTATACTAGAGAAAAATTCACTAAGGATTCTTAGTTTCTTACAAAGGTCATATGGATGTTTAACTAGCAACAACTCCCCCATACTATTTCTTATTTTAGCATATGATTGAGGGAAAATTTCTTACACATTGTATTCCTCCACTATAAATTTTTCAATTGTCGATATTATCCTAATTCTTTATTTGTAACTCACCAATCTCTTCAAATATGTTCCTTGATATTTTCCGTAGCCTCTCAGTAAGTTATTTTGGCACTTAAATTTTTTTCTAAAATTTTGTAAACTTAATTTTTCACATCAGATGAAATTGTTTTTTTCATGTGGCATGGTATTAAAACAATTTTAATTGCAACATGGCACATATCACACAAAAAAATGATTTAGTCACAATATATTGCATTTACATAAAAATGTTTCACACATGACAAAGGGGAAATTATTCCAAAAACTTGCTCAAATTTTACCTTTCAAATATTTTAGAATTTTCTTTCCTTGTGATGTATCACATCAACAATGATCTTACTTATGAAAAGGCACATCACAATAAGCTTTTTCTCTATATTTTAGAATTTTCTTTCCTTGTGATGTATCACATCAAAAATGATCTTACTTATGAAAAGGCACATCACAATAAGCTTTTTCTCTTCGTGATACTTTGCATATCTAAAAATTTTATGTCCATGTGATACATCAAATTGTTGTAGAGTTTCCTTCGTCTCAACATATCACACCAATAAAATATTTCCTAACTCATGAACAAATAATTTTTTCTAAATGAAGGCCAACATTCCATCATTGCATCCTTAAAAGGCTTCCTTCCTTGTGCCATTTCACACTCAAAGTTTGTTTACTAATGAAATAGTGCATCACACAAAAAATTACTTTTTTTGTATAATCATTCCCTCATGGAATTTTGCATGAATTGAAAAGTCATCTTCATGCGAAGAAAATTTTTCTTCCTACTTTCTATGTGATGTGTAGCGCACAACATATCATATTGGCCACAGATTCTCTCCTTCACTCTATGTTTCACTCAAAACCTGTTTTCATGATATGTTGCACCACTCCTAAGTTCTATCTTTGTTATAAATGCTTGATCACATATAACCAAAGATTATTTTCATGCAATACACTCCATGGAAGGTTTTACATGCATAATCTCAAAGTTTTAAAGGTGTGTTGAAAATAAACTTTTTGCAATAAAATCCTAGAGATGAAAAGGACCATGACGTTATTCCCTAAAGAGAGAGCCAAAGGGAGTGACGATCAAACTTCAAATCCATAAAAGAAAACCTTCCTAAATCAAGAAGTTAGTCAAGGATCAAGAGCACAACCTATCTCCTCCTCTCCAAAATAAATCACAAAATGTTTTAGGGAGAAATCCATCCTACTCAAAACAAAAGGGGTTGTTAAACACACCAGAGGTGTGGAGCAGTCTTTCTAAGAGAATAATTTTGAAAAATAAATTTGTGTGATACACATGAGATAGAGGTGTTTTGCACTAGAAGTTAAATGGGGTGTGACACATTAGGGAATTTTTAGGTCGAAAATGGGCTTCCTAAGAAAAATGTACAACTAAAATAAACTCTATAAGAACCAATAGGATTCAAGATGATGATCTCAAACATGGGGGATGATTCACCATTTTTTGAGTAAAAAAGTACAAAGATTAAAAAATAATAAAATAATAAAACTACTTTTTCAACTCGTATTATCAACTTATCTCCCTAAGTTTTTACTAAAATTTCGAGAAAGAGTACTCGTTGGATACAAAATTTAATTTCTCATCCAAGGAGTACCCCTGTTATATAATTTCGATGGACCCCGCTACACGAAAAAATGAGAAATACATGGAAAAACATGATTGTAATCACATTTTTCATGTATTTCTCATTTTTCGTGTAGCAGGCAGGGAAAATTTTAAGAACCCCCCCTAAATTTACATGTATAATAAATGGGTGAATCTCCATGGTATATAGGAAAAACGGAAGGCAATTTTATCAATAATATGATATGTATATATAATTTTTTGGCGAATCTGTCACCACGCATGGCGAATATTTTACTCAATTATAAAATCTTGTGTTTATTGAATACACAAATGAAATCATTGCATTTCTTTAAAATATCTTTTGAAATCAAAATTACCGAAATTACATATCGATAACCTAGTGGGTGTAGGATAAAATTCACCTGTGCCATTCACAGAAAGCATGAGAAAAAACCTAATACTATATATATAACCAAGAAAAATTAAAATTCATCACTTCTAGGGACCTCGTAACCACCCTGCCAATACAAAAGTATGTTCCTGTTTGCAATTAGAAAAATTACCCAAATTACAATATGTTTACTCCAGCATATGTTGGAAAGTTATAAAAGGATGACTAGTGCAATCAATCCATTCCTTTTAGCCCTGGATTTGTTTCAGTTTAAAACAGAAGTATACAAATATACTTGTCCAATGTCTATGCTTTAACCATTCATCTTAAGATGTTTTTACAATATAGTTTCCTAAGTCTATTTAATATCTTCATTATCATAAAAACCAACCTATATCCATCTTAACTCCACATCTACCACTCTTAGGGGGATGAAATCTATTTATCCCTCTGAGCACTTGGTAGACCCAGAATTAAGATGGATCTAAGATGATAGAATTTCCCCTTTAAATAGTCTATGCTCACATGAATACCATGGTATTACCATGGGTCAATACCATGGGTTATCATAAACCTAGAGCTTAAAAATTACTATTAGTAATTTATAAAAATTAATAAAATTAATAGTTGATTTTTATTTTATTTTTTATTTTAACCAAGCTAAAATGTTTAACATACATTAAATTACAACATCCAGTTTTACTCTTGATCGGATCAAATATTTTTTCACTCTATGCTAGTTTGCATATCACGATATTTGATACCTATCGGGGGTTAGTAGATCCAGAGTAAAGATGGATCTATGCTGGTTTAATTCCCCCATTTAAATAGGCTACATTCCAGGTGAATACCATGGTTCAATACCATGTGCCATTTTGGTGAATACCATGGGTCAATACCATGTGTCATTTTGGTGAATACCATGGGCCAATACCATGTGCCATTTTTATTTTATTAATAGTAATATTAGGGTTAATAATGTTTTTTTGCATGGTATTAATAACAATCTAGTCCATGGTATTTGTCCCATAGTAATTTTCCCATAGGTTTCACCTAAATATAACGCACTTTTTGAGTGCTCGTAAATATAAGATGACTTATGGAGTAAATATAAAAAAATGTTTTATTTGTTTACCATACCTCTCGTTTATTTATATTTTTATTAATATACCATACCTCTTTTACAAATATGGTATTTGGCCCATAGGATTCACTTCAATAAAACCTCTTTCTTGAGCCTTCATAAATAGAATGAGGGTTATGGACTAAATATAAAAAGAGGTTTTATTTATTTACCATGCATCTAGTTTATTTATTTTTTTATTTATTCACCATACCTTTTGAGTAAGTATAAAAAGACGTTTTATTTATTTACCATACCTCCACTTTACTTATATTTTTATTTGTTTACACCCCTGCATGTATATAAGGTGACTTATGGAGTAAACATAAAAAATGTTTTATTTATTTACCATACCTTTCATTTATTTATGTTTTTATTAATTTAACATACCTCTTTTATAAATCTGGTATTTGGGCCTTTGGCCCAGAGGATTCACTTAAATAAAACCTATTCTTGAAAATGGACGAATGGATTCACGTAAATAAAACCTATTCTTGAAAATGGGCGAATGGAAGGTTGTAACTCCTAATTTCAAGGGCTAAATTTACCTTTTTTACCGTCTCCCTTAAAATAAGGTGGGCTATTTGAGGTGATTTGTAAAAATGTACTATGATACAAAATATTCGCCCACTAAAAATTTAAAACCCCTTAATTTCGCCAAAGGGCGCACATTCGCCCCTAAAATTTTCTATGGTAGCAGGGTCCATCGAAAGTATGCAACATGGGTACTCCTTCGATTAGGAATCAAATTATGCATCCAATGAGTGTTTCCTCTCAAAATTTGAGTAAACCCATACGAAGATAAGTTGAAAAAATATTTTTATCTTTTTTCCCTCCAAAATTTGATGATGTAATCTAATCTTATTTTATTATTTCCAGTATTATTTTATAATTTCCTTAGGAGGCCCATTTTAGACCTCAAAAACCCCCTAATGCATGTATTATTAGTTAACAAGTTAAAGGGGATACAACATAAGATATGTGCACATAAAGTTTGAAGGGTCACAAAACAAGGTTTCTTGAACCTAATTTAAACAATGGTGCAACACAAGGTATATCACAGCACAATATAAAGAGGTCCAACATGGGGCATATCACTCCAAAGTTTATGAATGTCTCAAAATTTTTGACAGGTTATCCAAATGTGTCAAAGGAAGAAAGAAACTATATAAATAGTTCCAATAGCTATGAAAATATGGTGTACAATTCATCAAACATAGTTAAACGAAGATTTTTGTGTTTTGAGAAAATAAATAAAATTGCTACTTGGCTTGTTTATTGAAACTGGAACTACCTCTTGTCCACCAATGAGGGGTGTAATGATTTTATAATCAACTAATAACATTTGAAAGTCTAAAGAGAAATGGATTTTGGCTCTTCGATCTTTTGTGTACTATTATAAGAAATTTAATACGGAACAATTATTTTTGTATCAACTACTTTTTTAAGAAAAAATTTAGGGGCTAATATTCCCACGCAGGCTATTTTCCATGATTTTTCCAAAAAAGGATTAGTCAATTTCCATTTTTTCTCAAACTAATTCACCCACATTTTACAAGAATATCAACAAACATTTTATAGTTTGAAAATTAGGAACTAGTGATATTAACCAAGGTTTCTAAACTTTAAGATATAATTTGATCTTTAAAATTTTCCTTGCTACTTTATGGAAACCTTTGACTTCTATGTGCATTTCTTATGGAATATTTTGCTACTATTGTTAAGCAATGGAGTTGGATAAAAGTGTACTTCACAAAATATGGTAGTCTCATATGATGCTATGGTATTTTCATTATTATTATTTTGGAAATGTTTGTTTGAATATCTAAGCATAGGATTGTACATGGTTATTTTAATACCAATATACTATTCTCGATTTGCATACTTGTGCCGATGATAGTGAGGCCTTTGCCAACCAAAATCCAATCCAAAATGTTGACAAGCACAATTTAATTAAGCAAAAGAAACCTGAAGTTGATTGCACACATGCGATCATACATTGTCTTAATTAACCCGCTAAACAATGTACTATCATCGCCACTCAATCCACACAAATTTAGTTGATGGCTTCACATTGAAAGCTAATTAAATGGTGTACTCTTTGGATTAAATAATTCCCCATTCATAAATTAAAGCCTCATGATAACTAAATTACCCCACATATGTCCTCGAAGAACTATCAACTCTTGTCCCATCCTGTGTTCAAAGCCTCCCGTCCAAGTAGCTGAGAAATTAAGATTTCAAGTAAGTACCCATGTCCTAGTTGTGGGAGTCTGTCATAGCCATAGTTAGTAAACTAAAACATTTGATACCAAATGGATGAAACCTCAATTGAGGATAGGTGGTCTCACGTCAGAGATAAATGGGTGATTAACGTTGATATTTATACCCTACAAAGGGAATTAGCGAAAGGAAATGGATAAGAAGCAAAATAATTGGTACTTCAAACTGGAGTCTTGCAATCTATCTTACCTACAATGAATTATGAACCTGAATCTATCATGTTTCTCATAAGAAATTTACAACGAGATAATGGAAGAATTATCTATCCTAAGAGTTGTGAACCCTTTCTTGAGGTATCCCA
This sequence comes from Pinus tabuliformis, assembly GCA_031772625.1. Lineage (NCBI taxonomy): Eukaryota > Viridiplantae > Streptophyta > Pinopsida > Pinales > Pinaceae > Pinus > Pinus tabuliformis. The sequence goes on along the minus strand of CM062804.1, from coordinate 1,208,925,955 downwards.
AATTTCTTTAGCTAGAACGCTTAATCTACGTGCTATGGGAAAATGTTTTCCTCACAAAGACTTAACTGAGCAATTTGAAATTTGGATTGATGAAGAAAAAATTGGTTTCTTATAGAGTTTGGTAAAACACCTCATGAATTTAAAACCTTCTCTTTGCCTACTCTGACCCACTCATTAAAACCCCTCTATCAGACCTTGGCCTCACTTTTAGCTGTTATTCAAGGGTGTGTTGATGACATCAAGTTAGATGAGTCAATGTTTATGTTCATGAAGGAAGTGCTTGCAAATCCAAATAAAATTTCCATAAGTTTCCATGCTTGTTTGGCTAGAGATAGTTTTTTGGATTTAAATGCAACATCTTAGCTCTTCATATTTCGACACTATGCTTACTGGGTCCACTTGATTTTGTGCAATTGTCTGATTTTTTCTCTTTCACCAAATTGATTAATAATTATAAGGACAAATCATGAAAATAAAATCAGATAGACTTTTGGTCCACACTTTTATACCCAGGAAAAGTCGTTGGAGCTTATGTAAATTTATAGATCGCTTTTCTTTCGATTTGAAAATTAAACTACTACAAAAGTTTTTAGATAGGATATCCATAGAACCGAGAAGGATTCTTTACCTAACATAAGAAACTAGTGTTGGACAATGGTTTTTAATGCATGATTTTACTGTCATCTATGCTTATGGATTTGAGGGTGAACCTTATAGGCTATCCAAATTCATTCTTGATCAATTGTTTGCTCTAGAATTAGCTAAAGAAAGGATACAACTAAATGGTTTCCATTTTGTGTATAAGAATAAAAAGACATTAATTATAACACCTTTTGTTATCAACCACCTAATAATTAAACAAAAAAATGAATTAGGTATCATTGAAAAGGAATTGTTAGCTTTTGGATTGAAAATGGATATACCCTAGCATTTTGATCATTTTCAAATTATTTTAGATGCGAGAAAATAAAGTAGCCTACCTACATATAATCATATTTCAAAGCATTAAATTTAAAAGTTAGTTAATGTTGAATGTGTTGTTGTGAATGATGAAAATATAGCTTCCATGTAGGTATTGGAAATAATTTTGGTTCAACCCAGCTCTGTTGATCAAGGGAGAAATAAACAAGACTTACCTCCATCTCTCAGATAAGCATAAATAATACAATTACTAGACTTCAAGAGAATCCTCTTAAGAGGAAAGTCACATAAATTAGTGCAAAAGAGGTGCCTCTAAATATAAAAGCTATGAAAATTAGTGAGGAAAATGACAAGGAGGGTATTTTGTTTCAACAAGAAAATGTTGAGATGGTGAAGCAGATTGAACATACCCTAAAGGAGTCTAAGCCAAAAGATTATGGAGTGTTACAGATCCGTTTGGGCACATAAACCCCAACTTATAGATCAGTACCATTAGGGCCCATCGAACCCTAATTCAGTTGTTACATTCCCTAATGAAGTCAACCATCAAGAATGCCTCCTTCCCAAGAGATTCCATGACTGAAATCATCCAAAAACTGCCTCTAAGAGGATCAGCGCAAGCAAGCCTTTATCAGGGTGCACTGCAGTGCAGCCCAATACACTGCCAGGGTGCATTACAATGCACTTGAGCCCTCTTTGGCCTGCGCTGGGCAAATTTGAGTGAAATTGGCATTGGGGTTTGGAATATTCTTATCCATAGGAAGCCTCTAGAAGTTTCCTAAGGCTATCCACTCCTTTGGGCACAAAATTGGACAAGGGATGGAGTTAAGGAACATCAATCCCTTTATCCTTTCCTCCATGCAACTAAATCCTAAGTTTGGGAGGGCATTCATTGTCACCATTTATGGCATAACTTTCTTCACTCACCTATAAAAAGACCACTCATCTAAGTGATCAAGGGCTATAAATCATTGAATTATAGGGAGATGTTGTTAGTACGAGACTTGAGTTGGTTTCAAGTATTGTAATGATGTCAAAATGTCTTGCTTGTTATGAGGAGAGGATGGGATTGAACTAGCTTGGAGTGACACTGAATCGAGCAAATTGGGTTGTAACTCTTCCTTTTACTGATAGAGTGTTCAAATCTTTTTCCATATGTTTGTTTTGTTCATGGATGCTTTCATATGTGTAGTATGCACTTGATTCCATTTATGTTTAATCAATAGATCATTATCATATGCTTTAATCAGTTTTTGTCTTCTGTCTATGTGTAGGTACTTTTCAAGAGGATTAAGTACGGAAAGGAGCGACATAATTGGTCAAGGGAGATAAGGAGTAAGTGAAAGCTCAGGTAGGCTACTTTACTGTCTTATTTAATCTATTGGTTATAGAAAAATTAGAGAATGCTTTGCACTGTTGTTCTAGACTTAGCTACTAGTATAGGGGTTTAAGATTTTATCTGTAGACACTAAAACATCACAAAACAAAGCCTTTTCTAAGAGTTTATGTCTTCTTTGTCATATTCAAAGCCTTTTCTCTTTGATTTTAACTCCATCACCCAATTGGACAGGCATTGATCTTTTTAAATTCCACGATTCCTTTTAGTTTAAATAAATACCATAAAACTAAATTTTGGTAGGGTTTTCTCCCTTGTGCTGGAAACGAATTGGCCTAAAGTGAGGAAGAATTGTTGTTCTAATGGGAAATATTTACAAGTTCTCATAGGGTTTCACTTGATTAAGGGCTTTGTAATATTTGAAGTCTAGGTTTGGTAGGTAACAAATTGGCATTGTTGTTGATGGTGTCCAATTCCAAATATTTAGTAAATTAGTTACAATGGTTTGATGAGGGCATTTCTTTGAAGATATAGTGGCTCTAGGAGGAAGAAAAGAATTGTACCAAAATATTTTGAAGTGACATGTTGCATGTAGAGGCCAAGACATCCAACATGATTGAAGGCATTTAAAAACTCACCAAGTGACTCCATTGATGTCGAAAGGAGGTATGTTTGTATTATGTTTTTTAAATTCCATATCAACTTTTTATTTCAAAGATAGATTGCTTTTGTGGTCTGGTTGCATCTCACTTTTAATATTTTTAGTATAATGTATTTTCCTTATGCATGCCCCCACTCAAACATGGGAGTCCCAACTCAACTCTTTTCTCTTGTAACTCCTATTCACTACCATATTCCCTACTATTATTTCGTGCCATATTATGTCCCTCTGATCTATATGGAAAGGTTGAGTTCAGAAAAGCATCAGATCACTCACTTTTCATGACTCAAATAGAAGAAGAAAGAATTTTGAAGATGCAAGGAACCTATGCTCATGCACAAAACTTTTCATAAACTATCATTATGATGAAGGTACACTTCCATCAAGTCTTTTATTGGATTCTAGATTTGGACATCTGAACTATAACAACCTTCATTTGTTGAAGAAAAATGGTGTTACTAGTTTTCCAACTGTTCCTAGGAAACTGAAGCAATGTGATGATTGTACCTTAGGAAAGCACAACAAACAATAATCTCATGATTCTCATTCCAAAGTGCATAAAAATCTTGAACTCGTTCATTTTGATTTATGTCGCCCTATGCATGTTCCTTCTGCAAATGGAAATAAATATATGATGACATTTATTAATGACTACACTAGAATGTGTTGGGTTTATTGATGCTTGTTCCTCTCTCTTGTATTGGTTAGGTGCCCTCATAGTCTATCAAGGCTAAATCCTAGTTTGGAAAACTTAGTTGATTGATGCCCTAGTTTGAGACCTCATCCTTATAAAACCCTAATCTATGATAACCATTTTTTTGGATTATTTATTGCTAGACTTAACTCTCCTTCCTTGAGTAACCTCAAGCCCTAGCCCTAGGGTTTCTTTGACTCCATTTTCCCTAACCCTAGATTAGAGTAAGGCACTAGTCTTAGCATAATTTTTATCATTTTCACAAAACCCAAAGTCTCATCCTAGGTAATGGTTTATCTAGGGTTTGACCCTAAGCCATAGAAAAACCCTTAACTACTATCAAACCCTAAAATACTCAAATCTAGCCCTACTTGACCTAGGCGCCTTACCTCCTTATTTTTCCCTAGCTAGTAGGATAAAGACATTTACTATTGTTATAGGGTTGTATCAGCCTTACTATCAAGGTTTGAATGAGTTTGATAATTTGTTATTATTCTATTTTTTATTGTAATTTTTTCTCACTTTAGATGGAAATATTACATAAATTTATGACAAACTAGGTGCATAGTAACTTTCCCTAGCAACTGATCTGCTATATTTAAATTGAAATGGAAAAAAATACATTCAAGTTACAAAATTTCTATGCAGGGTCAATTGCAGGGGCTTAAAATGGTCAAACCTCTTAGCGAGGGCCCAAGAGTTTTTTTAGCATAGGAAGCCAAATCTGACAAGCAATGAGGGTATAGGCAAGATATAGAGTAAGGCTTAATGCAAAGGAGTAATGCAAAGGAGTGTACTTACTATATCCATATCATCAAACATTTTTCATCCCACTTAGGATGCCTTACGTAGTGCCTGGTTAGTCATAAGATCAAGTTGGTCACAACCTTCGTAGCTTCAACAAACAAGTGGCAATACTTTTCATCTTCTAAGTTATGTTTAATAAAGAATATAGCATTTGTCCCCATCCTTATCAGGAAGGACTCCATGGCAAGTTGTCTTTGTACATCATCTTTAACTAATATCCACAATTAATTCTGATGCATTTGTTGAACATGAATCCCTCGAGATTTAAATCTAGCCAGTTTGGTTAAGATGGAAACTTTTCTAAAGTAGTTTTTACCCACTAAAATGATCGATGGGACATTTTTTTAGTGTTTTATGGACCCTTTTTCCCTATCCCTCCAACTACCTTAAGATAATTTAGGGGATGCATTGTGGCTAAAGCACTAGACCCCATCGTCTGAAACATTCAAGTGAGAATAGGATAAGTTGACCCCCTATTATTAAGAATTATTCCCATACTATAATGACTACTCTCTATGAACTTGGCTTAGAGGAGTAGAGCTTTGGCTTGAGGTTGATGTTCATGGTTACTTGGTTGATGGTTAGTGAGGCACTATGTTCTTTCAGGATTGGCACATCATGCAAGCCTCACACTTCTATATTGATGGTCAAGGGCCACACATTTATTTTGAGTTGAGTTTAGGATCCTTTTGGGGAACTTTCACCCATTGATATAGTTTATTGAAGGTTGTGGGCATTCCACTTAGAACCATTCCTTTCCACTTGCATAATGACTTGGCACATTTTTCAACCTTATCTTGGATTCGATCCCACATCAAGCACATTGTTCAACCTTATCTTGATGATTTGCCTGCTCATTCACGAAAGCGGACTAATCACCCGCAACATTTGAGAGCAATATTTTTACAGTGTCGACATTACAAGATATGACTCAATCCGCAAAAATGTGTGTTTTGTGTTGGTTCTGGTCGATTGCTTGGATTCGTGGTCTCAAAGGATGGAATTCGACTTGATGAATTTAAGGTTCAGGAAATCCTTGACTTGCCTCCACCTTTAAACTTATTACAGTTACAGAGACTTCAAGGGAAGGCAAACTTTCTAAGGAGGTTCATTCCGAACTATGTTGAATTGGCTAAAGGCTTTACTCGTCTATTGAAGAAAGGGGTACCCTTCCATTGGGATTAGGTTGCGCAAGCTTCCTTTGATGCTCTTAAAGAATCCCTGATTAAATACCAGGGATCCATTGGGTCTGGAGATACCATGGATTTGTATTGGTCGATCGACAAAGAATATCGTTGAGTATAGCACGTTCATTGAACTTCTCTCTGATGCCATTTCACTTGGCATACGCCGAATCATCATTAGGCTGGACTCACAACTCATTGTACTACAACTTGCTGGCATTTATACCGTCCGAAACCTAGCAATTCATCGCATGTTCCTTAGAGTTCATATTTTGGAAAGGTATTTTAAACACATTCAATATCAATATATGTCCATAAATCTAAACACATTAACTGATTCTCTAGCAATTTATGTGTTAAATAGACATTTACGACATATGTAAAGTAAATATTTTCAATTCACATCATCAGTTGAATAGGATTGCATCACATAACCATAACAAAACTCTGAAAGTAAAATAGATAGTTGTTTTAAAAGTTTTTACAAATAGTTTGTTTCCCAGACAAAAATTGGTCATCTAACCCAAAAACTCAAAATGTATGTGGAAAACATCTAAGTAGGCTAGTGGTGCTCATGATAATAGGTCACAGCTTGTGCTATCATGCGTAAATTCTCATCCAACGACTTGGAATTCCAATGGTGTGGCGCTGCAGTCGCATAGGCAACTCCTCGATCCAGACATCTGGAATGCCTAAGGTCAAACTTTCTATATGGTCCTGTAGTTTAGTCAATGTCTCGGCTAAATCTAAGTCTCAGAGAACTGCTCTCTCAACAGGTCTCTATGCTGGCCCACCTGCCACTCGTTGGTGCCCCACAGGTCGAACAGGTCCAATGTTTGCATACATAAAAAATGATTTTGTTTAGTCTTGGAGATAATCAAAAAACACAAAAAATGTAGAAACTTTAAAATAAAAAAACACTTTGGTCAAACAATTTACCTATAGCACCCCACTATGCTCCAACTAGTAACATCAAGTCTAGACCTCCGCAGAAATCCATCCCTGATTATGGATACTCTACAATGGCCATATCCTGTTGATCAAGCCACTCAATGTAATCAATGACTGACTGGCATGCCTAGCCATAAGATCTACCGATCTCTGCATCTGTGGATCCCTAGGTCCAGATACACCTAGTGAAACAAGTTGTGGCTGCATAAGTGGAATTCTCTCCAATGAGAAAGAAATCAAGATCGACCCATATCTAAAGTTCTTTGTCTTTCCACTTTTCACCTTGATCAGTTATTCTTTCAAGGATGAAAGTACTGCCTCGCACCAGTTGAACACTTTTGGCTCTAAACACTCTAATGCATACTACATGTACGATATGTTTGCCAAATGTAGTGTCACGTTGCCAGCCAATTTTGCAATGGTAAAGAGGATCACCATCAATGGTAAATTGCTAACATCCTTGATGTTAATCTTTATGTCCCTTCTAGTCTATGCGCCTGGCTAATAGAACTGTCGTATGTGATCTCTCACTAATTCACCCCCCTTGGCAAATACAGAAAGTGAGATGGGGGCACCCTGCCTCGACAATGTGGTAAGAAAGTATATTTCATCTATGGTAATTGAGACCAATTTCTCTCTAATGTGGAATGCCTAATCATTAGGATCCCATGAACGAACAAGGAACTGCAAAAGTTCAATTTGCTGCCTCATACCCGATAAGCAGAAATATTTGAGTAACCCGCAATTCCTTCGGGCCTCAACCATGCCCTGGTTATTTAGGGAAGCCATATCCTATTCTTTGTGCTCTCATTCACTCCCTGTACTCATCATTCTGATCCGATGAATACTTGAAAATACAATCGTAAGGAAAATTAGGATCAATTTCTTGCAAAAACCAGAAGAACTTTTGGGTGAAAATAGCTGAATGAAATTGGGTTTTGCGCTCAGCACGGCCCAACCTTAGGGACAATACACTGCAATACAAGCATCCTTCTAGGTGAGTGCATTGTAGTGCACCTTTCGATGATGAAAGGGTGTGCTGATCCCAGGTTGGAAAATTGAAACCCCAAGGGCCCCAAAAACTCAAAATTTTTTCCTGAAACTGAAAATGAATGATATGAAATGAAAGAGAACAGAGATAGCTCCTACCTAGTCCGAATGACACGAGGAATGGTCCACTGAATATTCTGCAATCAACTAGTGAACTTCGAGGCAAAAACTGCTCCAAAGCACCAAAATCAAAGAGTAAATTTGAAATGGTAAAAATTAATGGTAAAACTTGTTTTTATGTTTATTTCTTGCACATTAATCAAGTAAACATAAGTTTTTATTCATTTTATCCATGAAATAGGCATTTTTAATCTATTTTGACGGTGTTTTGACCACAAAGCAAAATTTTATCTCTTTTTCGAGCTTTGTTAAAAATGAAAACGGAACCCCCTTAGAGTCCTCTTTAAGCTCTTTTCAAACTCTCTAAACATGAAAAGGACCGAGTTATCTTTGTTGTTAAACTCTTTAAAAACATCATATAGCGCAAAACTTATCCATCTAGACAAGACTAAGTTTCACCTTTGATAGACTCGTTAAAGCATAAAATAGCGATGGATTCACCCGAAGGGTGAAATTATACAACAAGCATATGTTATCCTCCTCAAGCTTGATAAAAATAAAGAGGTATCGGTCAGCAATGACTGGGGAAAATGGGAAAAAGGGGAGAATAATTTATGGTAGCAAGTTGTTCTTGAACATGACACTTTCACCTCATCACCGTGACTATGTGGGTTGGGTCATTCAGCTTGATGGTTATCACACCGTTGGTCTATCATACCATCCATTACTTTGTTTTGGGTCAATGCTACCAATTCATTTTAGTGTCGTCGGCATGTTCAAGAGAAGTCATTCAGTTCAAACTTCATCCTTTGCAATACCATAAACCTTCATTTTCATGACCGCCATTCCTGAACCTTCTGTCATCAGTCGATTTTCATCTCCAAAATCATTTACCTCATTTCGTGTCATTGATGTGGGATACATCAAGGCCCTCCTGCGATGAGTCGCTTCTTGTCAACATCAGCACATTATCCAAGAATTTGACTTAGAAACACCCCTTCAATACCTTGAGGTTTTCATACATCAATGGCAGGTTTCTCGCTTCTGGCGATAAGTTGACATCACCAGCCTTCGACCGAAAGACTTTTTATGGTGTTCGACATCAAATCATTTATTCACACCATGCAAAATGTACTATAGTAACTTGATGGTCATTATCATTATCAGTGATTCCTCTCGTGTCTGTTAATGGCTTACATTATTGGCCGTTAATTAGACAATGTCTTCCCATGTTCGACTCCAGACCATCTATTCACATGGTTAGAATTGTATTTGAGTGAAAGATTGAATGAGATTGAAGACCCTGGATCTAGTTTCATCCATTTGGGCTATGATATTTTTAGGAGTACTAAATCAAATGTACAATGGCCTTACATTCATGGTCATCCAATGATGGGTCTATACTTGTACATGTAATGAAATTTTATAAGTTGAGCATGGGTATGCCTTCCCTTATCAAGTTCATGAGAAAAAATCAAATTATCATGATATATGTATTGTAATTGATACAGGTCACCTTCCACTTCGAGACCTCCTCTCCACATAGTAAAGCATTTTGCTCGACATACATATTTACAACTTCATGCTTTAGGGGGCAACTGTTACAGATCCATTTTGGCACATCAACCCCAACTTACAAATCAGTACTATTAGGGCCCATTAAACCCTAATTCAGATGTTACATGCCATAATGAAGTCAATCATCAAGAATGCCTACTTCCCAAGAGATTCCATGGCTGAAATCATCCAAAAACTGCCTCTAAGAATATCAGCGCAGATAGGCCTTTATTAGGGTCCACTGCAGTGCAGCCCAGTACACTTCCAGGGTCCATTGTAGCGCACTTGAGCCCTATTTGGCCTGCCCTGGGCAAATCTGAGCGAAATCTGCATTGGGGTTTGGAATATTCTTATCCATAGGATGCCTCTAGAAGTTTCCTAAGGCTATCCACTCCTTTGGGCTCGAAATTGGATGAGGGAGGGAGTTAAGGAACATCAATCCCTTTATCCCTTCCTCCATTGAACTAAATCCTAAGTCTGGGAGGGCATTCATTATCAGCATTTATGGCATAACTTCTTTCATTCACCTATAAAAATACCACTCATCTAAGTGATCAGGGGCTGGAAATAATTGAATTATAGGGAGATGATATTAGTATGAGACTTGAGTTGGTTTCAAGTATTGTAATGATGTCAAAATATCTTGCTTGTTATTAGGAGAGGATGGGATTGAACTGGAGGAGTGACACTGAATCGAGCAAATTGGGTTGTAACTCTTCCTTTTACTAATAAAGTATTCAAATATTTTTCCATATTTTTGTATTATTCATGGATGCTTTCATATGTGTATTATGCACTTGATTCTATTTTATGTTTAATAAATAGATCATTATCATATGCTTTGATCAGTTTTTGTCTTCTGTTTGTGTGTAGGTACTTTTCAAGTGGAATAAGTATGGAAAGGAGTGATAGAATTGGTCAAGGGAGATAATGAGTAAGCGAAAGCTTTAGGTAGGCTTCTAAACTATCTTATTTAATCTATTGGTTATAGAAAAAGTAGAGAATGCTTTGCATTGTTGTTCTAGACTTAGCTACTAGTCTAGGGGTTTAAGCGTTTATCTGTAGATACCAAAACTTGCCAAAACACGGAGCAAACATTATATTGTTAGGAAATTCTATTACAATAGAAAATTTGATAAAAGCTAAAGGGAAGGAGCTAATTCTAAAAGGATATTCATCAATCAGGCCCAAGATTTCTATCAACAACTGACATTGAAAAGAATATGCTTAACTTGACAGTGTTGCAACCAAGGTCAAATGTGAGTACACAACAACTTGGTTTCAGGGCTATTTCTATTAATATCAACTTGTCCTTGATGAATGATACAAATATAATTGACTAACACAAGCAACATTAAGAAGTGGCGGCAAGAATATTGTTAGATTCCTCTGTAAAGAACAAAAATTACCAAACAATCATTACTAAAGTGCAAGGATAGTTGAATTAGGCATGACTAGCGAAGAGAAAAAAATTTAATAAAATTAAATATCAAGAGGAGAAAATAATTAAATAATCATGGATGCCTAAAGATGGTGTAGTGACCAAAGAATTAATTGCAACTAAAAGATAAAGAAATTAAAAGTATGAGGGAAAGCATGGAAAATCAAGAGTGCTACATGACAAAATTGGTGGAGACTTTCCAGCAAAAGGAAATGCAAGATACACAATTGCACGAATTAGAGAAGTCTCTGGATATTAGTGAAACCAAGTGTAGGAAACCATAAGAAAAGATCAATAAAGTAATTGAGGAAATATAAAATAAACAGAAGGTACATTTTATTGAAATTGAGAGATTTACAAATAATATGGATGAAGCTTTAAGGAAAGATCCATTTGGGAATGTGGATTCGGATGGAGTGAAAATTATCAAAGCTAAGGTGATTGTGGTAAACCAACAACTAAAATATGAAAGGTTAGAACAAGAAAATCTTAAAAATAATTTAGAAGTTATTGAAACTAGAAACAAGAGCATTGAAGGATTGAAAACCATGTTGATACAGGGAGATGAAGAAATTAAATCCTTAACAAAATTCTTATTAGAGCCCACTTTGGGAAAGGATACCTTACTAGAGGTCAAGGACAAGATCTAGGTAATGATTAATGAGAAAATTCTTTGACTTAAGCCTTATTATGACATTTTAGCTAACTATGAAAAGAATATAATTCATAATTTAAGTAATGAAATAAAGAAAATGACTCCCTTAATTGAGGAGAGATTTAAATGTTTTAACTCCATTTTTAATATCTTCGACTCTTTAACTGATGAAGAGATGCAACTTCTTAATTTTTCTGACAGATAAAAGGTGTTATAGAACTTATGTCTGTTAAAGAATGCAAAATACTGCTTCAAGAGACAAATGATGAAATGACACTAAAGCTATGGAGAGTATTGAAAGTTTTGAGGCTGAATGGAATTACATTCAGAGGTTTGACTTTCCTTCCTTATGGAATAATGAAGTTTGTATGATAGGAAAACAAAGATTTTATGAAGCACTAAACAAATTAAGAGATGATCTCAAAACTTTTTCTTACAATGAAGAAGGGGCTATTTACAGTTAGGCCATACTAGACTCCTTCCTCATGGAATTTAGCATTCTAACTCTTCTTGACAAAATCGTCCAACCAATTCAAAGCACCAATTGTAGGATTAAATTAGAGCTGATATTAATTAGGGAAAATATGAAAAAGTTCCATGTTTGTAACATTTCAAATGGGAAAAATTCGTAAAGTTGAAGAAGTGCCTTGGAAGATCAAATATCTTGGCTTCAACTATGTAGGCTACTACATCAATATTGCCTTTACAATCAACAAGTGAACATGTCGGGATGTTATATACATAAACCCCAACAATTTTCGCTAATCCTTGAAAGAATAACATGCCTATTTGGCAGATTTAGATTCCAGTTGTCGCTCCTAAAAGAGCTTTGAAGAATGTGAAAAATCCTGGGAAGAAGAAAAATATTATCCAACAAGATTTTTAAATTATTTTCTTTGATTAACTTGCATATTATTAAAATGTAGTTGAACAATACATTAATGTTAATTATGTATACAAGGACCTCATTTCTTATTTTAAGGGGGTCGACTTTACGGAAGAAATTTTATTTTGAAATATAATGATTTGCATGTACTTGCTGCATAGATCGATTGTTTGGATTTTGTGACTTGTTATGAAATTGGATATTTAACTTCTCTCTTATTTCTTATGTTTTGTGGATACATGCTAAATCACAATATGATCTTATAGTAGAATTAATTTATTATAGAGATATTTTCCTTAATACTTGACTTTGTTACTTTCTGATATCAATATAATAAAAATAAGTTAGTTAAAACATTTTCCTAAAATATTATTATTGGAGTTTCAAGTACTTGATTATGAAACTATATTGTGATCTTTAATGAAGATAATCATTATCAGTTTTATCTTTGATTGTGTGTTCTATGATTCTAATATGAAAAATAACGTGTTATAAACCTTGATACTTGTTCACAAACCAATAATTGACTGGATCAGTATTTGTTTGTCACAACATTGTTTGGAATTCACATTTATCAATATCCATATTGTTGATTTATGATTATTTTGTTGTTCTCTATCTTTTGATTAAGTAATGAAAAGCATTAGTACTTGATATTAAATTTTCATGCATAGTGTTATGATAGATTATCTACTAAACAATCTTTATAATTTGAAATTTTAGGTATCCCATACTCCCAAGGAGATTCAGCTGAATTAGGAAGTCCTGGACCAAGAAGAAGAACATGCACAACCTAACCCAAACATCTGTCAATGATAGAAAAGACCAAGACACTGAATTTGGCTTACACATTATATATAAATATGAATACTAGAAGTAGATTCAATTCCTCTAAATAGGTTCACCTATTTTAAGGTTATTGTGAAAATACATCCTTGAAATTATAATCGTTTTTATTTTGGCAACTCCATAAGAAAAATGGATCCTCTAAAACAAAATAATCGCTCACATTATGATTTATTTTATCTATTTTTATAGGATCCCGAAACGTTAGTGGCTACTGTTAACAGGAGAATAAAACGTGAGAAATTAGATAAACTCTTGTTAGTTAGACCTCTTTTTCAAACGCTAAACAAATCCCTTAATTTATAACACCCCATAAAGGATCAATGTCTCATTGCTTGAGAAATCAACCTAGTTCTTCATCTTCTCCTTCATCCTTTTTACATCACCCTCCACCCTATATGAATTCTTCAATGAATTTATGCTATAGGTATTTGTACCTGCCCACCCTATTACATGATATAACTGAAAAATATGAGAAAACCCTTGCCATATTGATAATTAGGGTGAAAGGTCAACTGAGTAAAACGTAGTCAAATTTCAAGACTATTGTGAAAAACTTGGGGGTGAATATGACAATATTTGTATGAGACTTTTCGTACAAGACCTCGAAGGTGCCACACAAAAATGGTTCAGTTCCTTAGTGCAAAAATCGATTGACACCATGGACATACTAGTAGAGCTCTTCCTTAAACAATTTGGTGTTAAAAAAATTAACCAATTGTGGCTAAATGAATTTGGAGCTATGAATCAGTGAGCGATTTTAATAAAATATTCATTAAATGTTACAACTAATTAGCTATTGACATATGTCCATCATATATTGCAGCCTTAGTGGCATACTCAAAACCCTAAAATTTGATCTCTCTTTTAATTTTGAGAGAGAGATCCCACCACCCATGCTTTCGGCATGGCTTGTGCCCGTGAATGAAATTTGATAGCCACTGGGAAAGTTGGTGTTAAATAAACAAAAATAAAAGGTATGAAAAAGATCATTGACCTGACGCCTAAAGCTCCTAGTTATTCAAACTATCAGGAGAAAAAAATTGAAGAAATGGTGAAATTGATTAAATCACTATCAACTAAAATTCAGCAACTGGAAGTTGGGAACAGGACACTAGCCCCAGTTCCTAAAAATCAGCCTCCACAATGAAATCTTCAACATAATAATAATTTACCTAATCAAAACCTTAATCCTCCATTTACGAATCAAGGTACTTATCATAGACCCTTAAATCCTCAAATCTTATAGTGGGGTCAAAGGGGAGATGAAGGGCCCCAATCCAACCCTTAATGTTGAGAAATAATGCTAATTTATTAGAAGACTATGATGACAAGATTGCTAGTCAAAAAATGATTCCAGATGATGAATATTATCTGCATATTATTTCTTTGATCAAGATGGGTATCAATATTAATATTATGAATCCCAACCTACGGATTATATCAAACAAAAATTTCGGCACCAGAGCTCCAACATTTTGTGGAACATTTGGAAGCTCAATTTTAGCATAAGTACAATTTACGACCAAGAAAGAATCCTAATAGCACCAAAGAAAATAAGAATAAACAACTTGTTCAAGAAAACAAGGCTCAAAATATTCCTAAAAAGTTTGAGTAAGACGACACAATCCCTTGTAATGTGTCTAATTTAAATTTACAAAATAATCTTAAAAAAATTAAAAATTAACATGATATTGATAGGAATAATTAAAGTACCTTCCTACAAACCAGAAGTAATTTCTTTCAAAACCCCTCTTATCTTATTAATAATTCAATGAATAATGATACTATTAACATTCAAGATGATTCTCCTATAATTACTATTGGACCACGTATAAAAAAGGAAGTCACTTTGATTTTCCCCATTTTATATTAGTGTGAAAATCCATTATTTCACACTTCACAACTATATGTTGGACTATAGAGCATCTCAGAACTTAATGCCAAAGGAGATTATGGATAAAATAGGGTTGGATATCACTCGAGTACACAAAATTATATTCTTTTGACTCTAAGAGAGTAGAGAGATTGGGAATGATTAAATATTTTGTGGTCTTCCTCGAGTAGGTTGTAATAAAAAGCATAGTCATGGACGTAGTAGTAGCTGATGTTCTGCGCAATTATGGTATGTTGATTTCTAGGAGTTGGGGAGCTAACATGGGTGGATATTTACAACTAGATCTTTCATATGCCACCATCCTGGTTTTTGGTGGTGGGACCTGACACCTTTATAGATAATCGCAACTGACTTACACTATTAGATCAGAACAAAATCTCGACAACTCGCTAATTTATGTCTATAATGACAATTTAGGAAATTTTGTGTTGAGTATCTCTGATGATGAAAACGCCTTGATTTAGAAAGATGAAAGGGAATGTGAGAAGGTGATAGATACTAATTTGGTCTAGAAGATGTTCTTTTATATTGTTGCATTGAAGAACAAATCTAGAATGGGGATTTTTATGATTCCTCCTAGTCACAAAAATATAGAGTGGGGAACATTATGTGATTTTATTTAAAGTGTTTGTCCCAAATACTTCTTCATAATGAGCCGTGACAACGACACGCTCGACAAAGAATATTTTCTCCAGATTTGCAATATTAGTGCCACATTTTTTGAATCACCCTGGCCTTTGGTATTGTGCACTTTTTGTTTTTACATTCTTGTGTCGCCTGTCTAAAGACAAATATCCTACGATTGAGTAGTTTTTCAATGGGTGAACCTATTTACATTAGCTTTTCTCATTGATATATGGAGTGAGTAGCACAATGACCATGGAAGGCACTATTTGCTATGTTTCTCTCGAGTATGGAAGTGGTGCTGTTCTGTCAAAGAATGGTGATGTTTATAGTTCTTGGGTTATTTCGTTGGTAATTATCTCCAGCCGGAGGCTTTTGGAGGTGATGACATCTTCAATGACAAAATTTGAGAAATATCATATCGTGGGCCAGATACTTGGTTCATTGTTTTGATTAGACAACTGCATTTCAAAATTTGGCGGTAAATTAAATAGTCACAAAGGGAACTTTCAAAGCTAGGGATGAAATGCATTTGCAAAGGAGAGAATCAACTAAATTCATCGATATCCGTTGAACCTTTTTATTGTTTATTTGATACAGGGAAAATAAGTCATTTTTTGTGATTTCTTATGCAGTCATGTCCTGTTACACGGAGTACTAAAGAATAATGTGCATGTAAAACGAAGTCAAAAAAACTATTATGCGGTTACACACACAAATGAAAGAAAAACTGGGTATAAATACCCTTGCACTCTCTGGCATGCTCACATCTGCAATAAGAAAAAGTTATAATCCACCCCCTAGTTGTGAGGATTACTTTCTTCTTCCTCATTGCGCTATAAAATTAAGAGACAGTGACATATAAAAATCCCCTCCAATAATTAATCCATATTGTACACGTGAAAATCAATGCAGGAGACTTTGGTTTTGTAATGTTTTATAAATGTTGTATATAAGATAAATTTCTTAAACTATTTTATTTATCGGGTAACTGGATGTTCAGATACTAACATTGGCTTCATGGATTATAACCGAGGAGGTGGCCACTAGTTGATGTTATGATTCATTCAATGTTGGCCACTATATTTTCGCACTGTACTGAATACACCATACTTACTAACTACTTCAATATGTTGTGAATATTATGGATAGGCAAGAGTCGTTAATCTGGTTTGTAATTTTATCAGGTTTGAATTCCAACTTTTTAGTCTAAGGTAGGTTGTTTATATAATTGTTGTCATTTTGTTTCTTGCATTTCCCAATCTCTTTTCTCTATAACCTACCCACTGTGTTGGTACGATATGTCAAGGCCATGTTATAGACGATAGTTGTGGAGAAAATAATTTGATACAGGGAGTGGAGCTGTGCAGAATAGAAACCACACCTCTGTGTGAAGTGTAGAGCTCCACACAATGGTTCAATTTTTGTTTAGCTACGTATTTTGTGGAAAACTATCAATTTTCTTCGAAAGTTCACCTCTATATAGTGTAGTTGCTACATGATCCATGACTTAACTTATTCCAAAATAAGTTAAGTTATGATTTATTTATTATTTAGTAAAACATACTTAACTTATTACCATAACAAAACTAGATTGAATGTGACACAAAATTATATGGAATTACATAATCAAATTGTTTCAAAAAATAAGAATGATATCAACATATAGTGTATATATTAATTAGGGGACTATAGTATGCTTATATAGTATACTATTATTAGCTATTATTCTCCCTCTTGTATGGCTAATATATACTAATATTTTATATTGCAGGTCCCCTTATTGGAGCGCAATGTGGAGGAGAGTTCCTATAAAGGCTTGTGAAATGGATAATGTGGAGAATGCTTATGAAATGGAAATATGGAGGAGAGCTTGCAGAACTATTTATTCATGAGTCTTTAAACTATCATTAAATCTTGTGCGGAGAGATTTCACTGTGTGGAGATTTTCATTTGTGCATAGTGCTTTGTGCAGAGAGCTTTCATTTTGTGGAATATTCTCCATACTTCGAACAACCTTTCGTGTACCCTGTCATACTGCACCTAAAGCTCTCATGCCTCCATTTCCAGGCACTGTATGTTGGGGTCCTCCTGTAAGGAAGTGAGGACCAGGAAGGATGCTTCCAACATAGCAGTGCAGTTTTGTACTGCCTGTCCTATTTCCTCCAATCCTTTCTGAATAGCACCAGCATGCTATTCTCTAACTTTCGGGGGCATAGAGGACTGCGCCTTTAATCATAGTTTGACAATCTGAAGGTTGAGGTCTAGTTGTACCCTCATTGCTTCCTCCTTTGCCTAGTGGAATCCACTAGCTAATTTGTGGATTCACATTCCAACTGGTAGGCCTGTCGCGATTTCTAGCTCTGGAATGCGGCGACATGCTTCCTCTACCATTTGCTCTGGCCGTTGCTTCTACGCAAGCACTTCATCGCGCTGGAGACTAAGCTGCTCAATGTTGATTCTCTATTCACTGAGCATCTACACTGCGCGTATCTCGCGGAAGGGTAGCCAAGTTTAGATCAAGTCCCTTGATCCTTCCCACCACAGCTCATTCCTCCTTGCTTTCCACTGTTAGTGCTCCTTTCAGCAGCACTATGGTTTTGGCCATTCTTGCATGTAGCAACTGCTCCGCTGCTGATGTACCTGAGGCACCATAGGCAATCACTGTTCCTTCCTAGGGGGGCCACGCCTAAAGTCCCTGCAGCTGTGCCCTTTGGGCCCCTAACACATTTTGTTGCTTCGTCATAGGTTCCTGGAGCGCTTCCCGAGTGACCTCGCGAACAGCGTCGTCGATGTCACAGAGGTCACCCTCTCTCAATGTAATGGGCTCGATGTCCAATTTGGAAGC
Source organism: Pinus tabuliformis (assembly GCA_031772625.1). Taxonomy (NCBI): domain Eukaryota; kingdom Viridiplantae; phylum Streptophyta; class Pinopsida; order Pinales; family Pinaceae; genus Pinus; species Pinus tabuliformis. The sequence continues at coordinate 1,208,907,537 of CM062804.1, read as the reverse complement.
TTTGGCCTTCTTTCGTGGAACTGACTACTCGTGACGTGCGAATGTTTTAGTTGAGTGGACATTATGCTCAGGTCCGCACCTTCTGTCGTATCTGGTCCCTGTCCTGTAGACATGCCCTGACCTTCTTCCTCCTGTGTCACGGTGGCCTTGTTGCTTATGCTGCTGCTGCACTTCTAGTGGCCTTTGCCTATTCTGCAACTTCCTTTGCTGCTTTGTGGGCGGCCCTTACCTCCGCGGCCGCTTGTTTTTTGCGCCTCTATTGGGCCAACTTGCTGACACGCAGCATGGTTGCATCCTTCTGCTTCTGTGCTACTCATCTATCCCTTTCTGCCAGATCCAAGGCACGACACTTGGGAGGCCATGAGTCAAGCACGGAGAAGATGGTATCATAAATTGTGATGAAAGGAAGCTTGGTCCAGTTCTGCGTCGGGTCCTTGCGCACCTTGATATACACATTGTGCATATCTGCCTTGAAGTTTGCAAAGCTCCACAGATTGTTGTACACTTTGGGGGATAGGCGCAACCTTCTGTTAATCCACATCCCGATGCTCACCTCAATGAGCACCCATAAGATCTTAGTCTCGCGGATCTACATGGCGTGCTTCGTAGCCCAGAGCGATGCATATTTTGTAGCCTCTGGCAAGTCTCGTTCAATAGGAGGGAACTGACTTTCCTTAGGCAGTTCCCCTGTCACTAGTAAGATAGACAAGAGCAACCACACGTAGTGGAAGGTCTTGCCCTACTCTTGAGCTTCCTTGCAGTTGGTTAGAAATTCTTCATAGAGGAATTCGGCCCAGTTGAATTGGACCCCCTCTGCGTATTATTCTGCCAGCACGACAATCGGCGCTGGTACCACGTCGCTACAGCATTTTCTCATCACCTTCCTGGCCACCAGTTGGGTGGCTACGTGCACCCCTTTGTCTTTAATGCTACTGATTACGTAACCTCTCTTCTTTTTTTATAATTTAGACTTCTTCTTCATGGCCTCTGCGAGTGCCAAATCTCCGCTTTTGCCAGCTATCTCTGCAGGGTCCTTTCCCTTACAGGGAACCCGAGAAATCCTGTGAATAAGCTCCGCTGTGATGGGAATAGGCTCTTCTAGCCATAAGTACCCATCATGCACTAGGAAAAGCAATTGTATAATGACAAAGATCATGATTGGTGCGCGGTGAAAATGCGGAATATATAGTAGGTGGAGTAGCCCGACCTTCTCCACACTGCGCAGCCATTTCTGCGGCTCTAACGCTGTAACTGGCCCCTCCTTACTCTTTTTCATGAGGTTCTCCATCTGTAAATGTGGGAACTTTTTGCTGTCTGCGAGGTCCCAGTATTCAAATTTCATGGTGGTCACGCAGCCTAGATCCAATCCCTCAAACAAAATTCCATCCGGGAGGAGCGAGGTTTGGAGTGCGCTCTTAGCGGCATCCAAATCCTTGGATACTTTAGCTTTCCCTTTCCGCAGCTCGGGAAGTTTTGCTACAGCGCGCACCACCTGGATGTCTTCTTCCATTTCTTCATCCACCTCGATCTCCTCTACTAAAGCCTAGAGGTCCTCCTCATCATCATCAGTCTCAAGGTCGACAACCTTGCCCTTGTCTTCCATGGAAAGATTACCAAACCACGATTTCGCGGGGACATGCGGACTGGTCCTGCAGCCTGTAATCCTTCTTGGGCCTTGGCATCCGAGGTGATTTCGGAATTTCCGGTGCATCCTCCACCTGCACCATAGGGCTCTGTGCGGCTTCCTTGACAATACTCTCTACAAATCCCACACCTCTCCTGGTAGTTGTCATCTTGTTCAAACTGTTTGTGGTTGTTCGCGAACTTGGGGGCTCAAATACCGCTTGGCGCTCAACACTCTGTGCTCTTCGTAATAGCTCAAATCTCAAAAGAACAAGTGTTGTCTCGTGGCTAGCCTTAGGACTTTTATAGCGTCTTTTGAATTTTAATTTGACCTCCCCCCCCATTTCTGAGTCATTAATGCATCCTTGGTGGCAGATCGTCTCAAATCTAGCTCTTAATTCATGTCTTAATTGTCGCCAACCGCTCCCTTTTGCCTTAAATGGGACATCTCATCATGAATAGTGACATCAAAGGTTACTTCCCATCCTACCCACATGGCAGCACATCCCCCCGTGCACAGGTGTGAACCTTGTACCATGTTGATTCTACATGCACCTCCCTCATCATGCAGTTCCCAAACAGAATCTTTTAGAGTCCCGCGCTCTCTTTCAACTCTCCGGAGCACTAAGATTGTGCTCCCTACGGCTAGTCAGGTGGTTGCCCCACCTATGCGAGACTGCAACTTGCCTTCTAGCATATCCCGCGGACACTCCTTACTTGCCCTCGCGACAGTTGGCACCACGTGTTCTACCTTATGCAATGCACTCCCCTTTTTATTGCATTCGGTAAGGTGCGGTCTCAGCCATGTTAGCAGAGTCATAAATCCTCGTCGAAAATAGTCTAACGTAGTGGTATGATCATCCATATCATGCCATGTCATCCTTGGTCTATCAAAGAGACATGCTTGCATGACCCTGTTTTCCAGTCTTTTGATCTCAGTGTCCATTAACATGCTTTTCTTCCTTAATTGTAACCAATCTTCTTCGAGTTCACGAAGTATAAGTTTCCTTCATTGAATGGCTTCCCGAATCCTTATATGGTCGTCCTAGAATAATTGTGTGATTCCTTCATCCTGGTCTTCTCGTGCTGTCATAATTGTGGGAGATATTACGTGTGGATTCATTTTGGTATTCCCTTCAGAAATCTCAGGTTCTACTCTGTTTCGCACCTTTGGAGTCATCTTCATGCTTAGGTTTGTGCACATAGTCCTATAATCCCATCGAACTACTGGCACGTGCAGGTCCTAATCAGTTCGTCTCGCCTCGTAAACCTTGTTCAGTACTCTGTGCACCTTATCGAATGCCTTTCGTGAAAAATTCGTAACGTGCATCACCCTTCTTGCTGCTATGGTTTGTTTCAATTCTCTAGGCTATGCGCTTGTGCGGATTGTACAACATATGCTTATACCCATCAGGAAAGGTGGGCACACAAGTTGTTATGCCCCAGCTAATTGGCTTTCGTTCGAAGTTGGGGTTTTCCAAAATGGCGCATCATCCTTCTGCATCCGCGCCAGTCTTCAAAAGTTCCTTAATGCATACCCCACCATCGTGCAGGTGTTGCGCGCAGTGCCCACTTCAACACATCGAACCGCTGCTGCAGCGATACTGCATTTTCAAATTTGCTCAGAAATTCATCCACCGTTGATAATCCATCATATGTCGTCAACTCCTTTGCCTCTATTTTTACGCAACGTAATGACCTGATCATCATGTTGCAGTTCAGCGTTGTTACTTCGTGCAGCTAATTCTGCCATTGCTTTATCTCTTTGTCTGAATTCAAAGTGAAAGAGCTTTCATGCTCCCATGAAATCCTTCCATCTGCAGTCAAATTCACCCAATCCTGTCCTTATGCAATTATCTTATAGATACAATCAAGATCATCATCACTATTGTCGTTGCGTCGGTTCAGTGTATCGTGTTCCCTCGGCTGGGTCCAGCGGTACTACTACGCGTAGTGGCTTTTTCTCAAAGTTCATTTTGTGCTTCTTCATATTTATGACACCATTCATATCGGTAGCCCAATCTATTCCTAGTAGCACAGGGTAGGAATTGTTGTCATCAACAATCTCTATCACTTCAAAATCCGCCTGCGCACTCACACCTTCAATATCAACTATCACCCCTTGCAATCTTCCCATGGGAAAAATCTTCATTTGGTTCGCCATTCATAATTGAATAGGGGACCATTGCAATGTGGGTCTGCCCATGCGTTCCCATGTTTTCTTTGTTAGTATATTCGCGTCCGAACTCAGATCCAGGATTACCTGATCCATTTTGTACTCACCTATTTGCGCAGTCAACCTCATCTCCCTTCCTGTGCGCAATGCATGCTTCCCCAGTTTCTGGACCACACGCGGCTCTCCTGACCCCACACACCTAGTGATAAGTTCTTGTAGCCCTTTCACTGCCTTTCTATCGTGCAGCAGTTTCATGCATGTCTCTAGAAAGGTAGTGAGCATGGAAGGATCCATTCCTAGTTCTAGTTGATCGTTAGTACCTGAAGTGGAGGCCTCTGTGAAACTCTTCTCAGCTTCCATGAATGTCTCCTTCACGCGTTCTAAATCAAACTTGAGTTCCTTTGTAGGAGCCTTGTGAACTCGCACTTTCTTCTGATTGCTTCCCTTTATCCTCTCCTATCGTCATACCGCTCCTGAGCATCATGTTTACTTTTGTGTCTTCTTCACGCGGTTTAGACCTCATCATTTGTAAATTCTGGGCTGGTGGGGGTTGGAGTACCTCTTTTTCACGCATCTTAGCCATCAGCGAAGGGAAATCTTCTGCCTCATGATCAAACTGAGTATAGTACCAACATGATATCCTAGTTGGGTTCGTACAATCGCGGGCATAATGCCCTAGACCTCCACAATTGTAACAGATTATCTGTCCATGACCCCTCCCTGGTCCCATTCAACCACCGCGCCTTTGAAACCCAGCGCATGTCATCCCTCCATTTGGGTCAAGGGCTCACGCTTTGGCCTGCACCCTGTAGGCAGGAGTCCGATCCATCATTAGTTCATAGCTTCAGCAGGTGTGTTCGTCGTGGTCTACCGACCTGCAGAGATTATGTCTGCGTATACTTCTGCAATAGATGACAATTATCCGTGGTATGTTTTCCTCCTATCTAGCAGATCGTGCACCATAACGCAGATGTCGCGCTCGGCCCCACCTGTGCCTCCGGTCTTAATGGCATTGGCCCTCCTCTTGCCAAGTAGTTCGCAAAAACTAGACAGTGATCTTTGTCGTGGCCCTCACTTTTGCATTTTATGTACCATACTTCTTCACGCGCCTCTGGCCAAGGTGCCCTATCCTGTTTCAAACTCTGCATTTCCAGACACAGATTTTGTAGCTGCACGTGGATCTGTTGGACTCCCAATCCAGGGTCTTGTATAGGGGTCTCATGCAACCTCATTTCCATCTCCAACGCTTCGGCCTAGGTGGAAAGTTTTTGTTGTGACAACATCATCCTTAAGTGTGGCATAAGTGAGACCACAAACCATGTGCGATGTTGTGCATCCCTTAACGTCATATTGGCTTCACGGATCATACTCTTCAGCCTTTGGTCCAGATCCCAGGGGGTCTTTCCCGGAAGCATCGCAATCTCTTTGAATCCGATAGTTGACTACATCTCTGATTTTGGCCTGCTAAATTCCCTGTTCAATGCATTCTGGATCTCTGCAATTCCTACATTCGGGTGGTCATTAGAATGCTTGATATACCATGTTAATGCGTGATCCTGTAGTGCACTCACCAGCGTAGCCTTTTTTATATTATCATCCATGACACCCTGTGCTTCCCATACTGCTCTTACTACGAACCATAATTGGTCTGAATCTTCATTCCCTACTCCTCTGAATACTAGTAGTTTGATCGCGCTCGCCATACTGAATTGTGGAGGTGGCAGAGGTGGAGTGGGTGGAGATGGAGGTGAGGGGGGTGAAGCGGGTGGCGGTGTGGGTGGAGGTGGTAAACGCAGAATCCACCGCCTTATCAAACTGACTGCACTTCTCAGAGAAACCATTGTGAGCTCATCGTCGCTCTCCCGCGAGGATGAAACTAAGGGAATGTTTTCTAATTCTTCACCACTTTTGCTTCTGTAGATCTTTCCGCTCTACGTAGTCCAAACATTAATTTATTCGCATAACCCGCTTTTCACAAAATACCATTTTAATCCAAGTGTTCAAAGATTTAACGTACTTACCTCGCGGTCCCTTGAGAAAACATCACTCTGCCTTGCTGTAACTAATGGTCATGTCTACCACGAACTCAGTGATAAATCCTCCTATTATTTGGTTGAGCCAGTGATCAACAACTCGTGCTATCTTCTCTTCCAAGACTTCTAGTCTGTGCACTAATTCCTGAGTCCGCACTATTGGTTTGTCGAGCCTACACCTTCCCTGGCTGTCTTCTAACTTTTCGATCCACTCATATAGCTCACATGGAAAAAATGAAAAGAAAATTTCATGGATTTTAGTGTACAAGTAGCGATCCAACCACTTCTCCTTAGATACTCGTGGATTTTTGTTTTCTTATCCAACCACTCTTCAATTTCTTTCTTTGTAGGGTTCCAGTGGCACGACATCAGACATCCTTTATGTAGATCTCAGTCCCAGTAATGAAACCATTTGTTGGCTTAGTGGGGCCTGACCCAGGTTCAGAGGTGATTTAACAAAGCAAATCCTAGTACTATTAGCCCTTTCGGCAATAGTCTGCGGTGCGAAAACTAAGGTATCACCCAAAGTAGTATGGGAGGGTACTAGAACCAGGTTTCCGCACCCTTGGAATGTCTGATGGACTTCTGAAGGTTCACGGTCTGACCGGTCACTACACGCACCTGCGACCTGCGGTGTGGCTTCCGCGTAGCCCTACTTGTGGCGCGACCCGTATAATACCCAATTCCTTGCTATTTAAACGATTACTTAACTAGTGTGTGTGAGATTTATGGTTATTACAGCATATATCAGTGCGCGCAATACATAAATGAATATAAACATAAAGAAGATAATGCACAACAGTTACACAGAATTAAGATAAACTTCTCTTTATTAGCTTTCTGTCCCAATTACATGACCTAACTCTGCCATGGGCATTCAACTGCAGGGGTCCGCGCACTTAGTTGCGGACTTTACTAGGCCTCTGTGCACTCCGCTGCAGAGCCTCTTCCTACCACTACAACCCAAGACACTTAGAACTCTACTCTAAGCTCGAACCATTCATTTTCTCTTCTCTCTTAATCGCTATCTTTACAACTTAGAGCCTCGCTCTATTTATACAATCCCATGGTTCGCGGACCATGGGTAGGCTGACTTTACACTAATTTACAATACAATGTTTAAGGCGGACAACCCTATGACTCAATTGTACACTTCACACTTTACGCCTTCAATTCGTGGAGTTTTACAACATCTTTGACCAAACCTTGGACTTTGAGCCCCAAAACGTGTTGTGGGGGAATTCCATGCCCAACATAAGTATATGTGCAAATATTTCTCTCTGGTAACTACAAAAAGAAACCATTAATAATTGAACATATATATAAGTCACGATAAATTTAAGTTCAGCAAAAATTAAACTTTAGAATAACCGATTTACACCCTCTGAGTGATTTCCAAACATATATATCAAATTATTGCTCCTTTTACTTCCTCCATGACTTCTTTTACCTTTTAAACTTCATCCCTTAATTCAACTTGTTCTTCTAAAATGAGAACTTCATTTATAAGTGCTCTGGACTCTTTTAAGCAGCTTTATTGGGTCTGTCATATTTATGATCATTTGACCTTACCTTAACACAAATCAATTCCTTTTTATATTTAATTATTTTGAGTAAAATCTTTTTTATTTTTATAATTATTTTTTTAAATACATTATTTCAATTTGCTGGTCTTCATTTTTATATTGTTTTATACCAAAATTCCATTTTGTTACACTCAGAGTCTTACTCTATGACCTTATTTTATTTTTGGTAAATTTGATATCCAATTTAGTTCCAAATTATCGAACTCAGATACCTGGCCCATAGAAGGAAAGAAGGTTATAGTTATTCCTTTACAGTTGGTCCTCACCATAGACACTCAGATTTTCGGTGCAGATGCTCAAATTGTATGCTCAGAACAGGAGGTTCATATGTTATCACTTAAATTATCAGAACAGAAATACCCTTACACCGTAGAAGTTCATATGTGAGGATCCTTAATCGAACTGATCCGTACAAGAAATGTCACAGCTATTCGAATGTTCACTGCAACCATACATGCGTGGGCACAGAAGTAATAACATAGAGTTCATATACTCACATGGTATTGCCGCATAAGTCAACATGCTCAGATGCGGTTGCAAAGAAATCATCCAACAGAGTTCATACTGTAGAGACAAACGCCAGTAAATACTAGCTTAACTTACTTATAGTTTAACTATAGTTTTTAATAAAATTCTAAAATTCTCGTTGAGTAGAAAGGCTCAGTCTACAATACAGCTCGAAGAATTTGTAATTTTATCTATACTTAATATGGAGTTGGTAGATGTTCTTTAAAAGAATATTTTAAATAAAAACACAATTATAATAAAAACAATAATCTTATTTGTATTGTGTTTATTTGGCTGGTTATTAATATTATAATTTTATTGTTTATTGTTTAGTACGAAAAAAGATGTGGTGGAAATATTTCATTTTTATTTTTAGAGTTACAAATAAAATATTTAGATATTTATGTTAAGTATATGATTTATTCAATTTTTAATATAAAATAATAATAATGATAAAGTGTTTAAAAACATAATTCAAATAATGAAAAATTACACATGTTTTATATGAAAAAACAAGAAAACCATTATAAATCTATTTTAATTACAAATTTATAAAAAAAATAAATATTTTTTCAAATTATATATTCTTAGTTTTTTTAAATGTAATAAAATTACATCTCTTTCGGCTTTTAGTAAATCTATAATTGAGATAGATCTTAGACACCATTTACCACCGTCTAAATCATATAAGGTAATAAAAAATAAAAACCAAATATTATATGGTATATGACTAAATTTTAAGGTTGAGAGTATACCATCATTAACGTGGTATACACTCACCCTTTAACATGGTGATAACAAAATTTAGAAAGTTCTCTCCTTCCTCGTTATATCCAAAGCCCCCAACGAATCTAGACATGCGTATGAATGGTCTTAATTTTCATAATATAAAATCTAAAGTCCACCATCCACCTTTCAAGAGCTTCTTTTGTTAAAATTTAAAATCTGTTCTCTTTATATATTAAAAGTTAGAAAATCTTTGGGAAGGCTTCATATCGACAATGTGATAGTGGTGCGCACTTTGTAATTGAGAACATTGTGTTGTAAAGCTGGCCACATCATGTTGTTGTCAATCTTAATTGAATGACTTTAATATAATTATAAAATAATAAATTTAATATTTAATAAACAACTACAGTTTAAAATATTATATATGTTACATACTCTAAAAATATTAGATAATCTCTGGTTAACTTATTCCATTATAATACACCATTATTTCAGCTTAAAGATAATAAGCCATTATTTAACCTTAGGATCTATTATATGGTTGTGCATAAAAATCATCGACATAAACATGTGTAATGCGGATCAGCACATTCTCTGAACCGACATAAACCATTTTGAGCATATCACCCCAAGGCTTAGCCAAAGGAATATCGTACTCCCTCTCGGTAATTTAATGAAGACACCTTTCATGTCCAATGTTTCGCTTCAACTGGCCGACAATTTCAGTGGAATCAAATCAAACAAGACAAAGTTTATTTTAGGTTTGCCTGCTATGTAATCTTGTTTGAGCGAGCAGTGGTGGATGTGTGGAGGCAGTCGGACCCTTCTGCCTCCGGACCCTTCTGCCTCCCTGCATGGCTACTAAATCCAATCCACTGAAATTTCCATTCAATTAATGAAATCCATGCACCCCATTCCAGCCATGCAGATTCTTCACGTTGTACAATTTGACCATCAATTTTATTTATATATATATATATATATATTCTGATGTTCAGGGGCAGGGGCTTTGGATTTACTTTGAATGGGTGTTTTGTTAAGGTACTCCTTGCGATAAGTCACCGGTTCAAATCTTAACTAGAAAAAAAAATATTTAAGAATATTTTCAACTCTAAAGATGAATCTCTTATGACATATGGTGTTTGTAGATAAAGAACAAAAGAGTGATTGGGGAGCAGTTTGGTCCTTCATAACGTGGGTACTCAATTTTCATGATGCTCTTAATGTTAACCAGGGCTAATTGTATTGTACATTTTAAATAAATAATTTGCCATGTTAAATTTGCAACTAAAATATTAAAAATTATAAAAATATCCATTTTATTTCAGCCAGGTAAGTATTTTAATCATCTTTTACATATAAAAGAATGTCCATGCAATCTAATCATGTGATTATTAAAATAAATAGCTAATATATTTTTTAACTTTAACATATGAAAAATAATTATCAATTTTTAAAAAATTTCCACATATGTATATAATTTGTACACCATATAAGAATTATATGAAATTTGTATATATTATATTTTATTATTTAATATTTAATATTTTTTTTTAATTTTATAAATTTATTATATATATATATATATAATTTTTATATATATTTTTAATTTATTTTCAAATAAAATTTAAATTTCCATCATAAATTAAAATTAGGAATACCTTTTATTTAACATTTATATGGTCTCTTCATTTTCTTTAATGAAGTGTATTTAATATCTTTGACTTCTTCCCTATACCTTGAACGGATATTTGATTCTTAAATCCTCATTTTTCTATTCTATAGTATTAATATTTTTCTTTGTAATTTTTTTCCTTTAATTAATTTTAATTTTATCGTTTGAGAATAGTTTATTGTATAATTTCTAGCTTTTTAGTTTCTAGTTCAAAAGGGATTATAACATTAGTTTTATGATTAAAGTGTATTGACTCTCAATTACTTATAATGTTTTTGTAATTTTAACCAAAGTTCAAGGAAAATGTCTAATATTTTTATTTTTCCATAAATTAAATTCAAATATTTTTTAATTTCTAGAAATCTTATTTCTAATTTTCAATTGAATGAGCGATCAATGATGGGACATAATTTCCCTAATGGATGGCAATTTATTTTTGGTATTTGTCAGTGCCTAACAAATAATTTTAAAGTAGAAAAAAAGTTTAATTTTGTGAGTGGCTATTTTGTCGATGAGTGCTCTGACATTGTTATACCTAACACTGCTATTGTTATGCTCAACGATGCTAGAACTAACAACCTTCCAAGTTTCTTGCATAAGCAAGGGGGATGGGTATTGAACGAATATGCAAAGGATGGAGAAAGGGTGTGCAGGAAGTGCGAGAGATAAGGTGTGTAGAGAAATTGCATGCGGGGGAGTTTGTTAGAGAGCAGGGATTATATTGAGTGAAGCTTTATTCCTCAACACAAGGCTAAAATAACATGTGAAGTCGAGGCATATTATGCAAAGATGTGTTTAGCTACCTCTACCACAAATCAACTTGATGAATGAGCAGGTCCCCACCACTATGGTGATTCATTTAATTAGATATCAAAATGCAAAAAAATTGAAGCAAATTTGATTTTAGAATGACCTGACACACAATTTTGAAGACTACGGTGAAAAGCTAACTCTCATAAAACGTTCAAACCAACTGCACTGAGCAATGAACAAAAATTCTCTTTCGAAATATTTTATACCTTCACATACATTCTGTCAAACATTCCTTCCGCAGACCTACCTCCTGCACAACACTAAACCCAAATATTTGATCATAGACAAGGATTGGCTCTTATCATAATACAAAATAATTGAAGCAAATTTGATTTTAGAATGACCTGACACACAATTTTGAAGACTACGGTGAAAAGCTAACTCTCATAAGACGTTCAAACTAGCTACACTGAGCAATGAACAAAAATTCTCTTTCGAAATATTTTATGCCTTCACTTACATTCCCTCAAACATTTCTTCCACGGACCTACCTCCCGCACAACAATAAACCCAAATATTTGATCATAGACAAGGATTGGTTCTTATCATAATACAAAATACTCGACAAAAAATTATCACGATACACTAAAATATTCCCTGACAAATGCCACCAACCATGAATTAATAGTTTATTCCAATAGAAACAAAAGGCTAATTTTGTTGGTTAGTTCTATGCCCAATGATGCTAGAAGTAACGAGGTGTAGGTCCCTTACATAAGTGGAGGGGAGGTGTGTTCTGAAAAAATATGCAGATGAAAATTTTATATATTAATTTAATATGGAACTCATACTATTTAGTTGCGCTGAGAAAGGGCGTGTGAGAAGTGCGGGAGAAAGGGTGTGGAGAGAAATTGTGTGCGAGTGAGTTTGTTAAAGAGTTGTTCATAACAAATGATAGTTAGTTTTATTTAAAAATTATTTTGTTTGATTGTGTAGAGTGTGAAAGTTAAAGTGATAGTAAAGTTAGCCTTCTTCCCCCACACAAGGCTAAGTTAATATGTGAAGTTGAGGCATGGACAAAAAAGGATAATTTCATTAGTTAGTGCTCTGCCCAACGATGCAAGAACTGACAAGGTTGTAGGTCCCTTAGGTAAGCAGGGAGGGGGATGTGTTTGAACAAATTTACTGATGAAACTATCATATATTAATTTAATATGAAATTGCTAGTATTTTGTTGTGCGGGGAATGGGTGCGCAGTAAGCGCAGGAGAAAGCATGTGTGAAGAACTTGTGTGTGAGGGAGTTTGCTAAAGAGATGTTCATAATAATTTATAGTTAGTTTCATTTACAAATGTTTTTATTTGATTGTGCATAGTGTGGAAATGCAAGTGATGGTAAAGTTTATAATTAATTAAAAATTAGCAATATAAGGTTATACTCCGCAAAGCAATTTCGTGAGAACTCTCATATGGAGGAAGGAGAAAGGGTGTGCAAAAAGTACAAGAGAAAGGGTGTTCGGAGAAATTGTGTGTCTAGATAACTGTTTTCTCTAGATATCAATGAACAAGTGAATTTTTGAAGAATATTTGCTCTGGTCAGGATGGAGAACGTGATGTTGAATGATGGAACTAAATATGTGGTTGGGAAGTGCAGGAGAAAGGTTGTGTGGGGAAATTGTGTGCAGGGTAGTTTGACAAAGAGAAGGGACTATATCAAGTGAAGCTTTTTTCCTCCACACTTGCACATTGTATATTTTAAAATTTTAGTAAACTATAATCAAATTTAGTCGAATAACAATGGTTTTGAAAATAATTAATGTGGAGGTGTGGAAGAAGCTTTTATTGTGCTATTTTCATACCTTCACATCACTGCACCTCTGCACTCAGATTCGTAGAACATAGTTTTGAGAACCGGACATCAGACTACCTGCAAATAAATTTCAATAGGCTTTGTTTGCATTTCGAAATCAAATAAAACACACCCACATCGACATAGATCACCCACTCTTATTTCAAAGACTAGCTTGTTGGATATGTTATCATGAACTAATCTAATTCTTGGATATAGTTTCTTTCTTTTCATTGCAGGCACCTTTTTGACATTATGACTCACAAGAGCTCAATTCGAGTCCCCATAGGGAAAATGCATTTACTTTTACAGCTTAAGTATTAGGAATTTGATCAGTGCTTTACAGAATAATGATTATTGTTTGGACCATGAATATATATTCAATTCTGATTAATTTTTATTCGAAATATAAGTCTCTTTATCAATTCTGAAAATACTTTTGTATATTACCTAATGTTTTGTAGATTCAAAATTATACTAAGTGTGAGGGACCATTTCTAGAAGCGTAAGGAGGGAAAAAAGTTTTCTTCACTTACTCTACACAACCATTCTCATGCACAACACTCTTTGTTGAACAATTATGAAAATACTTTTATGTATTATCAAATGTTTTGTAGATTTCAAATTATACTAAGTGTGAAAGACCATTTCTAGAAGTGTGTAAAGGATAGAAAGTTTATGTTACTTTCTCCACACACCCTTTCTCCCCCAACGCTTGTTGCTAATATGCATTACAAAGATATTTCATTTAATATTGGATGATAACTATTTAATTGACAAATGTCAAATCACAAATACATTTATTCTCTATGCAAGTGAATTGATAAGATGTTCAAAATAAGATATCATGAATAACATATCATATTATTTAGTTAGTACCTAATACATATGTTAAAAGTTTTAAAATAATGTGACAATTATAACTACTAGTTCTAGTTATGTTGTTTGTAGGAGCATTGGCAAAGTGCTTATCATGTAGTTTCTAGCATATATGTTGCCAATGCATGTTTGATTAATTTTCAGGGGATATGATTACAAAATGAATTGTTCCTTGGGTAATATGATGGTTGTTCTAGTAGTTGCATGATGTGATGGATTTTCTCTACAAACTTATTTCAAACATAGGTGCAAAACATGTAGCATTTTTATCATGTAAGTTGTCTGTCATTCGTTTTGTATGTGATTACTTAGAGCATTTATATAATATACGTCACAACCCTATATAAATTGGGTGCGCAATACAAATAGTGGATAATATGAAAGTGCTAGAAACATTTATATAATTATGTTAATGTCATGTAACCATTAGGACAGAATTATTTTCATGCTATGAAATTAGAATCTCTTTTTTCTCTTATTCTATATATTTGATCTAATTCATATATTCATAATAGGGAAGATGAATACAGGTGGAACCTATACAATTAAAGACAATGATAACTTTTCTAAGAGGTTTGTTTATGTTCTATTTATTGTCATTTGATTATTACATTATATAACTCTCTGTTTTTTTTCCTATATCTTTTATGTATTATAACTAAAAATGACACTTTTTCAATTTTTAGGAAGCAGTAACATCTAAAGATTTAAATCAAGGACAACAACTACAAGAAAAAAGGTACTTTGGATATTTCTATAAAATATTTGTGCATTTTTACATTTGTTACTTTTTCGGTTTAATATATGTAACAAGGAACTTCAAAACTAAAATCTTTTTAGTATTTTACCTATATGTGATCATATTTGGTTATTTCTTCATAGCCAAATTCTTAGGTAGTATCACCTATAATGTTCTTTTAAACAGTGATTTGATGTAGTATTTATGAATAGGGAAAAGATATTAGATGTTGAACTGGTCAATGATGCGAAAATAGACATGGACAGAGAAGTAGAGATGGACATGAGCATAATTACAAAAGTAGATATCGCAGGAGACACAACGAGAGGTGTAGAAAATTGATAAGAAATAGAGGCAAAAAGGTAGTTATGTCAAGGTTTAGCTAGCTGTAAAACATATTTCCTTTTTTTTCTTGAATTAATTTCAATTCAATGCTCATGACTAGGCAAAAAAGGATTGAATCTATGCCATTATTGATCGAAGATATCAGTAACAACATAAAAGGAATCATTTTCCATGGTGTTGTGTTAGATACATATCGAACTTTTTTGGAGAAAGAAAATAAGACAAAACCAACATTTCGTGCAGTTTTGAGAGATATGAAATCTGAAATGACAATAAAATTGCTTGTGCCAACACATTTTATCTAACAACATGAGGCGAAACTTAGTCCAAATGCAGTGGTGTTTCTATTAATTTTGAAATAATTCCAAAGCACAAATATGATAGTGGTGTCTATGAGATAACTATTGCACTAGATAGCTTTATCATTGTAGAAAAAATTTGTCATGTTTTTAGAGAGAACAAATTTTTCCCAAATATCATGATTTCAAATATGTCACATAGTCAAGATGCATTCCCAGTTGACACAATCGATGCCACTACTATAACTCATACAACAAATCATCTATCCTAGGAAGGGGGTGTCTATTCTCCATCCAACAGATCATATATCCAGCAAATCATCTACCATGTAATATATACACATTTTCCAAGTCCCATTGTTTTTTGGCACAATGATGATGGGTAACCCACCTGGTGATGTATTCATTCGAATGACACCCTGTTCTAGTAGCTACACTAATTGTTTATTCACCTCACTCACATATATAATAGAATTATTGTACAACCCAATGTTTGGAAATGGGGAGTTCGACAATATTTGAATCTCGCCCTCCACTTCCCTCTTAGGTGTTAACCCTTTAGGCTCTCAGAATACATCCTTGTATGATGGTAGCAACTCTTCTAGTTTTTGTTTCTGTTTCTTAGTACACCCCTCTATGGATGCCTTATCTCTTACTGACTCTTCTACAAACTGATTTTCTCTTAAAAACAATAAACCATACTTCTTGATGAAACTGATCAATTTCATGGCTTGGCTGGAACTTACTAGCAAAATTTTCAACTTTCCTTTGTGCGTGTTGATGATGAACAATTTTCCATCCTTAACAAGTTGGTATTGGTTGGCCCTCTACGTGAATATTGCATCTCACATGTACATGTAGGGAATTATACAAAACATGACTCCACATACATAAAGGGGAATCATATATTGTTCTACTTCATAAATAAAAACAACACTGATGGCAAATAAAAATTTTCATTGTTTCTTTACCTTTAGTTTTGCATCCTTATTTACCCATCCCAGTTGATATGAGTTTGGATGATCAAAAAATTTCAGCCCCAACTTCTTGATCAACATTGCCACAATGATATTTTTCTACGATTGCATCAATATTTGTCTTCTTTACCTATATAATTATATGGAAGAGTTTGGTCATTTATTTCTCTTCCTATTGCTAAAGGCTACTCAGATTCCCCTCTGTTTGCACTGACGTACAAACGATCTTCTTATCCATGTATGAGTTGCTTTCAACTTGTTTGCTCAAATCAATTTCCATGAGATTCTTCTTCTTATTATCTTTCTTTCTGTTCTTTCGATTTAGCTATAGATGAAACTTATATCACTTCTCCTCTATATGGTCATTATGTTGTAGTGGTTGTTGGGATCTTTACACTGGTGTTTTGTGGTTGATGCCTTTTTATATTTTCCCTCTTTTTTCTTCTTCTTACCCTCCTTAGAAGTGTCTTTTTTCTCCTTTTCCTTCGACCCACTTGATTATGCTCTCTCCAGGCCTATGTTCTCTAAATATTGTGCCTCTACACAAGCCTTGTCCATTGATTTGGGCTTGAGAAACATGATCTTCTCCCGTAGATGGTGATTTAGACCCCCCAAATACTTGAGGAGTACATCTAGGTTCTTTCGGGAAATTCCAAGAATTATGGCCATCTTTCTAAACTTTGTGGTGTACTCATGCATGCTTTGGCCCAACTTTTCCCTGAAGTAGTGCCATTGGATCCACTAGTCCTCTATGTACCTAATATGGTAAACATGTGACTTAATGAGGGTTTTCATGTCCTCCAACTTTGTCACTGGAGGCTCTCCCTCCAAACTCAGGGTCTTCATGTGGCTCTCCCACCAAGTTAGTGCATGGCACTCTAATTTCAGTTTTAAATATGAAATTTTATGTTCTTCCTCAATTTGATGGACATTGAAATACACTTCTAGTTGTTGCAAATAGTGATTCAGCTTCAGAGCATCGATCTCACTGTGGTACAACTTGATATCAACATTTTTTTCCATTTTAAATAGGGGGTTGTGAAGGGTTCATGGAAGTCAACTTGGGTTGATCTTTTCTAGGTTCTTTCTTTGGTTGGTTCTCTGTTTCTTCCTGATCTCCTAATCCTAATTTATTGTCTACATCTCAACCCCCATCTTCTCTAAATATCCCAATCTTATTGCTCAGAGCTTCTATGAGAATATTTCCATTATGATTTATATCAATGACTTGTTGTTCCAGTCGTTAAAACCTATCCTATGTAGGATAACGAATGTTATTCACAAATTTGTCGGCCATGATTATGGTTTTTCGACTTTTCTCCCAACTGATCTAGATACCCTACAAATTTCCCATAAAATACCCAAAGAACCCTGATTTTATACCAATATGATCCATAAACTTTCATGGATATTCCACTGGACAGTTGGTCACAATAGATCTGATAATGTTATATTTAAAATGTGAAATTCTACGCTATCACAGTTTTATTAGATTTATGGATTTGTATATTCATTGTTAGTAGTGCATGCATGCGAATGAAATTATGCATAAAAATAGAGAAGCAAAAAATGAAACCTCACACACAAGTTTGACACAAGATATGCTTTGGGAAGCCCTTTCAAGAGAAAAACCCAGCTGGAAGGTGAGGTCATTCTGCTCTCTTTATCTGAAGGGAAGTATGGCTACAAGTAAAAAGAAGTATGCCTTGTGGCCAGTGGGCTTCTATAGTACAAAAATCATCTCTTTGTGTTCCATTTCTTGTCCCTCTTGGCTATTTTGTCTCAACTATGGAATAACTACATTTTAAATAATGGAATCCATTTTCCTCTTAATGGCTTGGTCATAACATAACTTGATAGCCTAATAGTGGTTAGATTTGACCACCTCAACTCTTAACCATAGTTACAATATAAACTCTTCTAGAGTCTTCACAATCATAATCATGTGGCTAGCTCCTTTTTAATGAGTAGAAAAGGCTAACATGATATCCTCCCAAATTATGGTGGTGAAAATAGGAAGGTCAACTTCTGAGTGACATAACTTTTGCATACAGACTCTGATTGATGTGATTCTTGCATAATTGGAAAAGTATATATGTGTAGAGTAGCATGAAAAGATGTGATGCTAAAGAAGCAAAGTTTTACCCCTAAAAAAAATATCGTTTGATGCATCAACATGCTCAAGGAAGGTTTCAGACCCTATTTTTCTAAATTGGGTCCCATTGGTAAAAATAGTCTCTTGAGCTAATTCCTCCATTTTTTCCACTCTAAAAGAATTGAGATGGATGAAAAATAATATAATGATCAAATCTAGATCAACTATGGTTTATTGTATGATTTAAAAGAAAAAATGTCGCTTTGTTTATTTCCATCGCTTAAACTGTACCATATATGCAAATGATAGGAATACGACATATTTTTTTCTAAGAGGCATGGAACTAGAGAAAGTATTACGTAATATGTGAAAAAAATCCTATGAACAATATGTGCAAAAAAATATGTTGTTATTGATTTGTTGTACAGTTTGGAGATACATGGCACATTTACAATAAACCATCAAAATGTGGTTATGTGTATACAATGATGGTTGTCTTTGTTTACATTGTCGAGGAATCAAATGAGAATACAATACCTTTTCCTTTCATTTTCAAGTGTTGGAAATAATACTGAGAGGGGGGGTGAATCAGTATTATCAAGCAATTTACCAAATCTTCCTTATTTGATCTTTTGAATTATTCTTGCATATCAGTACCATAAAATAATGAGCATGAATAAAGAAAATAGACAGTCACACCAAAGAACACAAGATGTAAGGTGGAAACCCAATGCGGGAGAAAACCACCTGCTGCAATATGTCTCTATCTTCTTTCAAGAAATTCTTTTTACAATGATTTTGTACTGGTGCAGTCCTTTACCAGCACGCAGGCTGCAACCTGCAGAGAGCTACAACTCTCTCTCGTTTTCCAGTCTCTCCTGGAAGGGAGCTACAACCCCCTACTTCTTTTCATGAAGAATCAAATGATCAACAAGTATACAACAGATACAGTCCACTACAGATATCAGATCAGTAATTACATAAATAACCCAGAACACCTTATGAACAGAAATATACAGTCAACAGATCATCTTAAGACAGGGACGCATATTTTCTTTCTGTGACCTGCGACTGGACGCAGTCTACCTTCAACTGTTCTGCGTGCCGACGCACTGTTCCTCTATGCTTTGCTGCGACCGGCGCACCCAGAAACACTATCGCGCCGCGTCTTTTGCTTCAGAGACGCACCCAATAACACAGTTGCGCCGCGTCCTTTCCCTCAGAGACGCACCTGAGCCTTTACTGTACTGCGTCCCGGCGCACTTTCCCTTCACTGAACCTGTGTCCCTTCAGATATAAAAGATATGAGGACTTCAGAACCAACCCAAACACTCAGATCCATAGATCTGATCATGCGCCATAGAGATCACAGTTCATTAGAAGATTCGCCTTCATAGATCTGGACTAGATCTCACCAAAAGATATTCAACCAAGATGATGCTTAATCCAAATGAACTCCTTTGCTTTATATAGGCAAGCTTCTCCCCAAAACATGGAACAAAACCACGAGCCGACACCATAGAAACACAAAACCGTCGGCTAGATACCACACAAGAAACCCCCACGTGCTTTTCTCTGCCTTGAAATGTGTGCACTGGGCGGACGCACCTCCTGAACGGCTGGCCTGCGTCCCTGGACGCGGGTTCTGTATGGTATACCTGCGGGGACGCACTTGCTGAACATATTTCCTGCGTCCTTCTTGATTTATCACCTGAATGGGTTTGCCATCAAGGACAACACCTGAATCATAATGCCAACAATCTCCCCCTTTGGACTTGATGGCAACCACATAATCTTCAGCTTCATTCTCCCCCTTTGACATCAAGGGCAAAGGATATGCTCCCCCTATGCTCATGCATCTCCAGATCTGTAACCAGAAATCCATCATGAAGGAGATAGAGACATATTGCAGCTATTTCCAAGATCTCCTTCTCCATAATGCCAACAATGCATTATGTGCTCCCCCTGAGCCTATACCACCAATAGGAAGATGATCAACAGTAAGATGATGCATCAACAACCCCCAGCTTTTGCCTGAGGTATTCAAAAGTGTCCCTGGGCAACGGTTTGGTGAAAATATCAGCAACTTGTTCCTTAGAAGGAACATACTCCAACTTGACCTTCTGTTCAAGTACTTGTTCTCGGAGAAAATGGTACTTGATTGGTATGTGCTTGGTTTTTGAATGCATAACCGGATTCTTTGAGATGCTGATTGCACTTGTGTTGTCACATAAGATAGGGATTGGAGGAGTACAAGTGATTTGATAATCCTGCAAATTCTGCATCATCCAAAGGAGTTGGGTGCAACAAGATGCAGCAGCAACATATTCTGCTTCAGCTGTAGACAAGGCAATTGAACTCTGTTTCTTGCTGAACCAAGAGACCAGTCTGGGACCCATAAAGAACGCACCACCACTTGTGCTTTTCCTGTCATCCACGCTTTCGGCCCAATCTGCATCTGTATAGGCATGAAGAGTAAGATCTGTATCTCTAGGATACCATAAGCCATAATTTTGAGTCCCTTGAAGATATTTGAAAATTCTCTTTACTGCTTGAAGATGAGTCTCCTTCGGATTTGCCTGAAATCTTCCAACTATTCCAACTGCATGCATGATGTCTGGTCGGGTACCTGTCAAATATAGTAAACTTCCAATCATAGATCTGTAGGTTGGTTGATGTACTGCTGCAGATTCATCATTTGCACTGAGACTACATCCTGTGACCATGGGTGTACATACTGGTTTTGCATCTTCCATGCCATATTTCTTCAAAATCTGCTTGAGATACTTGGTTTGAGATAAAAAGATTCCTCCTTCCTTCTGTTGGATTTGCAAACCAAGGAAATATGTCAGTTCTCCTAGCAAGGACATTTCAAATTCTTTCTGCATGACTGAGGCAAAGCTTTGACTCATAGCTTCTTCATTGCTGCCAAAAATAATGTCATCTACATACACAACAAGTATTAGCAATTTGTCATTTTCAACTTTTATATATAGATTGCTATCTGCTGAACCTTTTAAGAAACCTTGTTGATGAAGATATTTGTCCAACCGGTAGTACCAAGCCCTTGGAGCTTGTTTGAGACCATAGAGAGCTTTTTTCAATCGGCATACAAGATTTGGATCATTTCCAAGAATGAACCCATCTGGCTGTTCAATGTACACTTCTTCTTCCAAGTCTCCATTCAAAAAGGCTGATTTCACATCCATTTGAAATACTTTGAAGTTCTGAAAACTTGAGAGAGCAAGAAACATTCGGATGGCCTCAAGTCTTGCAACAGGAGCAAAAGTTTCTTCAAAGTCTATTCCTTCTTGCTGCGCATACCCTTTACAGACGAGTCTGGCTTTGTTTCTAATTACTTCTCCATTTTCATTCAATTTATTTTTGAAGACCCATTTTGTTCCAATAACATTCTTATCTTTTGGTCTAGGAACCAGCTCCCAAGTGTTGTTCTTTTCGATTTGCTCAAGTTCTTCATCCATTGCTTTCACCCAACATTCATCTTTGCATGCCTCTTTCACATTTTGTGGTTCGGTGGAGGAAAGTAATGCCAAATAGCTTGAAGCTTCTGCAACTGTTCTTCTAGTTTGTATACCTGCTTCTTTTTGTCCCATGATCTGAGATTCTGGATGGTTCTTCTGAACATATCTGGATGGAGTCTTTTCTTCTATTCTTGTCCGTTCTTCTGCTTCTTCGTGAGGTTCTTCTTGAGATTCTTCTTGAGGTTCTTCTTCTTCATCATTCTGTCTTTGAGGGTAGCTCTCATCTTCTTCGATGTCTTCACGATGTATTTGCCTAGGAATATATCCCTTTTCATCAACCACTACATCAATGCTGTCAACAATTCTGCCAAGTCTTTTATTGTAGCATTTGTATGCTTTGCTATGTGGAGAATAGCCAAGAAGAATGCCTTCATCTGCTCTAGGATCAAGTTTGCCAAGCTGCTCCTCAGTATTCTTGATATAGCATTTGCTCCCAAATATTTTGAAGTGCTTTACCGAAGGAGTTTTACCACTCCAGAGCTCATGAGGGGTTTGAGTGCTGTTCACCCGGACATTTGTCTTGTTGAGAATAATAACCGCAGTATGTGCAGCCTCACCCCAGAAGGTTGCGGGGGTTCCTGATTCATCAAGCATAGCACGAGCCATTTGTTGGATTGTTCTGTTCATTCTTTCAACAACTCCATTTTGCTGAGGCATTCTAGCTGTAGAGAATTCTCTCCTTATCCCATGTTCATCACAGAAATCGAAAAATTCATTTGAAGTAAATTCCCCACCTCTGTCAGATCTGAGGCACTTAATTTTGTGACCTGATTCATTTTCAGCCAAGGCTTTGAAGGTTTTGAATTTTTCGAATGCTTCATCTTTGTGCTTCATAAGACCTAACCAAACAAACCTGGAGAAATCGTCAATAAATAATATCAAGTATTCCTCTCCTCTAGGTGTTCTTTTTCTGAATGGTCCACATACATCTGTATGTACTAGCTCAAGAGGCATGCTGGCTGATCCTTCTTTCTCTGGAAAGTTAGTTCTGGTTTGTTTTCCAAACTGACATGATCTGCATATGGTGTTGTCAGGAATTTTGATATCTGGAAGATCGCGAACTGCCTGATATTTGCAAGCTTTCCTTATTTGTGAGAAGCTTAGATGTCCCAACCTTCGATGCCATAACCAGTGCTCTTCATTCTTGCTTAGATAGCATTGTTGTTGTCCTTCATCAAATATGTATAGATTATTTGGAGTTCTCTTTCCTTTGAGAACTGTTTTACCTGTATCAAGATCACGAACAAGGCATCCATTTGATCTGAATATAACCTCGGTTCTTTGATCACACATCTGGCTGACACTTAGTAGATTATGCTTCAATCCATCAACAAACAAAACATTTCCAGCCTTAACATCTTCTTTTAAAGGAGCAATACCTTTTCCTTTTATAGTTGCAGGAGTATCATTTCCAAAAGAGACTTTCTTTCCCTTTTCTAAATTAGAATAAGACTCAAGTTTTTCTTTATCACCTGTCATATGCTTCGAACATCCACTGTCAATGTACCATAGATTTTCTTGTCCTTCTGCATAAAATGCTATCCCACATCTTTCTGTTTGAGGTTCCTTTATTCTCCATGTTTTGGCGCCTGAGGCTTGTTCCTTTTTCTGCTCTTGTACCTTTCTTTCCGGAAACCTGCTTCTGCATTCAAAGTCTTTATGTCCAAAATTATTGCAAATAGAACATTCAACTTCATTTTCAAGAGCTGAAAAGTTGTTATAGGTCCTTTTTGTAATCCCTGTCATACTTCTTTGTTTTTGAGCTTCCCTAGTCATGATTGTTTTATACGCAACACATTGAGCTGCTTTGTGACCAAAGTTATGGCAAGAAAAGCATTGTCCATTGAAGAAGCTTCTGCGATTATTGGATCTACAGCCAACTGATTGTAATTTCTATTTTCATCTATTCTTGAACCAAATTGAGAAGATTTTACCTGTGGCTGGTTGTGGCTTTTGTTCACCCTTAAGCTGGATTGCCCCTGATAATTTCTGCTTGACATTTGTCCTTGCTTTACCTGATGATCTTCCTTGTGCTCTTGCTCATTTCTTCTTTCTGCATCAAGATAACTTTTTGAAGTGGATGCTTGAGAAGTTTCTCCATTATAGCCCAAACCTGTCTTATTTAGTGGAGACCGCTGCACACTGATAATCTCATCCAAAGTTTCAGATCCTTTGACAAACTTGAGATTAATAGTTTTTGTTTTCTCAATTTCTTTTCTAAGACCAACAATTTCACCTTCTAATTTTTCAAGATGTTTTTCCTTTTCATCAATTTGGAATTGTAGAGTATCAATAATCATGTTCTTTTCTTCTATGCATCTCTTGAGTCTAGTAATTTCATCATAAAGGTTATCCACATCTACAGCATCCTCATAATCATCATCTTCAAATGCCATTAACAACCTATATTTATTACCTTGTTCATCTTCATCACTGTTTGATAAACCATCACTATCTTCATGGGTGTAGTAGCTTTTCTTATTTGCGCTTTGTTTCTTGTTCCATCTAACTGGTTCCTTTCCTTTATCCTTATAAGAGCATTTTGCAGCATAATGACCTACTCTTCCACAAGCAAAGCATTTGAAAGGTAGCTTACCTCTGAACCTTCCAGAACCTCTTTGAAGATTTCTGACAAAATTTGATTCTTCTTCCTCTTCTTCTGGATCATGGCTTGCTTCATAGTAGTCTTCTTTGCCTGATGCTTTAAAAGCAGCCTCCCTTCTGTCTGATGGTCCTCCCTTTCTCATTTCATAAGCAGTTAGAATTCCATGTAGCTGAGACATAGTAAGAACACGGAGATTTTCTTTTTCTTCTATTGCAGATACTTTGGATTCAAACTTGGGGGATAATGATCTTAGAATCTTTTGAACTACTAGAGACTCCTTTACTTCTTCACCCAAATTTTTCATACAATTTACAATCTCATCTACCCGAAGAAAATAATTAGCCACACTTTCATCATTATACATCTTGAGAGTCTCATATTGAATTCTGAGAGTTTGAAGTTTGGCTTGTTTTACCTGTTCATCTCCTTCATAGCTTGTGATCATTTTGTCCCATATTTCTTTTGCTGATTTGAAGTGCATTACCTTCATGAATTCTGTTTGGGATATACTTCCTAATAGAGTACTGACTACTTTTGCATTTGTTTCATACTTCTTTTTCTCAGCTGGATCTGTAGGAGTAGCTGAAGGAAAAGCATAGCCTGTTTCTACAATGTCCCAAACTTCAGTACCAAGAGATTGAAGATATGCAGTAACTCTTACCTTCCAATAATTGAAGTTTGTCCCATCAAAAACTGGTGGCCTGATTGATGCTTCTCTCTCGTAGTTGCTCATGATGAACGATCTACCTTCAAGCGATCAAGCTTTTCTGAAGGACCTGCTCTGATACCAATTGTTGGAAATAATACTGAGAGGGGGGGTGAATCAGTATTATCAAGCAATTTACCAAATCTTCCTTATTTGATCTTTTGAATTATTCTTGCATATCAGTACCATAAAATAATGAGCATGAATAAAGAAAATAGACAGTCACACCAAAGAACACAAGATGTAAGGTGGAAACCCAATGCGGGAGAAAACCACCTGCTGCAATATGTCTCTATCTTCTTTCAAGAAATTCTTTTTACAATGATTTTGTACTGGTGCAGTCCTTTACCAGCACGCAGGCTGCAACCTACAAAGAGCTACAACTCTCTCTCGTTTTCCAGTCTCTCCTGGAAGGGAGCTACAACCCCCTACTTCTTTTCATGAAGAATCAAATGATCAACAAGTATACAACAGATACAGTCCACTACAGATATCAGATCAGTGATTACAGAAATAACCCAGAACACCTTATGAACAGAAATATACAGTCAACAGATCATCTTAAGACAGGGACGCATATTTTCTTTCTGTGACCTGCGACTGGACGCAGTCTACCTTCAACTGTTCTGCGTGCCGACGCACTGTTCCTCTATGCTTTGCTGCGACCGGCGCACCCAGAAACACTATCGCGCCGCGTCTTTTGCTTCAGAGACGCACCCAATAACACAGTTGCGCCGCGTCCTTTCCCTCAGAGACGCACCTGAGCCTTTACTGTACTGCGTCCCGGCGCACTTTCCCTTCACTGAACCTGCGTCCCTTCAGATATAAAAGATATGAGGACTTCAGAACCAACCCAAACACTCAGATCCAT
This sequence comes from Pinus tabuliformis, assembly GCA_031772625.1. NCBI lineage: Eukaryota > Viridiplantae > Streptophyta > Pinopsida > Pinales > Pinaceae > Pinus > Pinus tabuliformis. The sequence continues at coordinate 1,208,881,550 of CM062804.1, read as the reverse complement.
AGATCTGATCATGCGCCATAGAGATCACAGTTCATTAGAAGATTCGCCTTCATAGATCTGGACTAGATCTCACCAAAAGATATTCAACCAAGATGATGCTTAATCCAAATGAACTCCTTTGCTTTATATAGGCAAGCTTCTCCCCAAAACATGGAACAAAACCACGAGCCGACACCATAGAAACACAAAACCGTCGGCTAGATACCACACAAGAAACCCCCACGTGCTTTTCTCTGCCTTGAAATGTGTGCACTGGGCGGACGCACCTCCTGAACGGCTGGCCTGCGTCCCTGGACGCGGGTTCTGTATGGTATACCTGCGGGGACGCACTTGCTGAACATATTTCCTGCGTCCTTCTTGATTTATCACCTGAATGGGTTTGCCATCAAGGACAACACCTGAATCATAATGCCAACATCAAGAAATCAATTGTTGGTATTTTGGAGATAGTATTATTGTAAAGTCTTCAAAATCGAGAAGTGTTTTACTAAAAGTGTGGATATCCTTGTTATCGGTAATTACTAAGACTGAATTTCCATTGACTATTGGTAAGGGGTGAGGTGGTATCTACATTTTTGCACCTTCTCATATTGGAGACTCGCCTCTAGAGGAACGAGTGATATTTCCAGGTAGCAGCTGATTCCAAGTAAGGTTTGGAATTTTCCAATCACGGCAGTGTCACAAGGATGGCTAACAAGATCACTTGTCGCAGATGTTCCTCAAAAGGGTAAACAATCAAATGGAGGCGTATGATCGGCTAAAACAGAATGGAGGTGATGATGAGAACATGACCAAGGCTCAAGAGCTGATGATAATGCATTCACAATGGTTATTTACCGGAGATTGGTTCATTTTTTAATGAGCTTAAATTCTGGTGGAACATTTGCTCATTGCTAGGTTTAATTTTTAACGAGCTTGAACCCTACGGTAATACTGCTCGTGGCGGGTTTATTTTTTAACGAGATTGAACCATGTGGTAACACTGCTCGGGATAAGTTTGCATGCCCCCAGCATAATAACGCAAATCGAGGTGCATGCCCCCCAAGCTTCATTGCATTCAACACGGTGGTTGGAATGAAGGTTTACCTTCGAAATATTTGAAAGAATCGACTTGAAAAGGGAGTTGTTTCATTTTTTTAATGAGGTTGACACAAGATAGGAACCGTCCTCGGAATCCACCGTATTTATAGTATTTGATAGAAAATCAAAAACTGAAGGATGATTAAGGTTGTTGGAATAATCTTCGTGGTAATTCGCAAGATTGGAACAATGGTGGTAATCTTCCCATGGTGCCTCTCCTATCATCTTTGATTGAATGATTCCTTCATCTGTAGAATGTAGATGCGACCAAGGATCTGAAGAGGTTCCATATTCCTTAGACCTATCTATCCAAACACTCAATGAGCGTTGATTTGGGTTTGCCCCCCAGGCCAAGAAAATTGATTACTACAATATCTCTATTAGGGCGATGATCCATGCTGACAAAATGTTTAGGAATCTTCTAAATCTAGAAGATATCATGTTGAAGGTTCCCATCATGGCCACTTTCGCCAGATTGTTTGGAGGCGGTAGGGAAAAAGTCCCCATCAATGTAGGGTCTTTTAGTAGGCCTACTCCAATATTTTGAAGCGAATGAGGGCTTCCATGGATCATCGGAATGCTTCCCATAACTTGTGAACTATTGGGGAGAAATGTTTGTTGGTCGACGATTGTAATTCCTCCTTGAAAAGGAAATGCAATCTTTCTAAAGTATGTTGACACAACTGCAGCCATAGCATAAATCCAGGGCCTTCCCAGTAGGATGTTGTAATCGAGGTTTCCATCGATAACCTCAACATCAATTTCTACTGTTTTGCCCCTAGTTCGCCTTGCAAGTTACTTAAAATCCCGTATGGGGTGTATGTCCATCCATCAAATGCTTTTAATGTCGTCGAAGATCACGACAAGGGTGGAGATCCTAAAGTTTTCCAGCAACTCATCGACATAATACATGTAGATGCCCCCTCATCAATAATTGTTCGATGAACAGTTTTGTTGAGGGATTTCACTTGAATAAGGAAAGCTAGTTGAGCTGGTAACTGAGGGTCATATCCTTTATGATTAAAGGCCACAAGATTGGAATCCGTTGGGTCAATCCCACCTATTGCTGATAATAAAGCCTGCTTTTGGGAGGGGCAATTTTGCAGTACCTCAAGTGTCGACATAGCGGACGGCGATTGGGCCAGATCCTCCACTATATTATAATGTTGTGCTACTCTGGCACGAGGATTAAATGTCGATTTGTGTAGTACTCCCTTCGGCGCCTTTATCTTTAGTTCAGGAATGATGGGTGGCGCAACTCTGGTCGAAGTCATTGTCGAATTACTAGGTTGATCATTAGCCTTGTTATTCGATAGCTATGGATTCCCGTAATCTTTGTTCCTTGTCGATATCAAAGCATCATTTTGCTGCTTTGATATAGACAACATAAGCACTTGGGATCGGGAAGCATTGTCACTAGCAACCAGATTTGTTCCTGGATTCAGAAATGGATCAGTCAATACCACCGAGGTTTTTGAATTCTTAAATAATTTTCTAAGCTCGGCGTTATGTGGACAATCTTTCGTCCAATGATCCTAATCACATATCAAGCATGGATGACTTGGTTTCCTATCTCCAGAAGGGTTTGTAGAAGAATTTTCCGGAGATGACTCCTCCTGTTTTTTCTTCTTCCCTTTCTTTTTCTTCTTGCCCCCTGGTTTCTTCGGTTCTTTGCCTTTGTCAGTCAACACGGCATTTCCCTCTAAGGCGAGAAGTTCTTCATTTTCATTTTGACTTGAAATTGTACGGGTCTTCTTTGATGTAGCCTTTACGGTTTTTGTGCTAGTCGTACCTATCACGCCATCGCCGGCATGAGAGTCTTTGTTTGATTTAGGAGGCGGAGGAATGGAAAATTCTGGTCTAGGCGCATCAAGTATTTTATCGTAGAGCGTGCCAAACTGAGTATAGATCAAGTCTAGATATTGTGCACGAGCAATAACTTGCTCTTCAGTGACGACTCCTCCCTTTGCCACATCTTCTGTAATAGAAGGTAACAATGACTTAATAAACCATTCAGCTAACAGCTGATCAGGAACATATGTTTTTACCATTCTACGACGATGTCGCCACTCATGAATATGATCGGATATGTGAGTGGCCGTCATTTGTTTGAAATTGGTAAGAAGCTCTGTTCCCGTTTCGTACCTTATAGGTAACTGAAAATGGGTTAAAAAGGTTGTGGCTAGGGCACCGAAGTTATCAAACGAAGCTCTAGGCAATTTGATATACCACTTTGCTGCCGGACCAGTTAACGTTCGCTAAAAAAGGCAGAGCCTGATCGAATCATTGTTGAGAGTGTTGGATGAACACCACAGATGAAATGTCATCACATGATTCGACGGGCCTTCACCCAGATTTCCATTAAATTTAGGAATATCTAACGGAAGTTTATGCGGAATCGCCGGCCACCAAGGGGCGTAAGCAATTGGATTGTTCGTTAGTCGATTTAGATCTGGTAACTCTAAAGTCACCACGAAAGGCAACTGTTGATTCAGGTTCGGCGAAGCATACCCAGGATAAGATGGGATCGCTTGAGCAGTTGGTCTTTGCATACCAGCATAATGCATTTGATGCTGGTAACTTTGGTAAGGTTGATGGGCATGACCATTATGATATGATTGATGTTGACCACTTTGAATATATGGCTGCCCATTACTTGCAATGACTTGTTGCTCAGATCCTTAGTAAACTTGTTGGAATTGCAGTTGTTGGTATTGTACCAGCCATGGTTGTGAAGCCATGAGTTGTTGTCCAGTACTGACTGTTTGACCAAGATGAGGGGTAATGGTCCCCGTTTGAACCTGGGTCATTCCACTAGTCAGTGATTGCAGTTGCGTCGCCGGGACAAGGGGTTGTTGTATTACGACCTGAGAAACCTGAGGTTGGCATACAATAGGCAACGCTTGTACTTGCGACACCGTCACAATAGCTAGCGTAGTGGGGATATTTGACACAGGTAAACTTTGTTGCATCGAGTATACAACTCTTGGTTGTTGAGGCAGGATTGGCACCCAACCGCTGGATGTAATTCCAGCATAACCTGAACTCTGTTGTGAACTCTCGTATGGTTGTTCTCTCGGAGGAGACAATGAAAGGGTATACTGCCCTCCATACGACAGTAATCTAGTGCTCAAAGGAATGGTTTGCCTTTGGGGACCGGATTGCCCAAATTGACACTGTGAAGGATCAATTTGCTGAGACTCAACATAAGAGATTCCAGATACTATTCCAGACGAACAAACGGGAATAGACCATACTGTCAAAACAACCCCTGGATGGACTCCATCCAGCGATTGAGAGATAGTTGGGACAGATGGTACACCGACGAACATTGTCGGAGTAGCAGCAGGAAGTTATGCTGTTGCTGTGTTAGATGACACAGTCCTAGATGTCGATGGTTGTTCAGACATATTTAGTCTATCCAAAAGATTTGCCAACGATTCTTCAGGACCTTTCGATGGTGGGAGACTAACTTCTGGTGAAGAAGGATATAGGGTGATCATAGCTCCAAATTGTGATGGAGTATTAGATGGAGGATCCTCCACAATCTCTTCTATGGCAATCAATCCAGGTGGAAGAGGTAGACTGTCAGGTTCATAAAATATTTTCAGTGCCGAAGAAGGTATAGATTCTGCAGGGATAGATGTTTGGGGAATAACACCTTCGGAATCAGTTGTAGATGGAGTCGGTTCAGGAGTAGAAGTGTTTACCGTCACACTAGGATCAGTTCTACTGTCCTCTTGTGGCTGCGCAACTTCTTCTGTAGAGGCAGGGATACCAGAAATGTTTGGAGTAACCGGAGTCTCTGAGGATGTCGGAACATTTGTTCCAACCAAACCAGGGGACTTTGATCCGGTTAAACGAGTTCGCTTTGTCTGGAATAGTTTTGTTTACGGAGACAAAGACGGTTGACTGGTAAGTCTCCGCGAACGATAGGGTTTCGATTGACTTTCCTCCAGGATTACAGATTACTCGATCAACTAAAAATAAAAGGGAAAATGATTCTGAATTAAATGAATTTTAGATGCTTTGACACAACTTGCTTTTTCAATTTTTAAGAGTCGAGAAAAAACAAAAGATGACTCTAGTTTCCTTTGATTTTTAATGAGCCTGAAGTGACAAGTGCTCAGATGGACCTTTTCCTTTAAGGAGTCTGAAAAGGAACGAAAGAGACTACTCTGGAAATCTAGACAGAGGGATTACCAAACCAATCGTAAAACTGCAGAATACTTTTTACGGTACAGCAGTCAATCTTCCCGAATGTTGTGTTCAGTGCATTGTGATCGATAGGGTGGCAAACACGGCTTCCTATGGATAAAGGATATAGCCTATTGTGGTCTCCCAATATATACTCGACGGTACGTGGGAGCACAAGTCCGTACTGACACTTTTTATCTCAAAGAGGAGGAATCACCCAACCAACAATGAAATTGATAGTTACTAGGCTTTACGATGCCGGAATACGTCTCTAGCCTAGACTTCTAAATGTTGTGCACTAGGTTCCAAAGCGTTTTTATGTTCATTGAATTTATTCTACAGTTGATCTTTCTTAAGAAATTTTCCTTTCAGGTTAACCACGTGATGTAGATATATAATTCCTAAAATGCAATCTAAGATGATAAAAAATCGTTTAATCTTCTTTTTGCAATAAAAATTCTAGCTACTAAAGAAAGAGAGATGATATTCTTTCAACATAGAGCAAAGAGCACACACTAGATGCACTGTCCTAAATCAAACCAACAAGAAGTCTAAATGAAAATGCACATGCATGTATTTGTTTTCCGCTTTCTTAATGTGTAAATGACATAAAGAATGCTAAGTACAAATCTGAATTATCTTTTCAAAGTGACAGTACTAACAATTTTTCTTCAAAACACGAAAGGAAGATAATGACAACACTTTGCGATCTTGAGTTGAAAACTACTTTCGACACTTGAAAAACCACTAATTCAAATCAAATACAAGAGTAACTTTATAATCGACCATCAAGAATGATAGGATTCTTTTCTTTGACTGAAAATGACACTTGCGACACTTCCAAATCAAAAGACGATACTTTGATTACGCTACTTTTTGTAAAATAGAACTGTAAATGGCGCACAATACATAAAAACATTCACAATTCTTTGTACTATGGAGGTAGAATCATGCAAAGGAAGGGAGTTTCCACAGTGGTATACTAATCACAAACAGCAAAACTCCTGAATAAAGCTGAAGAGAGTGAACAAAGAAACCAAAATCTGGAAACAAAAGAGGTCTTATATGATCAGCGCACCTGCAATACAGGGAAAGTGTGATGCAGCGCACCTACTGCACATGGGAGGTGTGATGCATCCAGATTCCAAAGAGGAGAAAGTGCGATGGTCCAGGGACGAGACTTCAACTTGGTTCTTGGTCAAAGTTTGCAGCTTAGTTCAGGGATTTAGGCCGAGCTAATGATAGTTAGTAAATAGAAATCACAGGGGTTAATCTAATGAGGTTACTAGAGCCACCACTAGGGCAGTTGGGATGTTTGCAAATCGATTGTTCAGTTTATAAACAAAACCCGGAGATAGACTGAAGCAGCATTGATCTACTTTGCACTTGCATAGCAAATGCAGTTCGAATGCTAGCTGGATTGACTTCAGGCTCCTTCTGTAAGTTTATAAAACAAACAAATATAGACAAACAAACAATCTATTAACTCCCCAGTGGAGCCGCCATTTTGTTATCGAGAAATCTAGTGTCTATGCAGAGCTGCTAGTCCCACTAAGATGGGTAGCTATCTTAGAAACAAACAGATTAAAGTTACTTTCGTTTTCCTTTATGAGAAGTAGATAGGAGAGGATCAAAGAATACCAACCTTGATCTTTCGCTCAATTCTTTACTTGTTCCTTCTCCTCACCGACAGGTATTTGCTGCTTCTCCCTTGACCACTCCACTTTAAAGAGTACCTGTAAAGTCAAAGCAGCATAATACCTTCAAAGTGCAGAGATCTACAATCATAAGCAATATAGGACCAGATATATCTTGACCACACAAACGCATATACTATCAGACATACAAGAATGTGGAGGAAAACTTGAATAGCTTTATTGATATAAAGATTATAAGAGAGGATTACAACCCATTGATCTAACCCAGCATCATCGTCCCAGCATCAAAGCCCTTCTTCACCTCATGAAAATATTAGATCACCCAACACTATGATATTCCACAAGGAAATCAACAGCACTTCCTTACAAGATACAAAATTCCAGCCTCTGGATCTCTGGGATGAGGGATCCATATATAGATGATTGCAGGGATGTGAGTCAGCTTTTGGGATTTTGATTAGTGTCTTCTCTCTGATATTTCTTGATTCCACTTGGAGATTGATGATCTCTTACTCATCCCTGGGCGAATTCAGAGAGGCAAGTGTCACAGGAGAATTTTCTGGAAGATTCCATGATCATCCACCTCGCAAACTGTCTCTGCCATTTGTCCATTCTTGCCCATATCACCCTACAGAAGGGCTTTCCAGTATGCATCGCGCCTTTTACACTGGGCACGTGAGATGCATCGCACAACCTGTATGGTCTAGTTTTGACCAGTTCTGAGGAGTTTTCTATGGAGAACTTCTAGGAGATGATGTAATCAGCTGACCTTGTTCCTTTAGGGCATGAAACAACACTTTTAGGGACTCAAAAGCCCTTGGTTTATGGACATATATGATTGGGGTTGCAATGCCCAAAAATGTCTATAACAATTAGCCAATTTAGAAAAATTATTATAACGATGTGAAAAAACTAACCTCACTTTAAGTACTAAAAAATGTCACATGATGATGAATGAAGGAATTGTGCTTGGGAATTATACCTTTGTTGATGGAATAAAGGCAAGCCTTATTAAGATAGAAATAATTGTGAAAAATCAACCTCCCAAAACACAAAAAAAGGTACATAGTTTTTTGGGACATGCAGATTTTTTCTAGATAGGGAAATGTGAACAAACCTTTGCAAAATTAAAGCAGTGTGTATCAACAACTCCTGTTTTGTGAGGATCAAACTAGGATCTACCATTCCATATAGCAATTAATGCATCTGATACTTCTATAGGAGTTGTGCTAGGTGAACTTGAGTACAAAAAGCCATATGCCATCTACTACATCAACAAGAACCTAACTCCAACATAATTAAATTACACTGTTACAAAAAAAGAGTTTCTTGCAGTAGTACATGTTATTAATAAATTTAGGCACTACATCACAGGTTATCAAATATTTTTGCACACTAACCACTCTGCCATTCATTTTTTAATGAATAAACCTGTCACTAATGGTAGGGTTACACGTTGGTTGTTGTTGTTACAAGAGTTTGATATAAAAATCTTAGATAAACCTGGAAAAGATAATGTAGTGGTTGATTTTCTTTCTAGGTTGATTGTTGATGATGGTTGCATGCCTGCTGAGGCTTCTTTTCCCGATGAATATCTTTCTTCTATTTCAACTTACTCACCATGGTATGTAGACATAACTAATTATCTTTCTACTAGGAGATTTCCACAACATCTGTCCTCAAGAAAAAGGAAGAGTATTGGTCATCAGAGTGCAATATATTCTTGGGTAGAGGGATACCTTTATTACACAGGGAAATATCAATAGATTAGGCGTTGTGTGAGAGAAGATGAGATTTTTTATATCCTCAAAGCCTGCCATGAGGAACCTTGTGGAGGACACTTTGCTAACAAAAGGAGAGGGTATAAAGTGCTTTTAACTAGATATTATTGGCATACCATATTCCAGGATGTAAATAAATTTGTAAAGGAATGTGACAGTTGTTAGAGAATGGGTCAACCACTCCGGTGAGATGAAATGGTGTTATAGCCTCAAGTAGTTTTGGAACCATTTGAGATGTGGGTTCTAGACTTTGTAGGACCAATTAATCCTTCATATCAGCAAAAGTCCTACATTCTAGTCTATAGGGACTATGTTCCAAAATGAGTTGAAGCAAAGGCACTAACCAGGGAAACTGAGAAGGATGTTTTAGACTTTTTGTTTGAAGACATTTTTGTTCGCATTGGAGTACCTCGAGAAATTATGATAGACGGAGGAGCGTATTCACATCTCATTTGATCCAGAAGATAGTTGAGAAATGTAAGATATATCACATGATTACTTCACCATATCATCCATAGGAAAATGGTCAATTAGAAAGCACTAGTAAAGTTATTGAATGAATTCTAAGATTGTAGCCAACCACCGGAGGAACTAGGATGCCAAACTTCTAGAAGCACTATGGCAATATAGAACTACATTGAGAAATATTGTACTAGATTTTCACCATATGAATTGGTATATGGTAAAAACCCATTCTTTCCTATTGAGTTCGAAGTAAAAACACTCTGAACAACATTGCAAGTGAACCTGGATTTGACTACAACTCAAAAACATCGGTTAAATCAGAGAAATGAAATTGATGAGAAGAGACTCGCTGTGATTTAGAAAAAAAGATATCATGCAACAACAGAGGGCTAAGTGGCATGACAACTTTATAAAAAATAAGGTGTTTCAGAAAAGTGATTGGGCAGTATTGTATGATTCACGATTCAAATACTTCAAAGGGAATCTCTGCACCAGGTGGCTAGGTCCTTATGAGGTATATATAGTCTTTGACAATGGGACTGTGAAATTAGTTACCATAGACAATGCCAAGGTGCCATTGTTTTCCAATGGGCATCGTCTTCGGTTATACCATAAACCTACCTCAAAGGATTCATTTGTTAACATTGTCATAGGATCTAATCTCCAAGTTATGGAAGCAAGGGAAAATTCTCCTATGCTATCAAATTCTTAAAATCTAATAAGTGTAGCAGCTGAAATCCAAATTTTTTTGGCAGTTGATACATTGAAAATATATACAAAAAAAAAATTAAATAAAAAGAAAAAAAATTAAAAAAATAATAAAAAATATGCTTATGAAAACCTCGTGTGGGGCACAGGTAGATAATTGTATCAGCTGAAAACCACTTTGTGGCAGCTCGTACATATTTCTCTTTTTAATAAGTTTTGTAACAACACGTTGTTACACATATATATTATGTTGTTACAAGTCTAGTTTTATTCATTTTATTGTATAATTTTGGCAATCCCTTCGAGAGCATAATACTCTCCAAGGCATATCTTATTTTAATAAAAGTTATGTTGTAAATATTTAGCTATTACAAGGAAATCCATTTGTTGTTACATCTGTAACAACCAATCTGGTGGGAGACGATTACAATAGGGAACTGGTTACAACTGTCTGCCTCAATAATCCTCATCACCAATGGTCGTCATTGGTATCAATTACATCACCCTCCAGTAAGTCGTTCAAAAAGGAATATTTCTTTTTCTTTACTTAGCAGTTATGGCGATTAATATGTCATTATATTTTGAATGCAAAGGACGACATTTTCATTTAAGTCTGGGGGGTGAATCGTTTTTTCATTTGTAATATAATTTGATTTGAAGTGGAAAATCTTGTAATCATTATCACCTTTTTATGAGCAATCACTTCATCAAGTGTGAATCGTACCTGAGCCATATTTCCATACCTTTGGATTAATAACGAAATGATAACCCACATTGCATGATTTCCTGATTTGACACCCTTTCCTACTACCCTGATATCCACCCCAACAAGGCTCCACATCCTCATCGCATTGATTTCTCAGAAATCGTGAGAGTGAGCAGACAAAAGTGTAGTAAGGACTAGTTGTAACATTGTAGGATGGGTGGACCAGTGTAAGACATGAATCAAATTCCACAGAGGCTTTAGATAATTTTCCATAATCTTGTCAAATCTTCAGAGAAGCAGGGTGGCTCGAATTTTTCAAATGACTAAGAGGGTCAGACGAAAGAGTTGCTTTTGAATTTGCCCAAAATTTGGACAGAAACCAAAATGAGGTTAGAGGATTAAAGCTAGAGGTTACAGAGGAAGTAGTCTCCCGAGTGACAACACTTCAAACTGAAGAGAACTGATGTTTCAATTAAAAAATCAATGACCAATCCCTCAAGACTGAATTTTTGCAAGGGGAGGAGTAATTGGTTAAGAAGGGAGGGGGAATTGACCACCTTTCCCTTCCACAACCATGGAATGATTTTGATTTGTTTATCATCAAATATATTACATGTGAGGGGCATGAAACGATAGATTTTAATTATCATTTTCCACTTTTGAATCATCTTATTCATAGGCAATCGATCAGTTTTACTTACTTCCTATTGGAGAATTTGAAGCATATGGCAGTCGTGGTAAAGGTTTCCTCACAACCAGAAAGTTGTATCGCTAATCATGGACATATAAATTTCATCATATTGGAGGCCTTGGACCTGCAAGGGCGAAGCTGGGAGGATTTCATTAGCACAAAGAAAAGAAATTCACATCGAAAACAAGTTGAAACATCCATAGATGCTTTGGGAAAAACTGACATAGCTGAGAAGCGGGGGTAGTACTCCGGAGTCAGAATCAACAAAAGATCGTTGGAAAGACCTGTCAGTGAAAAAACACCAAAGGGAGGGGTCAAGGTTGGCACTCAACTGGAACCCTCGCCACCATATAAAAATAAGTTTAGCAAGCATGAAGGTGTGCAGGAACATAAGAAAGAATAACATGCCAAGCAGCAAGATACTCCTTCGCTAGGTAAGAATGAAACCCAAGCTCTGTTGCTCAAAATTAAAGAATTAGAAGCATAGGAAAATTAATTTAAGAAGCATTAAGAGGATAGGAAAATGGAAACAAGGGTTTCATGGCTTGACATATTGGTGGACGATGTCGATGAATTAGGAGCAGAAACCATGCAGGGGCCTATATGTGCAGCATGTGCTAAAGGGTTGGCAACAACAGGGTATAAAATTTGTGATGCAAACACCATCTCGAAGGAAACTCAGACAGAACCATGGGGAGCTGCTACACAAGAACCCATTGATGAAGTTGCTGTTACATAAGAACCTGCAGCTGAAACGGAGCACGCTATGGAACTTGACCTAAAAATTGAAACACAACAACATGTCGATGACATTGTTGTTACACAAGAACTAGCAGTCGAGGTAGACGTTGTTTTGGAAGAAAAAATGAGATTTAATCCATAAGAACCTATGGATGAAACTATTGTTACACAGGAACCGACAGTCAAATCATAAAAGCTAAAATTTCAAGATGTTGTTACACCTTCCATTGTAATAGACCCTGAAGCACATTAGCACTTAGAAAAACTTTTATTGATTTTTGAATGATAGAAATGGAAATAGTTTACACTCTCCTTGAAAAAGGGTGTGATTTCTTTAGAGAAGCATCAGAAAATTATTGAAACTCTTAACGATCAATGCGTTTAGGAGTTATTGATAGAAGAACTCATACAACAAGAGACAAAGGAAGTCGAGAAGAAGAAGGAAGAACACAGTCAGCAATTGCAACAAGAAATTAAGGAATTGATTGAAGATAAAAGAGAAATATATGAGTTAGCCCTGAACCTTTTGGGTTGCAGGGCGCGATCTCCATCTCATCCATTTTTTCTGTGGAAATTTTTTTATCTTTTACAATTGGAATATATCCGTGAGAATAGAGTCTATAAGGGTGTTTCTATTAGAACTATTTTAAATGTATTTTGTTCTTGTGATTTTGATGAATAGAGTTTGATGTGTGAACTCTTTTTGGATAATATATTTGCTAAGCATGCAAGTCTACAAATGATTATATTTTTTTTCTTATGTTGGAGACTTACATTTACGGGCCTTCATATCTTTTATGAGGAACCAAGTCGATTGGAATCTTGCCAAGACATCATCTGATAGGAATGAAGAGACAACAATGTTGAAAATAAGATCAGAGCCTGGTATGGCTACTGCCCTGAGGTGAGAATTCAAAAGATTTCTTAGTACTCCTAACATGGTGGAACAATCATCCCAGTACAGGAGAAGAGTCATTGGGTTTTGTCTTAATATTTTTGCACAACTGAAGAGCAGAGTGTTGGTGGGAAGCTTGAAATGTTCGGAAGCTAGAAGTGAAACTTAGTAAATAAGGGATCCCTTTGGATTTCATAATTTTGTGATAGTTTCTACTCGAGTTCCAAAGTATGCATGAATTTTTAAATCAATGGGAACTTTTTGGATAGGAATTAAATTTAAATTCCCTTTGATTTGGCTTCCGATCAAGAGCTACCAGTCTCACTGCCAGCAAAACAACTATGATGAAAGATCTTGGACCACTTAGCTTATGGCTACTTAAGGATATATGAAAAAGGATGAAGACATTGTTGACATTTATGATCTCATAGAACTACATCAGCAATGTGCAAGTATTATAATAAAGGACGACCTCGAACATTCAGAGGAATCTGCATGAGGGCATGCAATGGCTTTAGTTGGGGAGAGATGTTGTGTGCAGTATTTAAGGATCTTTCATGCACCTTTTTCCCTATTTTTGGCCATGTCTCTTCACTAAATCCATCAATCCCTTGACACAATGTCACTCTCCCTGGTCAAGAAGCGATCTTTTTCTCTAACATATTATTATGCCATTTTCTATTAAGTATCGAAAGAAACCATGTCTTTTTGAAATGACTAACTAGGGTAATTATGGAAGAGGCATTTTGGATTTTTTCTCTTAGGAGTTTCGGTAACTACTAAAGAGTATGGGAAAATAGTTGTTTTTGTTGTTACACCCTAAAGATTTTTGTTACACCATGAGTGTTGTTACACCACGAGTTGATGTTACATTGTGATGTTGTTGCTACACTGCAAACTGTTAAAGACATGGCCGCTTTTTAGAGATAATTGTTTAATACTGCGAGATGTAACTCTATGAAGAAGGTTGAAAGGATCTGAGCAGTTATAGCTGTAAAAAGTGGCGTAACCATAATAGGTCTTTAATTGAAAACTGGTTGTAACAACTTCTATTTTATTTCATTTCTGTTAAATTGATCAACATGAGAATCATGAGATTCTCATGACTGATTTGTTCCATAATTTTGGGGCTCTGTAAGACTTTATAAAAAGGCTCATTCCTATGAGAAGGGGATGACAACATCTGGAACAATACCGATATTTTGATCTTGTATCTTTCAACTATTTTAATACAACAAGTACTTGGTGATGATTTTGAAATTCATGTGTTGAATCTGTAAGTAGTTTTGTTCCATTCCTGCACCCAACTAGGGAGGAAGGACCCTCCTCTTTAGCATGGATCACAGTATTAGTATTATATTTATCTCCTTAGATGTTTATGTGGATTTCATATTGTCATTCAATATATTTTGGAATAGACACACTTATGTTTTTAGATTTATGGTATGTTGTTTTACATTATTGCTTCACTCTAGTTAATAACACATGGCGCGCCTATTTATTTTCTGAAGCTTATGAAATGTGAATTTATTCTTTTCTTAATGAGTTTCATTTCTGCAGTGTGTTCCTTAATTTCTGCAAGTGTGAGTTTCATTTATGTAATGATGTTTTAAATTATGCAAGTGTGTTCAAGGACATTTTTCTGTTACCTGGCTATTCATGTATTAACACAGATAGCGCAAACTCCTTTGAAATAAAATACCTACCCTGGTTGATAATTAATGGTTGTGATTCAACTGTTTTAAGAGTGATCAAATAACACAAATTCTAGAAAATCCTGTAGATTCACAAGCTCATGAAATTTACTAAAGCACAGGACAAAAATATACTTTTACTTTCAACCAGCAGAAGCCAATAGATCGATGAAAACAATATGAACAAGAAGAAGATAAATCAATGGAACATAACACAATATGTATCTCGGAAAATCCACAACTCAAAATCTTGTTAGCTGTATTTCATATATCATAAATATGAGTGAATATAGAAAGCTTCTTCTCACTAGAACAATTCCACACAAGTATGCTCAACTCTCTCAACTCACAAGATAGCTCTTGACCAACACTTAGCCAATTCTAGAACTCTCTAAGCCCCTAATATCTTGTGTAATTCCTAGGATGAATAGCCCATATTTAAAGGGAATTCATGCTTCCAAAACTACACAATCTAAACATAGGATCAATCTTTGATGCATGCATGATATTTATACTCTAGTAAATAATACCATTGATAGTACATTGTCCCTGCACTCTAGTCTCAACTGGGTCTTTCTTAGAATTGAAATGCATGACTTTCTCATGAGGGAGTATTCAGTTAACTGGAGTGGCACTAGTGGATGCACTAGTGCATCAACTAACTGTAATACCTCTATTAGTTCCAAAAACAATTTAGAACTAATTTAACTGAACTTAACTAAGTAAATTGAGTGATCTAATTTCCAAGTCAATTTAAACTCATATTGCAACCCTAAAACTTAGGGAGAACATATACATGACTCAAAAAGACTTCCAACTCAAAATTCCTAAGCTAATTAAGTTAATTAAACTTAATTAAATATTTACAAGCTGCTATGAGAATAGAATTAGATTTTAATTCTCAATTTAATTCAAGGAAAATTTAAACTGGAATTTCTTGTTGCCATTTCTCAACACTCCCTCTCAACAAGAAAGGGATTACCAGATACCCAGATCATGTCTATGTGAAACTCGAATTTACATCTTGACAATGCCTTTCTCAAAATGTCAACATCTTGCTCCTCCGTGGGAACGTACTCTAACAACATAATCCGCCTGAATACACAATATCTAAGATGATGATATCAGATATCAATATGCTTGGATCGACCATGAAAAACTAGATTTTCAGAGAGTTTGATACAACTCTGATTATTGTAGTAAATCACAGTTGGATCCATTTTCTAACCAAACAAACCAACTAGGATCTTTCTCAACCATATGGCCTCAGATGTTTCCTGACTCGCAACCATGTACTCTTCCTCTTCCGCACAGAGTGCAACTGATCTTTGTTTCCTGTAGTACCAAGAAATTATCGCTGACCCAATACTGAATATCCCTCCTGATGTGCTTTTCTGATCGGATGGACTCCCTACATAATCTACATTTTTGAATCCTTGAAGCCTCACTCCCTCTATCCATTTGTACCATAATCCATACTGAAAAGTGCCCTTGAGGTATCTCAACACAGGCTTTACCGCCTTCCAATATAGCTTGGTAGGCCTAACCATCACATCACTAAGTTGGTTAACTGCATAGCACATATCCGGTCACATGTTCACCAAGTACATGAGTGAATCCAAAAGCTGGCTGTAAACAGTAGCTTCCACTACTTCCCCTAAAGTGTCATCATCCTTCATCCAGTTACTTGCTAAAGGAGTCTCCATGGGTTTGTTGCTCTCCATGCAGAATCTCATGAGTATCTTGTTGCCATACTTACCTTGAGACACAAACAAATCCCCATCTCCTTGCCATACCTCCATGCCAAGAAAGTAATTCATGAGCCCCATGTCCTTCATCTCAAACTCTCTTGCAAGGTCCTCCTTCCAAGATTTTATCAGATGATCATCACCTATCAGTATGAGATCATCAACATAAAGTACAATGATTAATAATTTATCGTTCACCACTATGTGGTACAGGTTCGTATCTGCTTCACTTTTCGTGAAGCCTAGCCCAGTGAAGTAGCTATCTATTCTAGTGTACCAAGCACATGGTCCTTGCTTCAACCCATACAATTCTCTCTTGAGCCGGCACACATGCAACTCATGGTCAAAGATTTCAAAACTTTTAGGCTACTTTATGTACACCTCTTCCTCAATCATGCCATTAAGGAAGGTTTTCTTCACATCCATCTAATGTATCTTCCAACCCATTTGCGTTGATAGTGCCAATATATATATATGATCAATGAGTACCTTGCAACAAGAGCAATGGTATCATCATAGTTAATCCCCTCTACCTGTGAAAAGCCACAGGCCACAAATCTATCCTTCTACTTCTCCACACTACCATCTACATCTTACTTTACCTTGTAAATCCAATGAGAGCTCACCATTGACTTGTCCTCCGGTCTTGGGACCACATCCCAAACATAGTTATGAAGTATGGAGTCATACTCCTCCACCTTGGCATCAACCCAAATTGGCTACTACACTGCTTATTTAAAGGAATATGGCTTTGTCACAGCACATTCGCCCATAAGAGCAATGTATCTAATGTACCTCTTAGGTGACCTCCTCTTCTTGTGCTGAGAAGTGGGTGATCCCACATTCTCCTGTTCATCATCAAAAAAATTGTCAGCCTTCTAGTGTTCTTTCTTTCCTCTTTGGAAGACTCTGCTTGAGTGGATGTCTCCACTCCCGGATCCTCTGCATGTGGCTACTCCATATCAATCTGAGGCTCCTCAACCTTAGGAGCTAAAAGCTCCTCATCCACATGTAGCTCAAGCTCCCTCTCCAGCGAAACTCACATAGCCTTCTCCTTATCGAATCTAACAGCCCTGCAAACCACTGTCATCCTACTGGTCGACATGTACACCCGATAGTTGTGAGGTGTATCAGTGTACCCCTGTTGGGAGCGGGATCCCCCAAGGATAGTTTTGGGGCTAAAAGCCCATGTTTAAGTCAATTTTTGTAATATAATTGTAAAGACTCCACATTTTTTTTGTCATGGACCATGAAGGTGTTATGTGTCATAAAGGGTAGTCCGCCCTTAGTTTTGCAAAGTAGAGTCGTCTATAAGAGATCTACCCATGGTCCGAAGACCATGGGATTGTATAAAAAGAGCTATGCTCTAAGTAATTGAAAGGAGAGAGAAGGATGGAACATGTACGAGAGTCATAGGTTTGAAGCAAAGAGTCTAAGTTGTGGGTCATAACATAGGTAGAGGCTCTGTAGCTGAGTGCGTAGAGGCCTAGGGTAGAAGTCTACAACTGAGTGTGCAGACCCCTGCAACTGTGTGCGCAGGGTGGACAAAGTCTGTAAACATTTGTAAGATATTAATAAAGAGAGATATTCTAAAATTTATTTATCTTTGTTTTGTGGATGCATCTGATACTTTATGTATGAATTTCCTTGATTGTGCTTATATGATGCGTGAATGACAGCAATTACATTAAATAATTCAACGCATTCACGAATATCTATTTACACAGTGTTAACTATAATTGTTTGATAAGATAAGAAAGTCACTTAGATTAATTGGGTTATTTGTATGGCACGTTGCCATAGCAGAGTGAAAGTACCTGAGTAGCAGGCTAGGGCTACGTGAAGGCCGATCATACCCTTTCGTGGAGGTACTAAAGGCTAGAATATAGAGCTCGTCTCGCAAGCCCTAGAGTGAAGCAACTTGCGTGAAGGCATGGATAGAGGGAATTAAATGACATCACAACTATCTCAAGGTGCGGAAACTTGGTTTCAGCATCCTCCCATACTACTTCGAGTGAGACTTCAGTCCACGCTTCATGGGCTGATTCCAAAAGGGCCCGTAGTGTAGGGATTTGTTTGGCTATTTAACGCTGAACCTAGGTCAAGCCCCATCAAGCTAACAAATGGTTCTGTTGCTGGGACCAGAATCTGCATAAGAGATGTGTGATTTCGTATCACTAGAATCCAACTAAGAAAGAGATTGGTGATTGTTTGGATATGAAGATCCATGAATTCGCAGTTCAGGAGAACAAAAACCCGCGACTAACAAAGGAACAGTGGTTGGATAGGTACCTGTATACAAAGATCCACGAGATATTTTTCTCTTCCTTCCCTACTGAGATATACGAGTGTATCGCAAAGCTAGTAGATAGCCAAGGAATGTGGAAACTTAATGGTCCTATTGTTTGGACCTCGCAGCTAATACAGAAATTAGAAGCATCTAAGGATAAGATCACCCACATTGTCAATCATTGGCTCGATCACGTCATAGGAGGATTTGTGACTGAATTCGTGGTCGACACCTCAGTTAGCTACAACGAGGCAGAGGGGCGCTTTTTCAAAGGACCACGAGGTAAGTACGTCAAATATTTGAATACTTGGATTAAAATTCTATTGTGCGAAAAACGGGTTATGCAACTACCTTGATGTTTGGAATTACGCGAAGTAGAAAAACTTATAGGAATGAAGGACATAAGGGTCTAGAGTATAGTCATTGATTTCACCTCCGTGAGCTGATGAGGAAGGGATAGCGAAGGTTTCTCTGCAAACGGTTATTAAGTTAATAAGACAATGATTCTCGCGAATACCACCTTCGCCCACACCACCTCCAACTTCACCCGTACCACCTCCACCTCCACCACAGTTCAGTATGGAAAACACAGTGAAGCTGTCTTTGTTCAAAGGCTTGCGAAATGAGGACCTGGACCAATTTTGGTTCATTGTGAAAGCTGTATGGGAAGCTCAAGGTGTTACAAATGAACATATAAAGAACGTGACATTGGTTAGTGCCCTGCAAGATCGTGCACTAACCTAGTATATCAAGTACTTGAATGATAACTAAAATGATGGAGTGGCAGACATCCAGACAACACTGAATATATAATTTAGTAGGCCTAAATCCGAGGCACAGTTGATTGTGGGATTTAAGGAGATCACAATGCAACGAGGCAAGACGCCTTGGGAACTAGATCAGAGGTTGAAATGTACAATCCGCGAAGCCAACATGAATTTGATAGAAGGACAACATCGCGAGTGGTTTGTGGCTTCGCTACTACCACACTTAAGGGTCGTGATATTGTAATAGAAGATAACAACTCAGACAGAGGCCTTGGAGATTGCAATGAGACTGCATGAAACACCGATGCAAGATCCAAACCTGGGGTTTCAGAAGATCTATGTGCAGTTGAAGAATCTATGCCTTGAGATGCAAAGTCTGATGTAGGACAAGATGTTTCGACCAGAAGTGCGCGAGGAGGTATGGTGCTTGAAATGCAAGAGTCAGGGGCATGACAAGGACCATTTCCCGTATTTGTGAACTATATTGCAGGAGGAGGATCGATGCCTTTAAGGCCAGAAGCCTAAGCAGGACCTAGTGCGGGGCCTACCTTTTGGTGCGCTATATGTGAGGTAGCAGGAAAACATGCCACAGATAACTGTCATTTGCTGCAGAAGTTCGTACAAACACAACAATGGCTATTCTACAACTTTTGTAGGTTGGTAGGGCATGATGAGTGTAATTCCAGTAGTTATGAATTGATGATGGATAAAACTCCCACCTATAGGGTTTAGGCCGAAACGTGGTCCCCTGACCAGAGTGTAGGGATGGCGCATACAAGATTTCAGAGGTGCGGACGAGGTCAAGGTGGAGGAGGACCTGGCAGAGGTCGAGGATAGTTGATCTTCTACAATTGCGGAGGACCGGGACACTATGCCTGCGATTGCACTAATCCAACACATTCATCATGCAATTGTTGCATGCTATTTGATCATAAAATATAAGATTGTCATATGCTGATAGCTAGGATACATGACAAAGGGGCGCTACCACCTTTGTTGACTCAGAACCTGTAGATGGTGAGGTCTAAACTATGCGAAGAAGATCCAAACTTAAATGTAGTGCTTAGAAGTGGAATCGCGATGGGAGATGACAAAGGGAAACAACTAGAAGACAATGCGTGGGAGCACAAAGCTCTGGCGAAGGAAGTCGAGTTTGATTTGGAGTGTGCACATGAAACCTTCATGGAAACTAAGAAGAGCTTCATTGAGGCCCCCACCTCAAGAAGCAAGGATAAGCCTGACGAAGAGATGGACCCCTCTATGCTCGCAACTTTGCTGGTGACCTGTATGAAGTTACTGTGCAATAGTAAGGCTGTGAAATGGTTACAATAGCTCATCAATAGATGCACTGGAACCACGCTAGGTGAGTCATGTGTAATACGAAAGATTGGCAAGCATAAAACAAGGACGACACAAGAGATGAGACTGACCGAGCAGATAAGAGAGTATGAAATCGATCAAGTTATTTTGGACCTGGGGTCAGATGCGAATGTCCTACCAAAGCAGACTTGGGAATGAATGGGGAGACCCACACTGCAATGGTCTCCGATTCAGCTAAGGCTAGAAAATCAACAGAAGATCATCCCTATGGGGCTGCTGCAAGGGGTGACTGTGGATATTGAAGGTGCAAGTGCGCTGGCTAACTTTGAAGTAATAGAGATAGTGGATAACAGCAATCCCTATTCTGCGCTCCTGGGAATTGACTAGGTTACCGATATGAACTGGGTAATCAATCTAAAGAAGCGAAAGATGATATTTGAGAATAAATCGCTACGCTAATAATATCCCTAGATCCGGCTGAGGGATCGCGTTATACAAAACCAGTCCACGATTATGAAAGTGATGATGATCTATACTATATCTATAAGATAACAGCGCAAGACCAATATGGGCTGAATCACACCGCGAATGGACGGATTACTTGGGATTGTGAGAGTTCCTACACTTCAAACTCCGATGAAGAGATAAAATGCTAGCAAAATCGGTTACATGAAGTAACTACGCTAAATTACAACATGACGACCTGATCGCTGCGTTGTGTGTCCTCAGAGGTAAGAAATCTGCCTACATGATGCCAGCTGACTGACATCCCTTAAAATCCCATGTGGACCTATGATCTAAGGCCACATTTGCATTGGAAGTGCCTTTAAAAACCAAATTTCCATAACAATACCCCATCAAACTATCAGAATCCAAAACATTAGAAAATCTGTCTATACACTCGATTGATGATTAATAAAGACCTGACCTTACAAAAACTTGGAATACAAAGGAATACATGGGAAACCCGCTCTAAACACATAAGTTAGACTTCAAATGCATTAAAACTGCATATACAAATCTCTCAGGTCTACTAATACCAAACCTTTTCACTTTATTCTCCACAGTCCTTTGTTATCTCCGATCTCCGATCGGCTAGTGCTTTATCACACTATCGCAATATCGCTATTCCATCTCCACCATCCCTTGACCTTTATCTAATGCAATTTGTGATTAAATCTTGATCATTGATCTGGTGCTTGATCCGACGATTATCGCTTAGCCTGATCTGACCAAAAAGTTCACTCGATCTCAACCGTTCAATCAACCTCGCTTGATCTGATGGTTGATATTGATATCGGGTGGATAAGTTGCAAGAGGAATAACCACTCGATAAAGAATTTTTCTCTCTCCAGTCTCCTGCCACGTGTCATTCATTGCATGGTATCGGGTGACCAGCCCTAAATACCACTTACCATTTTTTGGTTGCCCGATAATCCGCTTACTGCTTATGGAAACCCCTTCTATCGATTAACACCTACACTCCTATGTCATAAGATGACCGTAGATCTCCTACCATTGTTGGCTCCTCCGGATTCCTCTTCTGCTAAAGCTTAAACTCATCTCCACCATTCCTCTCTCAGCTTAGTCCTATGTGACTAAATCTTAGCCTCTCAATTCCTTTGACCTCGTCCATTGATCTCCAAGATCCAAAAGTCACTGTGTATTGATCCGTCTATGCCTCTTGGACTTGAGCGCGCTTGTATTTGGTGAACTTACACTTTAACACAGTTTCTCTTCCATTCTCTATTTCGTAACCACGACTCCGTATATAAACTCTCTATGATATCTTTGATCGACGAATGGGTTTTAAAGCAGTTTAAACACTGTTATTAACACTAAGGACCCCAATTATGCTTTGAACGCTATGATTTATAACTTAAGACATAAAAACAGATAAGAATGTTCAAGTTGTTCCTCAGGCAAATGTACAAAGACAAGCAAAGGGTTTCAAGAGAATAGCATATTTATGCACACAGAATTATTTATTCAATACAATAAAGCTACAGGGTCTCGACCCTCTGGCTCGATTACAATAATAAAAATAACCCCTATGTCTATCTTGAAATCCCCGCTCTCTCTTACTCAACCCCAATCTAGCTAACCTCTTTCTCCTAGCCTTTAGTTGATCTCTTCAACTAACCTAGCTAGACTTTGAATTATACAAAAAGACTATATTTATACAAAAGTGGATTCATGAACCAATTTTGGTTTAGATCCAGAAATCTCTTACTCTCTCCTAAGGAATCTTTTCAACTCCACTCTTTTCTAAAAGAAATGCTAAATTAAGCTTTCAAATCCCTCATATCCTATTCAAAATCAAATAAATCTAACTACTTGGCCTGATCTCCACACAGGGAGGACCAATCAGTGACTATGCCCTTTTCTCATATTTGACAATAAATAAACACTCTCACACATTTAAATAAATAAAATTAACTAATCTCTTATCTTCCAACCCCTTGTTAGTCACAGCATGTGATCATTCCATCACATTTCTGACTAGGTCTAAATGCTCCTGCATCAGACTCCCAAAGTTGAAAGTTTTCATGACCTCCTGGTCATGTGTTTCTTCTGTTGATCATCCAGTATCCCAAACTTTACTTTGTAACTGGTCATCACTTTCATCATGCTACTGATTCAATTCTTCTGCCACTGTCACTTATGTTCCTCTAGATTTCCAAATCCTATTTTGTTGTTGTCCTCTTTCCTTACAGATACAAATTCCTTTTGTTAATTTCTCTTCTTTGTTGTCCCTCTTTTTAACTGTCTTCGTCTTCCACAATTTCTCAACTCATCTTTACAATTTGTTCTCAACTGAACTCCACTAACATCTACCTGCTATACATTTCTCCTCACCATAGAAATTATGAATTTTTTGTTCAATTCTTATTCACCTATGCCATTTACAAACTGTTGTTTATACTCTATAGCTCCTCTTCCACTATCATTAAAGATAATATTTTCCCCTATGTTACCAGGTTCATCTAATAACGTTTCCAGCAAAATGCCAATTCCTTCATATTCAATAAGAATGTCATTTACATATGACTTCTCCTTTCTGTATAAAACAGAATTTCCATCACAATTGTCAGTTTCAAAATAACTATGGTTTTCAATCTTCATAGATAATTCTGCCATCAAATCTTTATACTGTCCTTTTGCAAAAGTTATGAAACTATCATCAATTCTCATTCCAATACTTTCCTCTGCATTACACAGTGTTCCTTGTTCTGACACAAGGCTATCATTCAACAATTCAATAGCTAGAATTTCTTGGACCATATCATTATGAAGTATCATTTCATTTTCTATACTTATACTATTACAACAAAATGATGTTGTTTCATCTTCTCCTACATCAGAAACAAAATTTTGTTTTTCTAAGACTTCTTCATGGTTTACAGATTCACAAAAATAATCCACTTTAAAATCACAGAATTCCTGAACTTCTATATCTGTCAACATCATCTTATATTCCTTCATAATTTCCATGGTACTTTCATTTTGATTCTCGACTGAAAATACTTCATTTTGGTTATCATCACAAATTTTCAGTTTCTTATCTGCAACTTCTTTAATCATGAAAATTTCCTTGTCAATACCATCTTTCTCAAAATTATTAAATACATGCTCAAAATATCTTTCTGTTTCACCCATTTCTTCCAGTAATCTCACTTCTTCATCAACATGCATAAGCTCATTTTCCAATTGTTGTTCATTACCTGTCAAACCTAAAAACATACACAACATGTCAATTTCAAAAATGCAAGGCTCTTCGTTTGAATCCTCAGTGATCGGTTCCTCATGTTTCTCTGAACTATTCTCATAGTTCACTAAGTTATTGAGAAATTCTTCCTCAACATCTCTGATTTCTTCCTCATCAAAGAAAACTTCTGGCATTGCAACTTCTTGACTATGCTTGGAAATTTCATCATAAGTTTGTAGAATACCTTCCTATTCTACACAATTTCTTCCAACACTCAGTTTATCCAAATAAGATAACAATGTCTCCTCCTCTTCTATGATAATACTTTGATCTTTCAAAGATATCCTTGACTTAACTTCTTCATCTAAGTTCTCTGTGTCAGCTTTTCTTCTCTTCATTTCACTAATCTGCAATGCATTTATTTCCTTTCCTTTTTCCATTTTCCCTTGGTCTTCTATCCTTGCTAAAATTCCTTCTAACATGATCCAATAAGTTTTCACTAAGAGAAGACAGAACCATTCAACCATACCTTTTAATTTCTTCCACCAATTGAAGTCTTGAAAGTCTTTATGCAACTCCTTTTGTGGTTTGCTTGCCTCTGCCTCTTTCACCATTTCATACATAGGTTCAAATTCATTAGGTTGTATACCTGCAATTTTACACTGATAGAAATAATTAGTCCCAAAAATATGGGATTCTCTTATCTGTGAAGATGTTACCATCACATTCCTCTCATTCTAATCTGCATAGATCAGTTCTTCATCACTGTCATCACTGTCTCCTTCCCCAAGGAGAGATCCTTTCTCTGGTTCATAGATGTATTCTACTCCTTCATCCTCAATTGTTCGGAGTATTAATTTCTCAGCAAACAATTCTCTGACAGGTCATTTAACTATTTTTCCCACATAAAATCCTTGTTTCTATTTTTCTCTAATTCCTTTCAATACCAGCTTCTTCAAATCACTGAGTTCTATCTTCATCTTAGCCAACTCTATTTTCTTTCTTCTTTACTCATTCCTTTGAGTCCAACTGCTTCAACACTCTTTTTCCTTTACTTTTGACTTTCCTCTGTACCCCTATCATAACTACGAATAGTCAGTTCCATTTCTTCCTTTGGTGAACTTTCCTTGTTCACTAGTAAGATGCAACTAGCCTTTTGGCACCTATTGGTTCTTTCCTCGAAGCTTTCACTGACTAAAAATTCTACCCATCATTCCTCTTGCTGGAATTGTTATCTTTAAGACAACTCTACCCACAATCACAATTGTGGAGCTGCCTCAACAACTTCTACCCAACCATAGTTGGAATTTCATCTCCTCTTGGACACTCCTTACTCTAGGCTCTGCATCTTCAATTGCTCACTTACTTCTTTCATTTAGTAATTTCATTTACTGTTGGGTACTATCACCTTTACTCATATGAGAGTTCTTCTTGCTCTATCTTCTTTAGCATAGCCCATATGCTATGATGCTGGTACAACTCATTCTACCTTTCAGCAATTCCATTGCTTCTATTGACTTGTACAATCTTATCTCAAGATACATAAAAATAACCTTTTGAACATACAACTTTTTCTTCAAATATGTCTTAAAACTAATTCCCATTCCATCAATTAAATATTTGCCAAAGGATTCATCTATTCACTATTTCATTTAGACTTTCCATTCAAAAGACTCCATACAGCCAACAACTATTTCCCATTTTACTTTTCATAAAGGACTCTTCAGCTTTCAAGATCAATTAAGATTAGATCTAAATTTCAAATATTTTTTACCAATTCATGACAGACACTATCAATTCCTTCTGATAACCTGTTTATAAGAAAATCTTGTTTTGCTTCTACAAATTTCAAAATTCATTCCTTGTAATGACTCTCTTTCCAGATCTATTGAATCCAACCTTCAGTCTAATTGTTCCTTTATCTATCAATATCATTGTCTTCAACAATTCTTTAAGCAATCCTCAATCATTCTCAGTTTTCATAAAATTCTTCAAATCATTTAAATGACTTCAATGCCATAGCAAACCACTCTTCTATTTAGCTTTAACTTCTAAACCTTCTACTTCAATTTTATTTTTAATCAAACCAATCATTCAATCAACTTACATGGAAATTTCATTTTCCTAAAAGGAAAACATCTTATCCTTTGAAATTTCACTCCCTTGTTGTTCTTTAGACATTCAAAACACATCTCTGCAAAATTATCAAAATAAACATTCTTACTAGACCTTCATCAGAAAATTCATTATTTCCCCATTCTAATCTCAGTGTCCTTTGTAGTATGATCCCCATCTGTATCAAATTCACTTCAGTGCAATTATACATATGCTAGAATTAAAATTTAGTCTCTCAACCAATCTCTACAGAGCATTGATCTAGCTCTGGTACCAAATATAGATGCCAGCTGACTGACATCCCTTAATATCCCATGTGGACCTATAAGCTAAGGCCACATTTGCATTGGAAGCGCTTTTAAAAACCAACTTTCCATAACAATACCCCATCAAACTATCGGAATCCAAAACATTATAAAATTTGTTTATATGCCCGATCAATGATTAATGAAGACATGACCTTACAAAAACTCAGAATACAAAGGAATACACAAGAAACCCGCTCTGAACACATAAACCGGACTTCAAATGCAATAAAACCACATATACAAATCTCTCGGGTCCGCTAATACCAAACCTTTCCGCTTTATTCTCCATCGTCCTTCGTTATCTCCAATCCCCGGTCGGCTAGTGCTTCATCGCACTATCGCAATATCGTTATTCCATCTCCGCTGTCCCTTGACCTTTGTCTAATGTGATTTGTGATTAAATCTTGATCGTTGATCTAGCGCTCAATCCAACGGTTGTCACTTAGCCTAATCTTACCAAACAATTCGCTCGATCTCAATCGTTCAATCAACCTCGCTTGATCTAAAAATTGATATTGATATCAGGTGATAACTTGCAAGAGGAATAACCGTCCGATAAATCGATTTTCTCTCTCTAGTCTCCTACCACGCATCGGTCAATGAATGGTATTGGGTGACTAGCCCTAAATACCACTTACCATTTTTTGGATGCCCGATAATCCACTTACTGCTTATGGAAACCCCTTTTGTCGATTAACACCTGCACTACTATGTCATGTGATGACCGTAGATCTCCTACCATCGACGGCTCCTCCGGATTCCTCTTCAACTAAAGCTTAAACTCATCTCCATCGTTCATCTCTCAACTCAGTCCTATGAGACTTAGTCTTAGCTGCTCAATTCGTTCGACCTCGTCTGTTGATCTCCAAGATCCAACGGTCACTATGCATTGATCTGTCTATGCCTCTTGGACTTGACCTCGCTTGTATTTGGGGAATTTACACTTTAACAAAGCTTCTCTGCCATTCTCAGTTTCGCAACCACGACTCCGTATATAAACTCTCTATGATATCTTTGATCGACGACTGGGTTTTAAAGCAGTTCAAACACTGATATTAACATTAAGGACCCCAATTATGCGAAGAATGCTCAAATTCTTCCTCAGGCAAATATATAGAGACAAGCGAAGGGTTTCAAGAGAATAACACATTTATGCACACATAATTATTTATTCAATACAATAAATCTATAGGGTCTCGGCCCTCTGGCTCGATTACAACAATAAGAAAAACCCCTGTGTCTATTTTGAAATCCTCGCTCTCTCTTACTCGACTCCAATCTAGCTAACCTCTTTATCCTAACCTTTAGTTTATCTCTTCATCTAACCTAGCTAACCTTTGAATTATACAAAAAGGATATATTTATACAAAAGTGGATTCATGAACCAATTTTGGTTTAGATCCAGAAATCTCTTGCTCTCTCCTAAGGAGTCTCTTCAACTCTATTCTTTTCTGAAACAAATGCTAAATTAAGCTTTCAAATCCCTCATATCCTATTCAAAACCAAATAAATCTAACTGTTTGGCCTGATCTGCACACAGTGAGGATCAATCAGCCACTATGCCCTTTTCTCATATTTGACAATAAATAAACACTCTCACACATTTAAATAAATAAAATTAACTAATCTCTTATCTTCCAATTCCTTGTTAGTCACAACATGTGATCATTCCATCACATTGCTGACTAGGTCTAAATGCTCCTGCATCACTACTTATGATGGCCTGAATGATGTAGATATATTTTTGGATGCATTTGAAAGGGAGGTACCTGAAAAGCAGTCCTTCTGGGTGTTGGAATGGGCACTACATGCTACGCCCGCAAGATGGTGGGGCATGCATAAAGGAAGCTTTGATGATTGGCACGAATGTAACAAGATGATGAAGACACGATTTGGGAAGCCTAAGATGCGAATGATAGACAAGTATGAGGGGAAGGATGATTTTCACGCGCATTTGGCTAAGTGGACCCATGCTTATGGAGAAAAGCCCCAACCTGAGTGGGTGCACTTGTTCTGTCATACCCTGGATGTTGTCCTAATGAATTGGTACGTAGAAATAGAGCTCCGTCATGGTATAGGTGAATGGAATGTTCTGTGCGAGGGCTTTGTGATGACATTCAGTTTTGAAGATGGGTTTGACTGTATTGATGGGGTGCTACAAGAAGTGAAAGTAGCTATCTTTCAGATAGCACGGGATCCTTTGGACCTGGTTCAGCCTGAGTGGGCTACTAAGATAATTCATGCGCTAGAATGCTATAACATGACCACTGAAGAAGAAGATGAGGATCCACAGAAAATTAACATTCCAGTAATAGAAGGTCACTACAAGGTTAAAGGACCATAAATTAAGAACCTTGATATAACCACGCTATTGAAAGCGAAACAAGTGAACATTGGTATGGAGGCAGAACCAAAATTCGCAAAGATTAGAGACTACTGGGATGACACGACGTTAGATAAGGTCACTGAATTGTTCCGCGAATATCAATATTTATTCCCTAGCAAGTTTATGGATCTGGAAGGGATAATCGGGGACCTAGGTATGATGAACATTACATTGAAACCTGACACGAAGCCGGTTAAGAAAATTCCTTACCATCTCAATCTGAAATATAAGGAGAAATTCCGCTTAGAGCTAAACAAGATGCTTGCGGCAGGTATCATTGAGCTTGTGGAAGAATCTGACTAGGTAAGCCTAATGGTGGTACAAGAGAAGAAGTAGAAGGATTAAATAAGGATATGTGCGGATCTCAAAAGGTTGAATGATGCTTGCATGCATGATCCTTTCCCGACTCCATTCACTGATGAAGTGTTGGACAATGTAGGTGGCCAGGAATCATATTCCTTCACCGATGGGTTCTCTGGGTACCACCAAATCAAAATCACGCCAAAGGATAGGAGCAAGAAAACCTTCGCGACTGAGTGGGGTTGTTTTCAGTACAATATAATGTCATTTAGATTGAATAATGTGCCTGCGATCTTCTCGCGCATAGTTTTTGTTGCCTTCAAGGAATTTATTCATAAATTTCTTGAGGTATATTTTGATGACTGGATTGTATTTAGGTTGGTTAAATGCCACACAGCAAACTTGGGCTTGATGCTGGATACATGTCGAAGATACCAGATCGTGCTCAATCTCAAGAAATGTTTGTTTTGTGTTCCTTTTGGGAACTTGTTAGGGCATGTGGTTTGCAGACAAGGACTGATGGTAGATCCTGCAAAGATAGCGGTGATATTAAACTTGGAAGCACCAAGGAGTGTGAAGCAGTTGTGCACTAAATTGGGACATGTGGGATATTACAGAAATTTTATCAAAGGCTACGCCCAAATCACCGTGCCGATGGAGAAATTGTTGAAGAAGGATGTCACATTATGCTAGAATGATAACTATAAGAAGAGCTTGGATATATTGAAAGAAAATATGGTCACTGCCCCGATCCTAGACTTTCCAAATTGGAAGAAAGAGTTTCATGTGTATGTCGACATGTCATGTATAGCATTGGGATCAGTATTGACATAGGCTGGCGGAGAAGGCTTGGACCATCCTATCACATTCGCAAGTCAAAAATTATCCAAAGCAGAGAAGAACTATTCTACCACTGAGCGCGAAGGGCTAGTTATGGCGTATGCACTCTAGAAGTATAGGCACTACTTGTTGGGAGGCCATTTTAAGATGTATATGGATCACTCTGCGCTGAAGTACCTAATCAATAAGCCTGTGTTGGGGGGGTAGAATCTATAAGTGGCTCTTATTGTTCTAGGAGTATGATTTTGAAGTTGTTGTGAAGCGTGGATGACTGAACGCGGGACAAAACCATCTGTCACACATCGAAATAGGGAGGAACCCACTAACTTGGAAGAAGGATTTCCTGATGCGCAGCTATTTGTAGTGCACATCACAGGTGGTCATTTTGAGGATATAATACATTTCCTAAGGATAGGAACTACTCTGGAAGGGTACATTGTCCAGCAAAAGAAGGAATTAGTGGTGCGCGTGGTAGATTTCTCTGTCATTGCTAGGATCTGTACAAGATGGGAATTGATGAGATATTGCGATGGCATGTACCTAAGTTCGAAAGAAGCAGCATCCTTGTAGATGCTCATGGGGGTGCCGTGGGAGGACATTCTGCAGGAAGAGCAACTGCACAGAATATTCTACTCGCAGGGCTATGGTGGCCAACCCTTCATCAGGACTCAAAAGCATATTGCAAGGCGTGCAATGTGTGTCAAAGGATTGGCATGCCATTGCGGAGGGATGAGGTGCCTTTGAACCCTCAGATGATGTTGCAACCCTTTGAGAAGTGGGCAATAGATTTTGTGGGACCTATTCAGCCACAAGGAAAGACGGGAGCAAGGTACATTATCATCACAACGAAGTATTTGACTTTTTTGGCAGAGGCACAGCCTGTGAAGAATTGTAGAGGCGCGACCACTGCAAAATTCCTCTTTGAGAATGTATTGACGCGATTTGGATGTCTGAAGATATTGATGAGTGATCACAGTACGCGCTTCCTGAATGACACGATCAACATGATAACAAAGGAATTTCAGGTATACCACTAGAAGAGCACACCTTATTACCCACAGGCTAATGGGACAGTGGAGGCGTTCAACAAAGTGCTCAAAAATGCATCGACCAAGGTTTGCAATGCTCAGCGAAGTGATTGGGACCTACGCATACCTGTAGTACTATGGGCTTATCGAATGACATGCAAGAAGTTGACTAGACAAACACCCTTTAGGCTTGTCTATGGGGTTGAAGCGGTAATGCCTATGGAATATATTGTGCCAAGTCTGCGCATAGCAGCGCTCATAGGTATGCTAGATCGTGAAGCCCTAGACGAGAGGCTTGCACAACTAGATGAACTGGAAGAAGAAATATTTTTAGCTGGATTTCACCAACAGGTCTAGAAGCAACGCGAGAAGGCAAGGCATGATCAACACATTAAGTTGCGCACATTTAAGTTAAATGACCTGGTTTTGCTATATGATAGTAAGTTTGATAAATTTCCAGGGAAATTCAGGATGCACTGGTTAGGGCCCTATGTCATTAAGGAAATTACCAATGGAGGAGCGGTACAACTAGTCAAATTAAATGGAGAACCTTTCCCATGAAAAGTGAACAACAGTTGCTTGAATCCATACACTGATGGTCTAGCCATGTCACTAGATGAAGGTAGCACAGTCTTAGCACTCCAAGTAACCAAAATGAGGCTTGGGACTATAAACTACACTACCCGGGTTGGGGAGCTGCGCAATTGGAAGATGGTACGAGGCAAGGATGTGTCACTGGGTCCGTGATAACATGGAGGGAGTTGCACTACCCAGGAAGAAATCGTGCAAGTTGGCTGGAAAGTGACCGTTACAATCACTATTCATGAAAAGACAGCAAAAGTGAGGCCAAATGGAGTGGGCGGCCAACATATAAGATGAAATTTGTGATTTAGATCCTTGAAAATATGCCGCAATCTAGCATTAATGAACCGATTTCTGGGGGGAACGGTCAGATTTGAATTCAATATTCCCTATAAATTACAAGTGGCTGTCCAGCAAGAAACACTTGGAATTTTGAGTATTCAGTTGTTGAGCTCTCAGATGCCTATGGACCCAGATTTCTTCGACACTCTCAAATAGTCTCCTGCATTTGCGAACTTACTCGAGACGTCATGAGCACTGATAGGGAGTGTTATGCCAGCACCCCCAGAAGTTATCAATACAGAGAAAGTAGTAGAAGAGCCGGCACAAGAAATGGAAAAACAGGAAGAAGTAGTTACCCCCGAAGTAGTTGCTCCAGAAGTAGCCGAAGTATTGGCAGAGGTCCCTAAGTCACCAAGAACGTCGAGACTGAAGCCAACCCCAACCAAGGAAACCGGAAAGGATAAGAAGGGAAAGAAGTCTACCATACCGGTGCGCGCATCGCCAAGGCGAAACCCACCAAAGTCCACTACATAGGAGAAAGGCAAGGTTATAAAACTAGAAGCTGAGGAGGAAGATATCGAAGACATCCCAATGGATGATGAGGATGTGGGAATGGAAGCAGAGGAGGTTGAATCCTAGGGTGCAGACCCTATTACGCGGTTACCAGAGTATGTCCCTCCGCGCAAGCCTATGTCCAAGGTCCCAAAAGACATTGACAAGAGTAAGAATCCCCTACAAAACCCTTTGCTACTGGATGAAATTTCTTTCGATGTCCATGCCTGGCACGATTGTCGATACTGAAGCTAGAAGACTGGGACTTGGTGGACCACGAAACATTCCCACACCTAGTTGTTATAGACAATTTTGTGCCTTACAGCAATAAGCATGAATTTTCAATTAACCAAGGGATCCAAAGTTCCCTAAACATGATGTTCCTACCCCTAGAGGAACAAGGTCAGCAAGCCAACAGCTCTCAGATCAGTTCTCCACTTGAAAACACTCAAAAGCAAGCAATCCTGAAATCAAAGCAGGTGCTCCACTAGGCTTCTGCACTGAAACACAAGTGCTCCATGGTGTACCTGCGTTGCAAAGCAGGCAGAACAAAGCCCACCTGCGTTGGGCGAGTTTGGACATGTGGCACAGTGAGTCATTGCCTTGGAAACTTCCAAAAATGACACTTGGATCAGGTATTTCGCCTTGTGATGAGTCAAGGGCTTTGTTTCTCCAAGTGGAAGCAAGGTTCACCAAGTGGACTCAAGAACTGAAGATCAACTAAAGATTAACTGAAGAGAGAGAGGACACAAGGCAGCTACACATCAGTTGCAAGCTGACTCATCCTTTCTCAATTCATCTATATATGGAGCTCTCTCCTATGAGCTCATGGGGCTGGAATTTTGTGCAAAGTAATGATATGCTGTTGGTTTCATTCTTGAGTTATTGGGTGATTGTTTGAGAGAGGTGAAGAAGAGCAACTCTTTCTGCTGGGAGGTGTTGCTGGGTTGGAGCCTGCTATGGTTGTAATCCTCTCAGAACCTTTTCTTCTACATTAATAAAAGCTATTGAGGTTCTTCTATGTGCTCTTGTTTCATTTATATATTGTGATGATTGCATATTTGGTTTACACTAATCCATGAACCAGTTATGATTGCATGCCTCTTGTAGTCTCCTTCTTTGTTGTTTTGCAGGATCTCTCTGTAGCTGGGCGAGCAGAAGGACAAAGAGCTAGGAGCAAGTGGCCAAAGAGAAGAGTTTGGATTCGACACTAAGCGCAAGGCAACGGTTAGTACTTTCTCCACTCTCTTATGCTTTCATAAAGAAGTAAACTTACAGTAGTTTGTCTTACAGTTGTTGCTAAGGAACTGTCACCCTTAGAGTGGGTTAGGGTCATCCGAGTCGGATACTTTTCCCTACAACAAACTGGCGACTCCGCTGGGGAGCGTATCTGTTTGATTGTTTTTGTAGTATCTTTGCTATTCATTTCCTGAACCAAAGAGTACCGAATCGAAAAGCTTTTGACTATATCAAAAGCGAAGTAGAGGGGCAGCTACTCTGGCTCATTTCTGAGCAAGTTCATGATTTGAAGAGCTGATCTACAAAGATCCTTTTAAGCTCTTAGTGATGGCTTTGCACCTTCTAAATCATCCCTTTAAGTATACTTGACTGAATGTCTCTGATTTGAGCAAAAACCGTGCATTTTTTAGAAAGTTATGACCCGGAAACTGTGAAAACGCAACTCTCGTTTTCCAGAGCAGGTAGTACACAGGCTACCTGCTTTGCAACGCAGGTCCCGAAGGGGCTACCTACGCTGAGAGCCAGTTTGGCTGTGCAGCACCTGCGTTGGCCCAATTTTGCCTAGTGCATTTGGGGTTTCCTCCTTTCTCTTGCCTATTTTCACTTAGATTTGCTGCTAAGTGTCAGTCTTGTACTTGTTTTGAAACCAGTATTACTTGCCATCATTCCGCCTCTGTTATATAACGAAATTGTACTTGTTCTTTGTATTTCTTATTCATTTACAATTTCCCATAACGAGAAGTAAACTAGTCATGCTTTTGGCCTCTTAGATCCGAACCTGTGTTAGGCATTTTGCTGGTCTAAAGAGTTAGCTTGCTTGCTGTCCATAGCTGATTAGTCATTTTACTTTCGTTAGTATGGTTTGATTTCATGTATTTACGGTGAGTAAGCAAGTGAATCATAAGGTGTCTTTTGATTGTTGGATGAACTTGTTTGCTTTCGCTTTAAATCGAAATCAAAGTTATATAACCACTTTCTTTTTTTATCCATCCACATTAAGAAAGGAAAAGAAAATACATGCATTGTGCATTTTGCATTTGACTGTGTACTTGACGATTTAGGAAAAATTTGCATTTTAGTGTGTGCTCTATGATCTGTGCGAAAAGATTTGCCTTTCTTTTCCCTCAGTAGTTAAGGTTTTCAAAGTTGAAAGATTGAAAAGTTTGCTTCTCATCTTAGATTGCATTCAGGAATTTGTTATATACATCTCGTGGTGATCCTTAAAGGCAAACTGTTAAGCAAGATCAACATTAAAATAAACCCAATTTACATAACAACGCTTTGTAACATAACGCAAACATCTAGAGGTCTAGGTAGAGACGTGTTCCGGCGTCGTTAAACATAGTGACTGTCGATCTCTACGAAGGTGGGTGATTCCTCCTGAGAGTCGGTGGCACTAATACGGACTTTTGCTCCCACGTACCGTCGCGTATATATTGGGAGACCCCTATAGGCAATTATCCTTTATCCATAGGAAGCCGTGTCGACCGCCCTACTGATCGCGATGCAGTGAACACAGCATTCACGAAGATCGACCACCCATACCGTAAAACGTATTCTGTGGTTTCGCGAAAGGTTTGGCACACCCTCTGCCTAGATCTCCAGAGCAGTTTCTTTTGGCCCTTTTCAAACTCTATAACTGAAAAGGTCCAGCCGAGCATTTGTCACTTCGGGCTCGTTAATACATCAAAGGCGACTAGAGTCATCTTTAGCTTTTTCTCGACTCTTAAAACATGAAAAAGCAAGTTTGTGTCTAAAAGCGTCATTAATAAAATTTATTTTAAGCGGAACATAATCACCTATTATTCCCACGTTGATCTTTCAGTTGAAAAGTATGGAGCCCACCAACCAAGGAAGAAACCATGGAGGAAGTCCAAATCCCTTCTCCTCTTGGGGAGATGTTGGTGCGCCTCATATGGCAACATTGTCACTTCCAGGATTGACAATTGGCCTACCCGTATGGCTCTTTCAACTAATGTAGTCCAGATCGCCACTAATCCTGAGCAGTCGAATCAACAGTCAGACCAATCTAGAGTTACCCACCAGCCTTCCACTTCTTACAATTCCTCCTCTCATCCTTCATCTTCACGAGGTAGAGCCGGCAAAAGTCAGCCTCCCATGGAGAAGAAAGAAAAGAAGAAGAAAGAAAAGAAGCAGAAGGAGCCTATGGCGAAGGCGACTGGGGGCAAACAAAAGACAGCTGACAAAAACCCACACACTGCACCGACCGGGCCTAAATCGCCATGTGTCGTTTGCAAAAGGACCCACTTCCATCGTGATTGTCCTTGTATTCCCTGGATACTAAAGGACTGGTCCCCAAGGTTGCACAATCCGGTAGCATCAACCTCTGGTAGTCATGTTGATTGCAGTCCATCAACTAGCGAGAGTGAAGGACGAAGAGGGAGACCAAGATCACCCTGTATGTTGTGTGAAGGTGAACATGCCATCCACCGATGTCCATTCTTAGATGAGGCAAAGAGAGTTTTGGAAGATCGCCCGGTTTCACCGTTGCGACTTCCTCCTGGATACCAAAAACTCGCGCGTAATCCCTCGATAGTTGAAAATCCAGTTGACCCGCTCAAATGGTCAACTGAAGTGTCGGTCATTGAGAATGAACCTACTGAATCCAGACCAGACGGAAGTCTAAAGGTCGAAACGGCAGTTGACCCGGTTCTTCCTTCAGAGGTATCATCGTCCAATGACTCCGTCATTGAAGACCCATCTTCAAATGACACCCTCACTGAAGAGGATAAGGATGACACCGTCCATATTCTTTTCATCAACACAGACTCTGATGAGCATCAGGGCAATGCGCCCACTCCTTTGTCGCAGGAAGGAACATCGTCAGAGTCGTATTCGGCCGTATATTTGGTCCCACCACCAAGCAACCTAGTTGTATCCTTTGATTGGAATCAACTAGGCAGACCCCGGTTACCAGCCAATATCCCATTCAGAATCATAGTCCAAATCTACAGAATGGTGATGGCTGGAACTATTATTGATGAAGGGGCATCTGTGAGTATCCTTTCCTCTGTTGCTTGGAAAGCACTGGGTTGCCCAGCGCTTTTACCTGAGATGAGAAATCTATCAGGTTTTGATAAAGGAACCAGTCACCCGTTAGGGATTCTCCCCAATGTTCCAGTTACATTGAAAGGGAAAACAGTTCGCATGAACATCATGGTCGTCCAGGGACCCTTGGCATATAACTTACTCCTTGGACGAGACTATATATATTGCATGGAGGCTATAATGTCCTCACTCTTTAGAGTTATGTGTTTTCCGCACGAAGGAAGAATGGTCAAGCTCGTAGACCAACTTTCATTTCCAGGATCACGCATTGCAAATAGTCAAATACCATCCCTTAACGATTTATTCACTCAAGGAATGCCACCTCCCCCGGTTCTACTTCCCGATGAATGCGAGTAATTCGAGAAGATAAGAATGGGGACCCAGGGGGCATGCACCCTGGCCTGCCTCGGGCAGAGAAAACCTTAGGTATAAAGTTAATTTCCGCAGAAGAATGGACTAGTCCGTACCCCGTCCAGTAGTGGAAAGGAGGGTTGTTCTAGGATAAAATTCTTTTGTCAAAGTTATGAAGCGAAGCGGTCGCTCCCTTTTTCTAAAAAGGTGGGCTCTGCTAAGGAGGGGGTCTATTTGTGACAGCGAGAAGGCACCATCTTTGAAGTTCAAGCCTCACCCATTAAAACGGCAGGGTTTTAAAGGATAAGTAGGGGCAGTCTTCAAAGAAAGAGAGGAAATTGATGTAACAAGTGGTCACCATCCTTAACAACCCAATGATAGACATTGCCGAAAAGAGAGTTAGTTTGTGGCAACAAACGAAAACCATTTTTCGGATAATAAGTAAGAGGGCAGTCTCTAGAAATTATACTTTATACCTGGGGGCATGCAAACCTTTCGGAGTGCAAGCACGGGACGACTATTTATTTTTAAAATTTTTAGGTCCTCCCTCTTAAACCTGTAGGTCTAACCCGTTAAACTCGTAGGATTAGCCGTTTCCAGCTTGCATAAAGAAAGGATGAAGGGCAAAAGTTAAAACCTGCCAAATTGGAGTAATTAGTGAGGTATTGCTCCTTAAAAAAGATTACCTCACCTAAAAGCATTCCTTGTATTGAGACTGGTATAAATCGAGCATTTTTTGTGCAGAAGTTCATGCTCGTTAAAAAATAAACGTAGTTTCGAGCAGTTTTTGTGCAGAAGTTCATGCTCGTTAAAAAATAAACGTAGATTGTGAGCAATCTTTCCCTAGCAGTTCAAGCTCATCCAGAAAAAATGAACCGGTAAACCACCTCGAGAAATGTGACCTTTGAAAGCCGTATTAAAAACCTTTGGTCGTGTTTATATGCCGTCACCTCCATCCGTTCATTTGGCCAAACGTCCACCTCCATATGTGGGTTTACCCATTTTGAGGAACAGCTGCGAAGAGTGATTTCATTTAGCCATCCTTGTGACACTGCCGTGATTGGAGAATTCCAACCTGTACCTGGAATCTGCTGCTAGCCCTGTTCATCACTCGTTCCTCAAAAGACGAGTCTTCTTTAAGCTCTTTTCACTGACTCGTAAAATATGAAAAGATTGCCGAGTTTTGGCCTTCCAGCTCGTTAAAAGGACCGGAAGAGCTATCCCTCCTCTAGATTTTAATCTTTTTGGACCTGAGGGATTATTGCACAAAAAGATCGAGCGCTTGTTTTGTTCGGCTCGTTAAAGTAAATCGAAAACTCATCCCTTCTGTATTGTTTTATACTTTTTCGGACTTAAGGGATTAGAAGACGAAAAAGGAATTATGGAGTTTACTTTTCGTACCTTTTCAGACTCTCTAAAAGTGAAAAGGACCGAGTTTTCCTTGTCATTAGACTCGTTAAAATGATTAAGTAGCGACAAACTTGTCTTTAGATGAGAACGAGTTTCCCTATCGCTAGGCTCGTTAAAACATAGTGATGGGCTTGCCCGAAGGGCAGGTTATAGAACAAGCATATGTTATCCTCCTCAAGCTTGACAAAAATAAAGAGGTACTGGTCAGCAATGACTGGGGAAAAATTGGAAGAACCTCACAGCATTAATGGTAGCAAGTCGCTCTTGAACATGACACTTTGTCCTCCGTATCACATCGGGTTGGGTTGTTTCATTCACCGGTCTCATAACCATGGTCCTCGCCACACCATCCACAATTGGGGTAATGCTACCAATCCATCACATCAGTGTCGTTATATGTTCAAGAGGTGTAGTTCTGCATAGAATCAACCGTGTTCCACCCACTACCATACATTATCCTTCATCCATTTCATGACCGCCACCCTGAATCATACATCACAGTTTGTTTTCACCTCATCACAATCACTAGCTCCGTTCCGTGTCACTGATGTGGGATTCATTAAGGCCCTCCTTTGACGGATCACTCCTTGTCGACATCAGCTCATTATCCAAGGAGTTGATCTAGGAACACCCCCCTCAGTACTTTGAAGCTTGCATGCCTCAATGGCAAGTTTCTCACTTCCGGCGACAGGTATACATCAATGACCTTCGACCAGAAGATTTTGCATGGTGGTCGACGCCAAGTCCTTTATTCCCACCATGTAGATTGTACTGCCGTACCTTGAGGGTCATCATCCTTATCGGTGATTCCTCTCGCGCTTGTTAACGGTTTACAAAATTGACCGGTAATCAAGCGATGTCTTTCCATGTTCGACTTCAAGAAATTCTCACATGGATCGACTTGTACATCGAGTGAAGATCGGAAGAGATTGAAGACCCCGGATCTAGTTTCATCCATCCGGGCTGCGATATATATTCAGGACATAAAGACATTTGATATGTACATCATTGCAGCAGATGATCACCCTTTTCGAAGGATGATAAATTCGGCAGGGAATTATCAGTCTAGATGATAAATTCAGCAGAGAATTATCCATCTATATCAGACGATCGTCTGTTCTATGTACCAAAATGTATTTATAAAGCTGAGCATGGGAATGCCCGCCTCAGCCAGATCATGAAAAATGTATGAAAAATAATGTATTGTATTGTATCTTATTACAGGACACTTCTCAGCAGATTGAGCGAACTTCGGATCCTCTCAATAAAGCATTTCACCCGATAAACGACCTCATACTTTAGGGGGCATCTGTTATAGACAATTTTGTGCCTTACAGCAATAAGCATGAATTGTCAATAATCCAAGGGATCCAAAGTTCCCTAAACATGATGTTCCTACCCCTAGAGGAACAAGGTCAGCAAGCCAACAGCTCTCAGATCAGTTCTCCACTTGAAAACACTCAAAAACAAGCAATCCTGAAATCAAAGCAGGTGCTCCACTAGGCTTCTGCGCTGAAACACAAGTGCTCCATGGTGTACCTGCGTTGCAAAGCAGGCAGAACAAAGCCCACCTGCGTTGGGCGAGTTTGGACATGTGGCACAGTGAGTCATTGCCTTGGAAACTTCCAAAAATGACACTTGGATCAGGTATTTCGCCTTGTGATGAGTCAAGGGCTTTGTTTCTCCAAGTGGAAGCAAGGTTCACCAAGTGGACTCAAGAACTGAAGATCAACTAAAGATTAACTGAAGAGAGAGAGGACACAAGGCAGCTACACATCAGTTGCAAGCTGACTCATCCTTTCTCAATTCATCTATATATGGAGCTCTCTCCTATGAGCTCATGGGGCTGGAATTTTGTGCAAAGTAATGATATGCTGTTGGTTTCATTCTTGAGTTATTGGGTGATTGTTTGAGAGAGG
This sequence comes from Pinus tabuliformis, assembly GCA_031772625.1. Taxonomy (NCBI): domain Eukaryota; kingdom Viridiplantae; phylum Streptophyta; class Pinopsida; order Pinales; family Pinaceae; genus Pinus; species Pinus tabuliformis. Next base: position 1,208,840,719 of record CM062804.1, on the reverse strand, counting down.
TGAAGAAGAGAAACTCTTTCTGCTGGGAGGTGTTGCTGGGTTGGAGCCTACTATGGTTGTAATCCTCTCAGAACCTTTTCTTCTACATTAATAAAAGCTATTGAGGTTCTTCTATGTGCTCTTGTTTCATTTATATATTGTGATGATTGCATATTTGGTTTACACTAATCCATGAACCAGTTATGATTGCATGCCTCTTGTAGTCTCCTTCTTTGTTGTTTTGCAGGATCTCTCCGTAGCTGGGCGAGCAGAAGGACAAAGAGCTAGGAGCAAGTGGCCAAAGAGAAGAGTTTGGATTCGACACTAAGCGCAAGGCAACGGTTAGTACTTTCTCCACTCTCTTATGCTTTCATAAAGAAGTAAACTTACAGTAGTTTGTCTTACAGTTGTTGCTAAGGAACTGTCACCCTTAGAGTGGGTTAGGGTCATCCGAGTCAGATACTTTTCCCTACAACACTAGTGACCGAGCAACTGATGTGCTGCATCATAAACATGAATATGGGGATGACCTCATTGGAGTTGCGGAAGTGGCTTAGGTGAGTAGAGAAGGCAGGGTTGCTTAACCTGCTCTATGTGTCACACTATAACGCATCTTGGTGACAATTTTGGTCATCAAGCAGCTGTTGTGCTTGGTGCATGATGGGTGTATGTGGCTGGAGGAGCTGATACCCACCACTGATATGTTGATTCACCAAATAATGTGCTTGTCGTATACAGGTGAGAATCCAGATATTATCTTTGACGGCAAGGGCGGCGAGAAGGCTCTCGTAGAGTCAATGAAGGAGAAACTCAAGCTAGTGAAGAAGCCGTGAGGGTACGTTATCTTCAGCATTTATGACCCTGCTGTGAAGGTAGCAACTTAGATCCTTGAAGGGAAGGTGATGCGGAAGTGTTGCGCCGAAAAGGTGTTGGCGCCTATCATCGTGCTTGCAAAATAGTGCGTGGAAGGAGTCTAGTTTAACTGGTTGGACTACCTCCATGGAGAGTTCTTGGTGAATTGCCTCGAAGCATAAGAGCTCAGCAAGATGTTCCACTATGCATGCCTCTTGCTGTCGATTGTGCTAGTCACGTGGGAGCTACCAGAGGATAGTCAGTTTCCTTCAGTCACACGAGACCTCGATGAAGCAGTGAAGTACACTTCGCTATGGGCGACCAAGGATGCACATTGAGTCTGGGACATAAACATCTTCTGGATGTTCATGGAAATGAATATCATGATGGCCATCAATCGCAAGCCGTGGTTGTTTCCCATGGTGTATTCCAACCTCCAGGGCTACGCCTAGTTTAAAGGTGATTTCCATCAAGTATCAATCAAGGTGTGGAAGGACCCTACACAGAAGTGGTACAACTTACCGTATCTGGCCACAGATGATTCCATTGATGTGGTGCTTAATCAATGGCTGACGGAGTGGCACACTACCACGAACTTGGCGGTGGGTGGAAGTAAGTTCGTTGTAGAGAAGAAGAAGGAGGAGGCCAAGCTGAAGATGGCACAGTTGGTCAAGCAGAGGAAAAGGGAGGGCACTGACAAGGCCTAGGCAGAGTAGGCAGGCAAACAGACATGTGGCACAGATCAGGGCTCTGACAAAGGCACGTGGTTTCCTTCACGTGAGACTAAAGAGGAAGAAACAGAGAAGCACGGCGTGGACTGTCAAGAGACGTCCACCCGTATTAAGTGCCCAAGAGAGCTGGAGAAGGGAGGGTCTAGAAAGAAATCCAAGGCGACCAAGACCTCGCTAAACCCTATCACACTAATCGAGGGCGACTTACATGATATCAATGATATAGTCAGAGATGTCATGGCGGAGGCCCTGTAGCAATTTGAACAATAGCAGCAGATCATCCTAGGGGCCATCTAGACCGGGTTGCAGGAGTTGTAGATTTGCATGTCGTAGGCTGGTACGGTGTCTACCAACTTGGATATCGACACTTCATAGGCTGTTGATATGCTGTGCACGAAGGCTTCCAGTGCGATAGTGCTGCTGGATGGAGAACTGAATACAGAAAATGAGGCTGACAGGCCCATTTTCAGTGCCTTGAAGGGAGTTGGGTTGAACCCGACAGCGCTTCTGTGCGAAGCACTCCACCTCTTGCAAGATGGAGTAGTTGCAGAGCTGAGGGCCCGTGAGCACTTCGCCCCCCAGGTAATCAGTGAAGAGAGAATCAACAATGAACAGATGGCCCTACAGAGAAATGTTGCCATCACCGTTGAGGCCGAGGCGACAAACTAGAGCAAGAAGATTATGCAGGTTGTTGAGGATGCATGCAAAATGGTCCTAGAGTTGGCCATTTTATAGGAGGAGACAATCAAGTTCCACATCTGCAAGTTGGCCACAGGGGTGCACAACACTCGGACTGAGATGGCACGGGTTTAATTGGAGCTGAACGAGCAAATTACAGAGCTTCAGTTGAGGGCCCAGCTTTCAACACCACCAGAGGTAAAGGAACAGCGGATGGTCGTTGTTACAAAAGAAGTCACAGTGGTGGAGAGTGTAGTAGCAGACTACATGCAATTGTTCGAGCAATCATTCAAGGTCCTAACAAGCTTGCAGGAGGACCCAAATATATAGAGGCTAGAGACGGAAGTGTTCTAGCTACAATAGCGCTACGATGAAGTTAAGGGCACAGCATGAACCTTCGTGCTGACACAAAGGCTAGCCAAGCTACAGGAAGCCAAGCAGTTGAAGGAACAGGTGGACACAACGCTACACAAGGAAGAAGTACTAAAGGCATAACTAAAGCCCTGGCTAGAGGAAGCTTACGTAGCCACAAGAAATATTGAAGGCAAGCTTGTGACTCTGCAAGAGACGCAACAAAAGCTTCAGGCTGACAGTGCAAGAGCAGTGACTGAGAAGATAGTGGAAGATGCGAAGAAAACGGCAACTCAGTGCACAGTTGATGTAGCAGTCATATGAGTCGAGCTGGGTGGGCTTCGAGCAAAGATCTCTGCGCCTACCCAGTGACTCGTGGGCGAGTCACGATGTTTGTGTTGGGGGCTTATTGGGAGCGGGATCCCCCAAGGGCAATTTTGGGGCTAAAATCCCATGTTTAAGTCAATTTTTGTAATATAATTGTAAAGACTCCATATTTTGTGGTCGCAGAGCATGAAGGTGTTATGTGTCATAAAGGGCAGTGTGCCCTTAGTTTTGTAAAGTAGAGTCAGCTATAAGAGATCTACCCATGGTCCGCGGACCATGGGATTGTATAAAAAGAGCTACACTCTAAGTAATTGAAAGGAGAGAGAAGGATGAAACATGTAAGTGAGTCATAGCTTTGAAGAAAAGAGTCTAAGTTTTGGGTTGTAGCATAGGTAGAGGCTCTGCAGCTAAATGTGTAGAGGCCTAGGGTAGAAGTCCACAGCTGAGTGCGTAGACCCCTGCAATTGTGTGCGCAGGGTGGACAAAATCTGTAAACATTTATAAGATATTAATAAAAAGAGATATTTTGTAATTTCTTTGTCTTTGTTTTGTGGATGCATCTGCTACTTTATGTATGAATTTCCTTGATTGTGCTTATATGATGTGCAAATGACCGCAATTACATCAAATAATTCAACGCATTTACAAATATCTGTTTATGCGGTGTTAACTATAATTTTCTGATAAGATAAGCAAGTCACTTAGATTATTTTGGGAATTTGTATGGCACGCTGCCATAGCAGCACGAAAGTACCTGAGCAGTAGGCTAGGGCTACGTGAAGGCTGATCATACCCTTTCATGGAGGTACTAAAGACTGGAATAGAGGGCTTGTCTCGTAGGCCCTAGAGCAAAGCAACCTGGGTGAAGGCAGGGATAGAGGGAATTAAATGACATCACAACTATCTCACGGTGCGGAAACTTGGTTCCAGCACCCCCCCATATTGCTTTGGGTGAGACTTCAGTCCGCGCTCCGCGGGCTGATGCCGAAAGAGCCACTAGTGTAGGGATTTGTTTGGCTATTTAACGTTGAACCTAGGTCAGGCCCCATCAAGCTAACAACCCCACAAATATCCCTGACTCTGCTATCAGCTCAAGCTTCTTCTGTGCATCTTTGGTCACATGGAAATATATTGATGACCCAAAAATCCTGAAGTGACCAACGTCTGGCCTCTTACCGAAATAAGCCTCCTTTGGTGTTTTAATCTCAAGTATTCAATGTGGGCTATGCTTCTTAACATAAAGCATTGTGTTGCATGCCTAAGCCCACAAGTGTAGTGGTAGGCCCTGATTATGCAACATCTCCCTTGCTTCCCCTAGTATGCGTATGTTCTTCCTCTCAACCACCCCATTCTGCTAAGGGTTATAGGGTGTCGTCAACTCCCGTTTAATCCCTTCCTCTGTATAGAAGTTCTTAAACTCATTTGAGACATACTCACCAATGTTATCACTCTATAGAAATTTAACCTTCTTGCCTGACTCTTTCTCCACCAATGCTTTAAATTCACAAAACTTTGTGAAAGTTTAATCTTTTTTCTGCATGAAAAATATCCAACATTTACGAGAACAGTCATCAACAAATATAACATAATACTTGTGTTTGATCATGGATTCTATCAAGAATGGTCCATACACATCTGAATGGACTTGCTCTAGAATAGCCTCTTCTTGACTATCTCTATCGTGAAAATAAGACTTGGTGTATTTTCCCAAAATACACCCCTAACACGTATAAAATTTCTCTAGCGTAACTTTGGGAAGACCGGTAGAGCTCTTTTGTAATATCTTCAAAGCCCCATGATGCAAGTGACCCAATCTCCTGTGCCATGGCTCACCAATATCAGGGATCTACACCCTTTCTGCTTTTGTGCTCAAAGAAACACACTCCTCTACCTCCAGCTTATAGATATTATTCACACTAATCCCTATCTTCTTTACTTGACCCATGGCTATGTGTCGAAGGAATGCCTTTGCTTTCGAGAATATCACATCATAGCCTCTATCCTCAAGCATGACAATGGATACCAATTTATTCTTCATCCCAGGCACATACATCACATTCTTCAAGGTGAATGGAGCCCCATGCTCCCTCTAAAAAGTAATCGTTCCTAATCCAATAACATTATACTTCTCGTCGTCACCCATCTCGATATGCATCTAGAGATGTTTCTCCTACAGGTCACTGAATAAATCTTTGTCAACAGTCATGTAGAATGATGCTCCACTGTCTAAGTATCATACACTTCCCATAATTTATAACACTATGCATGCAATGAGGGAAAAGTCCAATTCAAATTGAGAGGCCAAATCCTCACCTGCTGCTCCTCTTGAGGACTTCTTCTTGGAATTATTTAGTGGACAATTTGTAGTAAAATGGCCCAGCTAATGAAAATGAAAGCAATTAACTTTCGTCATGTCTTTCTTCTTACCTCCATGATAAGAATCCGATTTGGAATGGGAAGCTTTCCATTTACCCTTTTTTGCCTTAATCACTAAGGCATAGTCGTTCCCAATATGGCAACTTCTCTCGACCATTGATAGAGTCCTGATAACTATGCCAACTCTTTGGGAGTCCTAGAAGAGCAAGACTCACCATATTATCCTCAGAAACCATGATGTCAATACTTCCAAGTTCAGCACGACACTGAGTTAACTTGGTCAAGTATTTTGGAATCATCTCACATTCCTCCATTTTTATTTTTTGAAGTTTGTCCTTCAGTGCCAATTTCCTTTGGTCACTCTTGTTTTGATATAATTCCATCAAATTTTTCCACATAGCATACAAATTTTCCTTGCCATGGAGACTCAAGGCAATGTCATCTCAAACTCCCTGAAGGATTATCTGCCTCGCCTTCACCACACATTTCTTCCACTCGGCCAAATTTTGTATATCTAATGCTGCTGGCTTAGGAATTTCTTGATCAACAAATTCCTTCAAGCCATTATCCTCTAGCATAGCATCCATTCTGTCCCTTTAGGCTATAAAATTTGAGTTGCCTTCTAAGGCATACTCGAGCCGCAAACCGTAGAACGTTATCTGCCAATCCTGAGGTATGTATTGCAAACTTGAATTTTACCTCTAACCCAAAACTCAAAACTTTGAAATATCCTCTAGTATATTGTTCTCGGCTCTGATACCATGTATAAAATCATATAGATTCACAATATCATGTAATTTAATAAAGCACGGGACAAGAATATACTTCTACTTTCAACTAGTGGAATCCAATAGATCGATGAAAATAATATAAACAAGAAAAAGATAAATCAATGGCACATAACACAAGATGAATATGGGGAAATCCACTGCTCAAAATACCGCTATCTGTATTGCATATATCAAAAATATGAGTGAAGATACAAAGTTTGTTCTCAATAGAACAATTCTACACAAGTATGCTCAATTCTCTCAGCTCACAAGCTAGCTCTTGGCCAACACTTAGCCAATTTTGTAGCTCTCCAAGCCCCTAATCTCTTGCATAATTCATAGGATGAATAGTCTATATTTAAAGGGAATTCATGCTTCTAAAAATGCGCAATCTAAACATAGGATCAATCTCTGATGCATGCATGATATTTACACTCTAGTAAATAATACCACTGATAGTACATTATCCCTGCACTCTAGTCTCAACTGGGTCTTTCTCAGATTCGACATGCATGAGTTTCTCATGAGGGAATCTACAGTTAAATGGACTAGGACTAGTGGATGCACTATTGCACCAACTGACTGTTAGTGCTCTATTAGTTCCAAAAATAATTTAGAACTAATTTAACTGAACTTAACTCAGTAAACTGAGTGATCTAATTTCCAACTCAATTTAAACTCATACTAGACCCCTAAAACTTAGGGAGAACATATACATGACTATAGAAAGACTTCTAACTCGAAATTCCTAAGCTAATTAAGTTAATTAAACTTAATTGACTATTTACAAGTTGCTATGAGAACAAAATTCGATTTAATTCCCAGTTTAATTCAAGGTCAATTTAAACTAGAATTTCTTGTTGCCATTTCTCAACACAAACAGTAGAAATGCAAGCATTCTCGAATAATGACAAAATGTGGGCCCTGCACAAAGAGGCATAACTTTAATCAATTAATTAATGGTAGAGGCAGGTACTATGCTAAATTGTAGCTATTAACTTTTTTTGTTTTAATCCAAGTTTTTATTTCTTTTTTGAGTGATTCCATGCTTGGAATAAAAATCTTGATTTTGAAAACCTATTGTCTATTTGTTTATAGATCCAAATTTAAAAAGCTATATTATAATTTAAAGAAAACTATTTCCCAAAACTAACCCTTAATCATATAGAGACATTTACCACCATGAAATGTAAAATGTGGATAATATTTTTGGACAATTCACATTGCTCTTCCTTCATACCTCTTAGCTTATTTCTTAAACTACAACTCTAATTTAATTTCTATTGGCACTATTATTTCTACTCAAAATGTATCCACATTTTCTAGTGTAAATAAAATACCCATACCATATGACACTGTTAGAGACCGAAATTTCAATCTTAGAGACACAAATTTCTTGTGCTTGAGTGAAGGCATATTTAAGTTAAGAGAAACCTATAGCATGGGATACTAAAAATGTTACAATAATAAAATCATAGTACATATGTTCCCACTTCACTTTATTATATCTTAATATTCATGAATGAAAATATGATTTAAAAACCATGAAAGTGAAAGTTTAAAATTGGAAAATATAAAATATTATGGAAAAAGGAGTTCTTAGAGTGTTAACTAATACTTATAACTACTTCCACTAAAGTTCCCTCATTTCATATATATTGTATTTTCTACTTATAATTGAATTAAAACACACCATTATGTGAATATAGATCTATCTTCAAAAACAAATGTGGAAGAAGAATTAACTATTCAATGAACATGGAGTAGATAAGGGTTCATAGGGATTGGGTGTTTATTGTGTTTTTGAAATTGTAAACAAAAAATATGGGTAACAATATGGTTCAAGGGGGTGGCACCCTAACCTATCCACTGGACTCTTCTACCCTAGGAACCCAAAAACCTAGTTTTTCAAGGACACAATATAGGGTCATTCAGGAAGAAAAATTTGATGGCTATTTTAATGGGTGGGGTAGGAAAGGTAGCAAAGGAAAATCTTGCACAGAATAATGACAATTCATGGAACAAGGAAAAGGATAGAAAACTCATGAATAGATGTTTGTCCAAAACAACTATTAATCCAAGTTACAAATTCACTTTATCCTATAAAGTTGGTGGCTATATTTACGACATGAAAGATCATGCATTTGTCTGTAACTTTATGGGTATTTGGTTTTCAAAAAGAGGTTGAAGAAATATGGAAGCCCAAAGGTCAAGTGGACTTGAAATTGGGTTCCAAGGGATTATTCACAACACTATTTTGAAAGTATTGAAAATAAATACAAAGGAAGGGCCCTATTTCTTCATCTAGACGAGTCTATATCTTATATTTTGGACTAGGAAATTCATATTAAAGAAAGAAGAATTTATAGAAGTCCATGTTAGGATCAGATGTATTCATGACCTGGAGAATTTTAGGAGGAGAATACCCTAATGTGTAAAGGGAAAATTCTTGGTAACTTCACCAAAATCTATAAGGTTACTCACAATGGAAGATATACTTCATATCCATGAATCTATGTATGCATGATTATGTCAAATGAGGACACTAGAAATGACATAAGTGGCAGTGGATAGGTAAAGGATAAATTCCATATCAAAGTTATGTGGATTATTTAAATGAGACAACATAAGGGCTTTCCTAAGTGCATCAGAGGATTGATGATCTTGATTATCCCAAACAAAAGGAATGTCTAAATGTAGGAAATTAAGGAACTCAATGAGTGGTGGTGGTGTAGTCTAGAAAAAAATGAAACAAGAAATTAGATTTCCCCTAAAGACTACAACTTATGTAGGTTGTCAAGGGGACAAAACTCAAGGGTGGATTGAACCTTAATAGGATTAATGGTAATTGAACTTTTAACACAATGAATCCAAAATGTTAGCTTGCATGCATCTAGAAGACATACTTGAGAGGGTGAAGATGTATATTATAATTGCAATATTGAATGAAGTGTGGGAATTTATAGGGTAAGTTCCTCAGATAGAACACCAAAGGACACTACTCACAAACAGATCAAAGATCAATACACCAGTATTCTTGACGTGGTTAAAACCCTCAAAGATGGAAACATTCCATGACCTAAGCCAACGCGACCACTTCAAGCAATTTAATAATAAAAGAAATAAAATTTACATAAGCTTCTCCCATGAACGGTCACCCTACAAATGACCCTTCATGCTCTTTAAATAGAGATCATGGACCAATCGGGTATTAAGCCATGGATCAAGTGTCAATAATACCGAGGAGAGAATGAACCATTGGATCAATTAATGTCTAGAACATATCGTGACCATCAAATTGTAAGTTACAAAAGTACATAGTAAAGAAATACACTTTACCTAACTCTACATTAAACCAAGTTATACTTAGCTATTTCCTATGTGTCGGAATATCCTAACCTCCCCTCTTAAGAAAAACATGGCATATGATTGAAGGATGTACAAATATTACACAGTAGGAGAGGGAAGGAGGCATTAGAGCCTATCCCCCCTTAGTGACAACTTCCTGAACTCCAACCATAAATCAAATTTTAGTAAGCTTCGCCTATGTGAGAGCCTTTGTAAATATGTCTAGAACTTGATCATCGGTTGTGTTATATTCTTTCCATGACTAGCCCACGTAGTATACGAGGGGGTTAGAGGGGGGGCAGAGCCCCCCCTTCGTTGTGCCGATTGCTCAGCTGGGGGGTCACAGGGGGTTTGAGGGGGGTGGGTAGCCCCCCTCTACGGGGTTTAGGGCAGCGCCCCAGGGAATTTTTTTTTTGGACCTTATATTAGGTTGGACGGACCTACCTATGGTTTTTTGCATGCTTTTCACACATGGTTTTGGATGCGATGGTTTTTGGTCCATGGTATTGGATGCTTCGGCATGTAAAAATATGGATTGTAACATTGAAAGGAAAAATAATGAAAAATCACGCTGGGTGTCCCGGTTTTTGGATCTAGGGGAAAATCTTTGTGTATATGTGTTATGCTCTCACATTGTTTATTTTCTGTGTTTTAAGAATTCGTATGCAAGTAATTTATGTACGAGGTTAAAACTTACAAGTTGAGCAATATTGCACTTCAAGAACATGGTCATGAATGAGATTTCTGATGAAGTGCATGTGTAGTTCAATTTGTTTGCTACGCTAATATTGGATTGGATATTTGCATAGTTGAATGGAACTTTGATTATCACACCAAAGTTTAGTCGAGCGTTGTTGTTGAAAGCCAAACTCTGAGAGGATCCGACGAATCCATGGGGATTTCTTACTAGCTTCTACGGTGCCACGATACTCTGCTTCTACTGAAGAAAGAGAAAATGACACTTTTTTTCTTACAAGCCCATGTAATAGGTCCATAACCAAGAGTGAACACATAACCTACAATAGACTTCCAATCATCAAGGTAACCAGCCCAGTTAGAATTAGTGAAACCAACCAATAGAGGAGATGCTTCTGCATTGTAATGAATCCAAAACTGAATTGTACCTCGAACATAACGAAGTATTATTTTGGATGCTTTCCAGTGACTTTCATGGTGGTTTTGCATAAACAGAGCAATAAGGACAACAACAAAGGAAAGGTCAGAACAGGTATGGGTCAGATACAAAAGTTTTCCTACAAGTTGACGGTATAAGGTAGCATTAACTTCTGGGGAAGTACAAGTGACTAAAATTTTGGCTCCAGACTGAAAGTGAGAAGGGGTAGGCTTACAGTCTTCCATGTGAAAGTTGCATACAAGATCACAGGCATACTTGGATTGGGAAAGGGAAATACCTTCCTTGTATTGTAAGACTTGAAGACCAAGAAAATAATGCAAGTGTCCTAAGTCTGTCATTTCAAACTTCTTTTTAAGGCTGGACTTCACATGGTTTATAAGGTTGGGATCACTACCGATAAGGATAAGATCATCAACATAAAGAACAAGAATGATAATAGACTTACCCACATTCTTGGTGTAGATAGTATTGTCAGAATGGCAACCTAGAAAAGCCAATATCTAAAAGAAAGCTATTCATTTTGGCATACCAAGCCCGAGGAGCTTGCTTGAGACCATAAAGGGATTTCTTAAGCCGACATACAAGGCTGGATGTTATTTGTATAAAGCCAAGAGGTTGTTCCATATAGATTTCTTCATGCAAGTCCCCATGCAAGAAGGCAGATTTAACATCCATCTGATGGACTTCCCATTTGAAAGAGGTAGTAAGGGAAAGAACAAGGCGGATAGAGTTCATTTTAGCAACAGGGGAGAACGTTTCAATATTGTCAATCCCTTCAACTTGTGAAAATCCTTTAGCAACAAGATGAGATTTATGTTTATCGACTTTTCCATCTGGTCCAAACTTGGTTCTGTAAACCCATTTAAATCTAACAAGTTTTCTTCCCTTTGGAAGAGGAACAAGATCCCATGTATCATTTGCTAATAATGAACGATATTCTTCATTCATAGCTATGTCCCAATCTGTATGGCCCGAAGCTTCTTAAAAGGTGTTAGGATCATGATTTGATGAAGATTGATCCAATAAAGAAGAGGCTCTATCGAACTGAGAATGTCTACGTTGTTGATCTGTAGGATCACCAGCAAGAGCACCTACTACATCCTGAGTAGCATGGACCCATTTTGGAAGCTGAGGAGTCAAAGGAGGATCCTGAGAAGGTGAGTGAGGGTTGTCATCCTCACTATCATCATCTGAAGAAGAAATGTTTTTAGAACTAGAAGGGATAGAGAGAGGTGGCACATCTGCCGAACTAGGCTCGTAGGCCGATATATTTTCAGCAAACTTTACATCATAACATTTTTGGACTTAAGTGGAATAATTCTATGTTCTTTGACATCTTCAAAATATCCAACAAAAATACATTTTTCACTCTTAGGTTCTAAAGCTTTATGTTTCTCACCTGGAATATGGACACATGCTTCAGTTCCAAAAACACGAAAGTGACTTACATCTGGTTTAATTGAGCTCCATGTTTCTTCTAGAGTGATATTCTTTAAAACCTTAGTAGGAGTGCGATTTACTAGGTTATTTTCACAGTTAATTGCTTCTGCCCAAAAATTAAGACTAAGTCCTTTAGATTGAAACATGCAATTAGCCATTTCCTTTAAGGTGTGATTCTTCCTTTCAGCTACACCATTTTGTTGTGGAGTATATGGAATATTATGTTTCATTTGAATTCCATGCTCATTGTAACAAAATTTAATGAATTTGTTGTTAACATATTCTCTGCCATTATCAGATCTTAGCTTAAGAATTTGATGTCTAGATTGTTTCTCAACAAAGGCCTTAAAGTCCAAGAACATGTTAAATACTTCACTCTTGAGTTTTAAGAAGTATACCCAAGATCGTCTGGAGAAATCATCAATGAAATTTAAGAAATACTTGTAGCCAAAGAATGAAACAACTGGAAGTGGACCACATAAATCACTATGCACAAGCTATAAAGGGGTTGAGGTGTGCCAAGAGGCACGTTTTTCAAAACTATCCTGATGATGTTTTCCGAGTACACATCTGGAACAAAGACCATCTCTGCAAGATACCATAGGAAGACCTGTCACCATATTTTTTTTTACATATATTTTGAAGGGAGCGATAGTTTAAGTGACCAAATCGTTCATGCCAAAGTTTTCTCACTTCATCATTATGAGCAACAAATACCGAGGGAAGTGTTGATGACCCAAAGTTGTTAAACTTATACAACCTTGTAGAATCATCAGCAATGTCAGTAGCTAAAATCTATCTAGGATCTCTTAGGTACTTAATTACAACATCATGAGGTGAAAATTCAATGGTTTTACCTTCACCTGAATGAGTTATCTAATATATAGATATAAGGTTGCAAGATAAGGTTGGAACACATAGTACATCATTAAATTTACCATTGTCTAGATGAATAGATTTAGTCCCTACAACACTAAGAGATCTATCATCACCAACATATATATTTTTGGTGTTACAATCATTTAAAGAATAAAACATGGCTTTGTTTTTGTCCTTGTGATAAGAAGCTACAGAATCAATGAGCCACTCATGAGAATGAGAAGAAGATAATACATTTAGTGCATAACTAGACCAAGATGCTTGATAACCACATGCAGAAAGTGTTATCCCTGAAGATGAATTTGATGTTGAAGAGTGCTCCAAATGGATGTTATGCTTCCTCATTTCTCCTTCCAAGGCATCCATCTTCTTAAAGCATTTGGATTTGAAGTGTCCATCTTGATTACGAAAGTTGTAATGCTTATCAATATTCTTCCCTTTGCTTTTATTTTCCTTATCATTTTGTTGAATTGATTTTTCATTTTGAGAATGAAATTGCTTAGGACCCTTGATTGGTTTAGGACCATTCTTTTTAGGATACTGCTTTTAGGATTCTTTGAATTTGGTTGTCGCTTGGAAGCTAAGGCTTTCTTATAAGAATTTCCAAGATTAAGAAGACCAAGATGTAAGACTTTTTCTTGTTATCTTATTAAAGAATCACAAAAGGAATCAAAGGATGGGGACTTGTAATCTTGTCCTTGAGAAATAAAGGCTTCTCTAGTAGAATGGAAGGTGGAAACAAACACAGAGTAGGTTGGTCCCAACATAGTAAGAATGGAATAAATAAGGCTACCATCTTTTTTATTAACCTTAACACCTTCCAAGAGAAGTCTAAGGATCTTGAACTTGGACAAAAAATCTTCAATAGAAGAAAAATTATCGGGGTCCAACGTAAGAAACTCATTTTCGAGTTGATGGGCCCTAATTTCATTTTTAATTCCAAAAAATTTAGTGAGTTGTTTCATTGCTTCATTAGGGGTATCAAGTTTTGCGATATGGAATCTAAGGTCTGGAGAAATAAACATCCCTATCAACCCACGTGCTTGATCTTGCCTATTTTCCCATTTGGCTGCCTTATCTTCATCTTTAGGTTTACTTTCTTGGGCTGAGACTATTCTGTAAAGACCTTTACTTCTAAGTAAATCCACAATGTAGGACCACCATTGGAAGTAGTTGGTGCCGTCAAGAATAACTTGGCATGGAATTACCATTTTAATAGAAATTTAAGTTGTAGATGCTGAAGCTAAGTGTTACAATGGAAAGATCTCAAAAAAATAAAAAATAAAAATAAAAACTATGAAAACGGCTTCCAAATGAAGAAGTTATGGATTTTTGAAGAAAATTTGTTGAAGATGGCGAGGAAGTGCGTGAATGTGCGGAATTGAATGATAATGTTATATTTAAACCCCACCCCTCTCCCCACACCCGTTTCCAAACTTAATTTAATTAGCTCACTTTAAAAAAAGATTTTATGGGACCCACTTTTATAAATAAGTGAAAGTCACTTTTATAATGATACTTAATGAGGTACCCACTAAAGTGTAACTTAAATAAAAGATAAAGAGACTTTAGAATTATAAGTGACTCACTTTTTATAATGGGTGAGAACACTTTTGTATAAAGTAACTTTAAAACATAAGTTGCATGTGCTTTTTGAAAAAGTAACTCAACAAAAAGAAAGACTTGAACTCAAGACCTTTATTCTCATAAAGTAACTTTGGACCAAGTGAGTTAATTTAAAAGATTAGTAATTTTTGAAAAAGAGGAAGGGATATTTTTTTTAGTCACTGAAGCTTTGGGGTGTGTGCTTACATGAAAAAACCATTTTTGCCTACAAAACAAAAAACCACACAACCCAACACGGACATACAAAAAAGCCAAACCTTATGGCTTGAAGTTAGCTTTCTCCAGAAACTAAATATTTTCCTCAATGTTTATGATTTTCCGAGATCACACGAAGGCGCAGCGAAAAAGAGCATACGCATGAGAAAATTCCTTCCATTCTATTTCTGATTTGCCTAGATCACATAGAGTCGTGGGGCAAAGATAATACACATAAATGAAAGGCATATATCTGGTAATAAAAAATAGAAAGATAAATAAACCAAAATAAACAGAGAGATAAATAACTAAAACTGCAAATAAACACTATATACCTCCAAATCTTAAAAATGGCATAGCTAGGGCTATCAGAAACCTATTCCCGTGAAACAAAAGGTGTTCCTCATTGGAACAAATTCTCCTAACACAACAAAGCGGTCTTGTCGGTCTAAAAGCGTTTAGAAACAGTGGATCTAGGAAACGACAGTTGGATGCAGTTGTACTGGCTTCCAATTTGGATCACCAACAGATGGAACCCTCAAGTAGCTCTGATACCATGTATGAATTTACATGGTAAGTTCCTCATATAGAACGTCAAATGACACCACTCACAAATAGATCACATATTAATACACCAGTATTCCTGATGTGGTTAAAACCCTCAAAGAGGGAAACAGTCCATGGCCTGAGCCAACGCAGCCACTTCAGGCAATTTATTAATAAAAGAAATAAAATTTACATAAGCTTCTCTCATGAACGGTCACCCTACAAATGACCCTCCATGCTCTTTAAATAGAGATCATGTACCAATTGGGTGTTAAGCCACAGATCAAGTGTCGATAATACCGAGGAGAGAATGAACTATCAGATCACTTAATGTCTAGAACATATCGTGACCATCGAATTGTAAGTTACAAAAGTACATAGTAAAGAAACACACTTTACCTAACTCTACACTAGACCAAGTTATACTTAACTATTTCCTATGTGCTAGAATATCCTAACATGAAGATGGTGCACAAATATTTTAATATTTATGACCATTATCTTAAGTGAGCAGTGAAATCATCAAGCTACACAAGGATAAGATGAAAGGAGTCATGAAATTAGTATGATATGACAAGCTAGAAGGCGTCCCTTTCATTTTATAGCCCTAACATCACTTTTTATGCAAAGGCACTCCAAGGTGAGCTGAAGGAATTTTGAATAGTATTTTGGCTTACAGATCTAGTGGTAGCCCAAGAAACCATCCATGGATGATAACACCTCATGGCATGCACATTCATCAATAATTTGGTTAGCGAATGATGTTCGGTAATTGTCTTTGGGATAGGCCTTGTTTATATCACATAAACTAGTACAAAGATTAGCTTCATGCTGGTGACTCGCTTAGAGATCTAGGAGGTAAAAGCGATAGGGTAAATGTAGCTTACTTTCTAGGGCTTATTGATCTTAGCTTTGAGAGTAGGAAATTCACCAAGGTGAATAGGTTATTTCTTTTGGCAGAAAGCGATCACATTTGACTAAGTTCACAATGCTCAATAATGGCCAGATCTTGTTTAAGAATATCATAGTAGAACCAAGAAAAAAAAATGGAAACTCCTAAAATAAGGATTTTTAGGAGGAAATATCTCCATGAGAAAAATATTCCCCTAGTAGGATGTTTTCCTCAATCTTAAGATTGACAGATATATCCACATTAATGGTAGGTGAGATATTAGCCATATTCCCTTGTTCAAAACCATCTAAAGTAGTGATGGGTTCTTGAATCAATCTAATTGGCCATGAATGAAGTCTTTTGACTCAAAAATGTATTGGTCTATGGGTTGTGGTCTCTATAGGATAAAATAGGAATGATGATGCATGTTGTTCCAAGGGTAATATGGTGTAATAAGGGGCTCCAAGATGTCTTATCACAATGAAATACTGTAACATGTGATCTAATGGTATTGCTTGATTCAAAGGGTGAAACAAGTATTGAATCAACACCATCATAATGAGACACATGGTTCACATACATAATGATTACAAGGGCAGACCAATGGCTACTTGCTGAAGGCTCCACGAATGTTGATTTCAAATTGGCATTCATTAGGGAAATTTTGAGGTAAAAAATGGGTCTCAAAATAAAAAATGTACTAATAATATTAACTTTAAAAGAACCAATAGGATTCAAGATGATGATGTCATCCCGAGGGGAAAATAGTTTGGAGAGAAAAAAAGTAACCTACGTTTTTTCATTGTATTTTTGTCTTATCTCCTTATAGGTTTACTCAAACCTGAAGTGTAGACTCTCATTGGATGTCGAATTAAATTACACATTCAAGTAGTTATTCATACTTCTAAGTAAACCCACATTGAAAAGAATTTAAAATACTTGACAAAAGCATGTTGAACATGTTTTTTTCATTTTTTTTTTCGATGTGGATCTACTTAGAATTATGTTGAGTGGTTACTTGTTGGATTTGGAATTAAATTTTCCATCCAATAAGTGTCTACACTTCACTTTTCGAGTAAGGCTATAAAGAGATAAGCTAAAAATACAATAAAAAATAATAGTTTCCTTTTTTTTTCTTTAAAAATTCACAACTCTTACTTTATTAGTTAACCATTATTTTATTATTTTCCTTAGGAGGACCATTTTAAACCTAAAAATTCCCCTAATAAGGAATACAAGGGATGTTATGATGTACAGAATCAGAAAAAGGAATATTTTGTAAAGAAGCTAATTCCATGGAAGTTGAGAGGTATAACATCTCCATGACATTCTCCTCCATAGGTACGTCAAGAGGGAAAATTATCAATGGTAGGTTGGAAGTTATCCTAGATAAACTTCTTATGATAACTAGTGAGGTTCTCAACCACTAAGGTGAATTCTCCACTATGAGTGGAGTTCAGCTCTCTCAGGACAACAAGTGTCATGAATTTGAAGTAGTTTGCAACAATTGTAAAAGTAGTGGATATACATAGCGAAAAAAGTGCATGGGTAGTTTGTGCATAAGGAATTATTATTTTTAGATGACATAGGGAAAATGATATTAACCACCAAGATGGATGGGTTTGGTTCTAATCCATCCAGGTTGATTAGTCCCTTTAGCTTTGGGAGGGTATGGTAGTTAATGGTAGCGTGGCCATGGAGGTTGCATAAATCACATGGAATTGGTATTTTAGGTGTAGTGGTTTGAGTGGCCATAGCTTGGCCTATTTATCGATGCCCCATTTCTTCCTTGCTTCCCCCCTTTTCAACTTCTTTCCCAACAAGGGTACAATCAAGCTTGGGGTATACAAGAATTAAATTAGGTATAGGGTAAGTAGTGCTAGGTCTAATTGGTGTCAAAGCCAAGTATTGAGTTTCACCAAAGGGTGAGGTAGGGTCAAGGGGGTCCAAGTAGCAAACTGGTATTCCTCATTTTAATTTGGGAAAAATTAATGTGGCCATGACTAGTGTAATCACAATTGTAGGCAATGGAGATAGAAAGGATATTTAAAAAAAAGGATATGGTTCATGGAGGATGCCCCCATTCCTAGGTATTGAAGTTTTTGTTTAAATTGATTAGGATATGGCTATGAAAATGATACCCTAGGCCTTTGGGCAGTTTGGGAAGTAAACACCAATAAAATGTGGGATGAGCTTGGTGCACTTGAAATGGGCAGTGGACCATAGTAGGCACCAAGAAAGTCAAATTAATTATAGACACTTAGGTAGATATCTAAATATGAAGGATAACGTGGTTCCTAACTATTGAGGAAATTACATTTTTAGGATTAATCATAGCCTTGCAATCATAACATGTGAGTTGGTATATTTTGAAAAAAAATCCATTATGAGGTAAGCTCATGATGTGGTTAACATATGAGCAAATTTCCTTCATGGCATACATGAAGTTGTGGCCTAAGAGGAGGTTATAATATATTGGTTTGTAAATAACCTCTATGTTAAGGAATATTGTTTTCCCTGCAACTTGGATGAGATATTTTTGGTACAACCCTTTATGTTGTTAGGGGTGACCATAATATGCAGGGAGACTGATCATGGATGGGAAAACTTAGAAATTTCGATATTTCTCTAGACTTTGGTAGGCATAACATAGGTGGATTCCCCTTCATTGACAATGAATTGTTTAATGATTACATTCTTGATGGAAATTGGGATTTCAGAAGCCATATATTAAGGTAATTAAGGAGATTAAACTTTGATGATATCAAGAACAATCACACAATCATCTAAACTATATGTAATGCCTAGAGTAGAAAGTACATCCTTCTATTTTTATGGGCATTCTTGAAGAACTTTTAGGGTATAAATAGCCATAGGAGACTGAGTTAATTCATATACTTTGTTATATTTATGGGTGACTCATGCATGTGATTTAGGTGCCTTCCTTCCTAATGGAATATTTGGATTTTTCATTTAGTCTTGATAGAAGTTCAACGCATTTTTCAAGTTCCATTATTAAATGAAAGAGATCTAAAGATTCAATTGGTTGTGTTTCAAGTGGAGTAGGATATTGACATGAAAGGGTGATTAGGTTGATATCACCCAAATATATGTATAGGATTTGATCTATTTTGTTCCCAAATTGACTTGGAACCAAGAGTGATGTAGCGCGATGGCCTAATTTGTGGAAGCATATCCTTGGTTATTGAAGGGGTTCCTAATCATAACTAGTTTCAAAAATGAGGTGGGATGGTTACCATGTTTGGCATTTTCTACCACTTCCCACATATGACGCATCTTTGGGAGAAGAGGGAACTCATAAGTGTAACGGCTATATAGGCCACTTCTATCATAAGACTTTCTCATTTGAATAGCCTTACCTTGCTTTGGTTACCTTGGTGTTGGGTAGTGGTGTTTGAGTTACCCCTAGTGTTGTTATTTGGATAGTAGCCCTAGTTACCTAAGATCTCTTAGTTTTGGGCATCCTGTTTTCCCTTTCCCTTATTATTTTTCTTCAAATTGGTGGTATTTTTAACATTTTTATTTTGCATATGATTACCCTTGCGGGGAAGATGTAGGATGATCAATGGAAACCCGAGGTGTTGGAATTGAAGTAATAAGGGAACTAGGATGTGGGACAAAAAATGGATAGTAAGAATTTATCATCACACTTTGATGGGTATGCCTACCACATGATTTCTTAAGCACATGCTAAGGTGGATGGGTAGAGGCGTAATAGGTGCTAGTTCCTACATTGTAAGTGATATAAGAAGGATCTAGTTGTTGGGGGGGTAATCAAGGGTGTACTATCTCCCTTAGTAGTTGGCCATACCTCCTTGGTCTAGGTGGACATGGATAGGACTGGTGATATGATATTGATCCAATCGTGCCATCGACTCTGTGGGATTCTCTAGGTGTGGATGAATAACTAGAGAAAGAGCGAGGAGAATATGGGAGGATGGTGTATAAATATCCCTATTAGGCATATATTACATCATACTACTAGGCCTTATAAATTATATCTTCCCCTGTTCTTGGGAAATTTGAAGTGTCATCCTTGATGATGGGAGGAAGGAGGTATTTTAGAAACCAATCCATGAAAAGTCGATCTTTAAGTGCTAGGAGCTTACACAATTTGCACCATATTTTCCAATCATGAATGTGATTAGTTATGTGAATGGTAGAATTTTTGTGACAATTGGTTAGAATTTCAATTATAATATCATGATAGACTTGTAATTAGAGATAGGATAAGAAAACAATTGTAAGGAATCCAAATGTGAAATGGTAACCTTGAGGCTTCTTGACATAGCATCATGTAGCGCCACCTATATGATTGCATTGAAATATATAAAGTTGGATTGAATCTTTGGAAATAGAATTATAAGACCTCCATATATCGAAGCACCAAACATGGTTTGAACAATCATCCTCAAAATTACCCTCAAACTTAGGTGTATTTGGGGTAATCTTGGTTGGTGTTGAAGTTCAATTTGGATTGTGGTGGAGGGGATCATTGATTAATTGGTTCAAATATGGTAGGTTAAAACTAACCATGAATGGGAGTAAGGGATGTGTAACAACAATTCTTGCGATGGTTATTTCATTGCTTCCTACATTGGGGCAAATATTAGGGTCATAATTACCTATAGAATTATCAACCACGTTGGGGCTAATATTGGAGCCATGACTAAGTCAAGTCATTATTTATGAGGTTGGAGGGATATGGAGGTCGAAGAGGAAGAACTAGAGGACTCAAAGGACCTAAAAGTCGAAGGTGGGATTAGGAGGTAGACTTTGACTTGTTAGGTAGGTGTGATAGTTTGTATGATAATAAATTGATGGTGAAAACCCTCAATATCTAATATTGTCCTATGATGAGCTATGGTGTCAGGAAAAAATCACACTGTAATGTGAGGTTTTGTCTATAAGGCTAGAGGGATGAGGTTATGGATTAAGTAAACAAAGAATAAGCACAAAAAAATCACTACATGTATACGTGGTGCAATAAGTTCTCTTTTGTGAATTATTGTACTTTTCACTTATTCGAATAAATTATCTTCTAACAAAAGGAAAAAACTATGCTAGTTGATTAATAGTGTTGCAAAACTCTAGACTAAGTTTTAAAATGGTGTTCTACATAATGGAAAAATAGGATGATGAAATCCATGTGTGGATGAGTGAAGGTATGAAAAGATAATTATCCAAAACCAAGAAGTGATGAAATCTAATTGAATTATAAGAATTTTCCTCAAGTGTGCCTACTTCCCACAACTTCCACCCATAGCGTATTTTCCCTAATAAGAATGGACATTAGACTACCTTTTCCTAATGCGAGTATAAGAATCTCCAATTCTAGGTTTCAAACATGGATCCATATTCTTGACCAAGAGTTAGGAACCTCAAAGGTAATTGCTAGATTATAGTTATAAAATTTACCCCATTCATAGGTTTCTCCCAACAACCAGTTTTTTAGACATTGGATGGTGAAGGATTTCAAGATTCCTACAAATTTAATGGCTATGTTCAAGAAGAGAAGGAGGTCATATTTCAAAAAGAAACCAAAAAAATGTCTAGAGCATTGAAGGGGAGTGTCCAAACATAGAATATCTTTGGGAAGATAAGGAGGCCAGTGTTGTAGAAGACACTAGTAGAATGTCTGAAGCATTGACGGGGAGTATGTAGACACAAAACCATTGAAGGAAGCACATAGGTAACTGATTTATTTTATTTGATAATAAATCAAAGTATGCATTGATAGGTGAAAGAAATGAGTTATAGAGGTTTTATGGAGAGATTTAACACAAAAGATCTGGTACAAGAGAGAAGACAATTCCACCCAAGGAGCAAAGATGAGAATTTTCAATAGCAACTTGGAGGAAGCTTGGAGAAGACTGATAGAAAAGTAATATAGCAATAATGTGGAGTAAATAACATAGAAATTTTCTTCAGGGTGTAAAACGGATGAGATTTGAGACGTAACTATTCTTAGTTTTTTTACAACTAATTAATGTGTAGGTAGCAATAGAGGAGGAAATAATTTGTGGCAACCCTTATAGCAAATATTACATGATAAAGAGGAGAATAACATCCAATTGAGATTGGGTAAAAGTTGTTCAGATAACTCCACAACTATAAATGTGGGTAGAGTTGTCCATAGGGAAGAGCAGGTGAAGCTCTTGAAAGTCAGTAGAGTGCATAAGTCTGAGAAGAGTAGAGGAAGCTCAGAAGGTTCTAGAGGAGAAAACCATTGCCACCAAATGATCAAGTTTAGAGGAGAGAAGCTTGGGGAGGTGTCTTGTAACACAGTAAACATACTTGTTACTACAGAGGCTTGTTTGTATCTCACTTTTGAGCATGGGGAAGATCAAAGAGAAGGATGTAGAAATGACTATTGACGATCATGAAAAGGGTTCAAGTGAAACACACAATAAGATGAAGGAAGATGCCAATGAAAATGACACAAAGATGAACGGTATGAGTCAAGAGGAATTTGATAGAGAAGTAGTTGAGATGAAGGAACAACTCAATATAATTATGATGTTGCCACAAGAAAGTGAAAATCACTAAATATGTGGATGGAGAATGAAGAATTAGGTTAAATGGCCTTTTAAGAAACTATTTGAAAGAAAATTGAGGAATAAGCTAAGGTACATGATGAGAGCTTAGTTGAACATAGAAGAACTTAGAGTAGTTGAGTATGAGTGTGAGGAAGAGAAAGTTCACTATTCTGAACTAGAGCAAGGAGAAATCCTTGGAAAGGATGATGGTGTTGATGAGATACTTCATGAGAGTGTCATAGGTTTTTTGGATTACTCGGATTAGCATGAATATATGATAATGGAGACAATAAATGACGCCAAATAGGCTTATATTCATCATTTTTGTATAGGATTTATAGGTATTGAAGATGAAGGACAGTCACTAAAAATTGTCAAAAGGATGGAGAAAGAACAGAATGCATATTCTACTATAAGAGAAATAAGGATAGAATTTTCTTATAAAGGCAAATAGAGTGGAAAACATACATAATGGAAAATTGTAGCTATGGGACAACATTTGGATGGCCTGTTAGTGTAAGGACAGGGAAAAAATTGGATTATGAAGAAAACCAGAAGAAGGACAAAGGATATGAATAGAAACATTCAAATGCAATGCTAATGAAATTTAATAAGGAGCTCAAATTGACATAGAGGTTGTTGAGAAAACCTAAGAATGTGATTTTGTTTCATATAGAGAAAGAGAATGATGAAATAAAAAGTAATATTCTAACATGTGGAATGAGGGATGACAACTATATAAATGCAAACTTTAATGAAGAGTTGAGGATGATGAGAGAAAGGTTAGTCCATCCAAGGATTGTGGAGGACTTCAAAAAGATTGTGGATAAGAAGAATGACGAGGAAGATAATAGTAAATGTCACTAGTAGGCTACAATAGAAGAACTAGAGGTTAAAAAAGATACCAATGCTCATGGAAGGACATCACACTACATTTTTGTAGACAACAATGAAGAAAAGAAATCAATCATTCTTATGGTTCATGGTAAATTTGTTTCATATGCAGATGTAGTTGAAAATGAGATTTTGGAAGATGAAAGGAAATATTTCATAAGTCAATCTTGGAGAAGGTTGTCAATTACCTTAAACATATTTAAAAATATATATGGTGATGAAAAATGGAAGCTTAACAGTGGAATGGAAAGTGGGACAACAAAATTTTTAAATTTTGAATAAAAGTTGCAATTGAGCAGTGCTACTAGCATGAATTAGCCAAGAAGTAAGCTAAACATTGAAGTTGATTATTTATGTATGTTGATGGAGAAATTGCCTAAGAAGAGGAATGATGAAATTAAGAAGACACATAACATCACAAATTAGTTTCCCACAAGAGAATAAATCAGCAACACATGTGGAGTATGGAAAATAAGGAAGTTGAGGACAACAACAACAAATCAACAACTACGAGAAGTGAAGGGGACAATGTTAACGAGGAAATTTAGTATTGGAAAAAAAATTGCTAAATATTTGCATTATAGTGAGGCAAGTGGGAAACAACAAAACATAGTTTGGGATCCGACAAGGTGTCAATAAGCAGCAATGGTACGAATATAAAGCGACCAAGCATGTGGGAAATAACAAAGCCATGTTTGAGATTCAGGAGGACTTCTATAGAGGCACATGACTAGAAGGTCATGAATATTTTCCCACTTGGGATTTTGATGTAGGATCATAAACCTAATTCCATCATTTGTCATCTAGACCTAAGGGGCCTTGGAATTTCCAAAAGGGTGGACCCCCTCCATTAAAATATATATAAATTATATTTTTTGTACGTAAACATAGGTGTCCTATTTATAGAAGGGAATCTAGGTTGTTGACGGATTTTTGATGAGTTACCATTATTGGCCATGTGGCACATTGTACAAGAGACAAGTAGTTAGATTGATAATATTTTGTGACTTCTAGAATAGGGACAAATGTATATTTTCAAGAGGAATGTTAGTTACAACCTCCATGATACAATATAGATATTTTTCTTAGATAAAGGTAGGTATGATGAGCTAAAGTCAGAAGGGGTCTAATATAGTAGAGCATATAGTAAAGATAGTTGAAAGAGGCAAGGACTAAGAGAGAGTAAATGGACCAATTATAGTGTAATCAGGCTAGAGATGTATAGACCCTATGTTAATAGAAATTACATGATATTATCCTCCATAATGTTGTACATTTGATATCTGTGTATGTGTGTATGAGTCCCCTATGCCTAATGTGTTTATGAATTAATTATGCAGTAGGGTATGACAAGGTCAACTATCCTGGTTGTAATATGTTATGAACAAATGAGAAATTTGTGATTTTCATGAAGCAACCTATGCATAGATTAATAAAAATGCATTGATCACTTTGTCTAGAAGTTACTAGAGTCATAATGGTGGCACGAGTGCAGCCGTTATTGACAAACATTCAAAACCAGACACAATCTCTTCTAATTCAAGCTAGACCCCTTCTTCACTTATCCATGGAGTATCGCTCATCTATCTCTAATTTATCTATTCCACTAACCTAGCAGAACCGCTAAAAAAATTCCCCCAACAGGATGATCTTTATAAATCCGCTAAACCTCCACAAAATCACAATTGCAATACTATTTGGCAAGGTTTACTTACTTTTGACTAAGCGATGTGAGATTGATCTCACCAAAGTGATCCAATGGTCACAGTCTCGTTGCTCAAACAATACGTGCGGCCTTTAACTGACCATACGAACCCGATGAGGTTTATAAACACTCAGCCTATATAAGTTTGAGTCCGGCTTTTCACACGTGCTTAATTCCTTAGGACAGACCCGATGGGGTTTATAGACTGTAATATAGTCAATTGCGGGTCCGGTTCAGGAGTTAACATTTACCCAGTTCTATAGCCGATATCCGTCAGATAACGATGGCCACTGGGTCCTCCAGCTTCCAGACTTCTAATTAACCAACTAGTTAACACTAGGCTAACCCTGTTGTGGACTCTTTGTAAGATGTTGAAGTTAATATCAACGGCTTAGGATGAATGCAGTGTTTCAAGCTCGATCGAGGAACCCATATACCTTCAAACTCCACAGTTCATAATACACATGATAAGAGAATTAAACTCGATTACACAATACTAGAACATTTTAGAATTAAACAGGAAATTCAACAAAACACAGTGAAATTTATAGAGGGATGCAACACCTCCAGGATTGACCAAATCTACATAGAAATATACAGAGAGATATTTTCTGCAACTAAATCTTATATCTGGCAAACAAGTCGAATCAATCAAAAATCCCCTTATTATGATCTGGAACTTACATAAGTAGTGTTTCAATTAACAACCAAGTCCTAAATCAAAGGACCAAACCAACTAATCCTATCTAATCTGCATGATATTCTCCTAGAGAATCTCCACTACATCTAACTACTTGAATTTATTACATGATAATCTATATCCTAGATTCTAGTCTAAATCCTATCTAGTAGGCTTTGAAAATTGACAGTTAAAGGACCCCACTCCTTTGCTTGTAACTTTTTTTGGATTTTTGGAATAATACGAAGGTTTTTTCCTTTAAGCCTCATGCTCTTCCATCAAACTCTTGAGGAAAAAAATCTTCATGGGCTCCTATCCATGAGCTCTTCTACAGAATTGCTCAATTTATGTAGTGTAGCATCTGTTACCCAGGTGGCTTCAACAATTGGTTGATCTTTCCACTTGACCAAATACTGAAAATACTCCTATCCCCTTGTCTTCTTCAATAATTTCTTGTCCAAAATCCTCTCTGGATGCAATTCCTTTGTTGTAGGTAGTTGTTTTGCCCAATCAATTTCTTCTTTTTCTTAGTCTTCTACCGTGTCATCTGCATTTTCACCTTCATACCTGTACAAATCAACAACATTGAAAATTGGAGATATTCCAATATTAGAGGGTAATTCAATTTCATATCCATTTGCAGAAAATTTCCTCAATACTTTGCATGGGCCAATTTTCTTGAGCTTTAATCTGTTATATTCCCCTTTTGGAAATCTTTCCTTTCTCAAGTGCGCTAGAACCAAATCTCCAACTTCAAAGTTAACTTCTCTCATTCTCAAGTCTGCTCTGCTTTTGTACTTTATGTTGTTGTCCTGTAAATGTTGTTTTATATGTTCATGTATTGCTTGCATTTCTGAAGCCAATTCTTCCCCTCTAACACTTCTCATCTCAGCATTTCCCATATTTCTTAATTCAGACACTCCCTTGGATGCATTCCATAAACTATGTGGAATGGACTTTGCCATGTACTTCTGTTAGGAGAGTCATTATATGCATATTCAGCCTGTGCCAATACTTGATCCCATTGTTTTGGATGTTCACCTGTAAGACTTATTAGAAGATTACCCAAGCTTATGTTTACAACTTTAGTCTTTCCATCCATCTAAGGATGATAAGTAGTACTGAAACTCAGTTTAGTTCCAAGCTTCTTCCACAATGTCCTCCAAAAATGCCCACCAAATTTGGAGTCTCTATCTGAAACAATACTCTTAGGTAATCCATGGAATCTTACTATCTCTTTAAAAAACAGATTTGGAATGTGAGTAGCATCACTAGTTTTATAACATGGAATAAAATGTGCCATTTTTGAAAATCTGTCAACTACAACATAAATTGAATCATTTCCTCTTTGAGTCTTTGTCAAGCCTAAAACAAAATCCATGCTTACCATATCCCAAGGTCTATCTGGAATAAGCAATGGAACATATAACCCTTTGTTTTGGCTTCTTCCTTTTGCATACTGACAGAATTTACAATTTTTCACATACTTTTCCACTTCAATCCTCATCTTCAGCCATAAATAAAACTTGTTCAACTGCTCATAAGTCTTATCTACACCAAAATGTCTTGCAAGTCCACCACTGTGTTTCTCCTTGATTAAATTTTCTCTCATAGAACAATTTGGTATGCACAACTGATTTCTTTTAAACAACAAACCATCTTGCAAGGAATAATCAAGCCACTTACTTCTGTCTAATAAAACAGGATTTTTACAAGCTTCAAATGCCTCTTTAAAATCTAAGTCTTTTTCATACAATTCCTTAAGAAAATCAAAACCCAACACTTGAATTTGACTTTCTTGAAGTAGTATGTTTCTTCTACTTAAGGCATCTGCTACTTTATTTGATTGGCCATTTATATGCTTCAAGACAAAATTAAAACCTTGAAGATACTCTACCCATTTGGCATGTTTCTGGTTAAGCTTTGGTTGTTGCATAATGTACTGCAATGCATGGTTGTTTGAATAAAGTATAAACTCTTTAGACATCAGGTAATGTCTCCACTTCTTCAATGACTGCACAACTGCATAAAACTCTTTATCATAAGAAGAATACTTCTTCTTTGACTCATTCAGTTTCTCACTGAAATAAGCTACAGGTTTGTCCTCCTGACTTAAAACACCTCCAATGGCTTCTCCACTGGCATCACATTTCACTTGGAAAGGTTTATTAAAATCAAGAAAAATCAAAATATGTTTCTCAGTGATATTTCTGTTCAATAGCTGGAAGCTCCTTTCTGCTTCAGCAGTCCACTTAAATGGTTGTCTATATTTCTTTCTAGTGTCGATAATAGAAGCATTGATCTTACTAGTATTTCTTATGAATTTTCTATAAAAACTAGCAAGACCATGAAAACTTCTTACCTCAAAAACACTTTTTGGCGAAGGCCACTCTGTGATCACCTTGATCTTCTCTATATCCATCTTTAATCCATCAGCAGAAACAACAAAACCCAAATACACCAATTCTTCCTTCATGAATGAACACTTCTTTAAATTTAGTAGTAGCTTCTCTTGTTGCAACCTTTGTAAGCCATAATTCAAATGTCTCATGTGTTCCACCTTAGACCCACTGTAAACTAATATATCGTCCAGATATACTATTACAAATTTACCAATAAATTCCTTCAAAACTTCATTCATAAGCCTCATGAATGTACTAGGTGCATTTGACAACCCAAAAGGCATTACCATCCATTCATACAACCCTTCATTTGTTTTAAAAGCAATTTTCCATTCATCCCCTTCTCTAATCCTTATTTGATGATACCCACTCTTTAAATCTAGCTTTGTAAAATATCTTGCTCCACTCAGACAATCCATCAAATCTTCAATTCTAGGTAAAGGAAATATGTACCTGATGGTTATTTTATTGATTTCTCTTGAATCAGTGCACATTCTCCAGCCTCCATCTTTCTTTGGGCTCAACACTGTTGGCACTGCACAAGGACTCAAGCTCTCTCTAATCAGTCCTTTATCTAACAGTTCTTGCACCTATTTTCTAACTTCTTCATTCTCTGTGGGAGTCATCCTATAAGCTTCGTTGTTTGGTAGATTTGTTCCTGGAATCAAATCTATATGATGACTAATTTTTCTAGTGGGTGGTAACTCATTAGGCAAGTCATCTACAATGATATCACAATAATTATCCAGCATCTCTTGAATCTCAATTGGTAAATCAGAAACTTTTGTGGAAGTAATTATTACCTTAGGTTTACAAACCAATGCAAAACTTACCACATCTTCCTCCATCTGTTGTAAGTATTCCTTTCCACTCAGCAAAAGGGTCTTTGCTTCATGTTTCTTCGATGTATCTTCTTCTTCTATTGGCAACAATGTATGATTGACACCATCTTTGCTGAATTTGTAGGTGTTCTTCTTTCCATCATGCATAGCTCCTCTATCATACTACCATGGTCTACCCAACAATATATGACACACATCCATAGGCATCACATCACACAAAATTTTATCTTTATACTTGCCCAACTGCAAGTCCACTTCACATTGTTCATTTACTAACAATTGATGTCCCTTTTGTAACCATGATACCTTGTAAGGTGTTGGATGTTTCTTTGTTTTCAATTTCAATTTCTCCACCACTTCTATAGAGACCAAATTATCAGTGCCTCCACTATCAATTATCATCTAGCATCATTTCCCTTGAACCTTGCACATAGTCCTGAACAAGGTCTTCCTTTGTGTTGGTTCAACAATTTCCTTTTCTGGCTTTAGCAATATTTTGTTAACTACCAAAGATTCTCCTCTCTCTAGTACATTTTCTTCTTCTGCCACCGTTGCTACTTCCTCTTCAGTCTGTGAAACAATTGCATTTCTATGAGGTATTCCTGTATTTTCTGGGCACTCATAAGCTCAGTGTCCCAGCTTGTTACATTTGTAACATCTAATTTCTCTTCCTCTACCTCTGCCTCCTCTTCCTCTGCAAAAACTCCCTCTACCACTTGCATCACCTCCTGTGGGTGTATGGTGACTTGAGTTGCTGCTAGCTCCATCTCCAGGTGTTGTAGATCTTCCTCTACCACCTTGTCTTCCCCTTCCTCGGAAAGTACCTCTATTTCTGGTAGATTGTTTCCTCAAGAGCTTTTCTTTGGCTTTCAGTACCATTTGATAAGCCTCTTCCACTGTTTTAGGAGACAGTACGCTTATCTCATCTTGAATGTCCATTCTAAGGCCATTCACATATCTAGCAACTTTCTCATCTATATCTTGGACTTGTCCTGCTCTTATACTCACTTTGTAGAATTCCTCTGTGTATTCCTTTATTGTCATAGACCTCTGTCTAAGATTTTGCATCTGTCTGAATAATGTTTGCTAATAGTTACTTGGCAGAAACTTACTTTTCAGTTTTTCCACCATTATGTTCCAATTCTTAATCGGTTTCTTTCTAAGT
Organism: Pinus tabuliformis; assembly: GCA_031772625.1. Lineage (NCBI taxonomy): Eukaryota > Viridiplantae > Streptophyta > Pinopsida > Pinales > Pinaceae > Pinus > Pinus tabuliformis. The sequence goes on along the minus strand of CM062804.1, from coordinate 1,208,810,347 downwards.
CTTCTTCTTTTTTCCTGCACTCCATCACACCAAAGTGCTAGATATCCTTTCAACTTTGTGACAACAAACTTTACCTTATTTTCATCCTTTGTTTCTTCATGATCGAAGAATTTCTCCATGTCATTAATCCAGTCTATCAGCTCCTCAGGATTTAATCCTCCTGCATAAATTGAAACTTTAGTTTTGGGTCTAGATGTGGATCTCAACGCTGACAGAAAGAATCTCATCTCAGGAGTAACTTCTACAGGTTGCTCCTCTTCTGTGGCCTCCACTTCAGCATCACTGACGTCTACGACATCTGAATCTCTCCCTGTTTCCATTGCTTCTAATCTAGCCTGCATCTGTTGCATAGCTTCCATCATTTCAGCTTTTGCAAAAGGCCTTCCTCTTCTACCACGTCCTCTTCCAACTCTGAAATCCATTGTGGATTTTCTTCTCTGACCCCTGAGATCATGTTCAGTGTCTTTAAGTGGCTCTGATACCAAAAATGGTGGCACGGGTGCAGGCGTTATTGACAAACATTCAAAATTAGACACAATCTCTTCTAATTCAGGTTGGACCCCTTCTTCGCTTACCCGTGGAGTATCGCTCATCTATCTATAAGTTATCTATTCCACTAACCTAGTAGAACCGCCAAAAAAATTCCCCCAACAGGATGATCTTTATAAATCTGCTAAACCTCTGTAAAATCACAATCACAATACTATTTGGCAAGGTTTACTTACTTTTGACTAAGCGATGTGAGCTTGATCTCACCAAAGTGATCCAACGGTCACTGTCTCATCGCTCAAACAATCTGCGCGGCCTTTAACCCACCATACAGACCCAATGAGGTTTATAAACACTCGGCCTATAGAAGTTCGGGTCTGGCTTTTCCCACGTGCTTAATTCCTTAGGAAGGACCTGATTGGGTTTATAGACTGTAATATAGTCAATGTCAGGTCCAATTCAGGAGTTAACATTCGCCTAGTTCTATAGCCGATATTCGTCGGATAACGATGGCCACTAGGTCCTCCGACTTCCGGACTTCTAATAAACCAACGAGTTAACACCAGGCTAACCCAACTGTGGACTGTTCGTAAGACGTTGAAGTTAATATCAATGGCTTAGGATGAATTCAGTCTTTCAAGTCCGATCGAGGAACCTGTATACCTTCAAACTCCACAATTCATAATACACGTGATAAGAGAATTAAACTTGATTACACAATACTCGAACCTTTTGGAATTAAATAGGAAATTCAACAAAACACAATGAGATTTACAGAGGGATGCAACACCCCCTGGATTGACCAAATCTACACAAAAAGATACTTAGAGATATTTTCTGCAGCTAAATCTTATATCTGGAAAACAAGCTGAATCAGTCAAAAATCCCCTTATTATGATCCGGAACTTACATAAGTAGTGTTTCAATTAACAACCAGGTCCTAAATCAAAGGACCAAACCAATTAATCCTATCTAATCTGCATGATATTCTCCTTGAGAATCTCCACTACATCTAACTACTTAAATTTATTACATGATAATCTATATCCTAGATTCTAGTCTAAATCCTATCTAGAAAGCTTTGAAAATTGATAGCTAAAGGACCCCACTCCTTTACTTGTAAATTTTTTTGGATTTTTGTAATAATATGAAGGTTTTTGCCTTTAAGCCTCATGCGCCTGCATCACATAAGGACCCCTGCTAAGAGGTTGAATAGTCGTAGAGGTCGTGATTGCTACAAAATCCTTTACATTAAGGAATTTTTATATTTAGGCCAAAAACGAAATGCAACCATAATAAAATAATTGGATCCTGAATTTGGAAAGTGCATGAGTATCGAGGAGTGATGGCTCACATCTAGTTTGAAGAAACCACATCCATCTCATGGAGTATCTAGTAGTGGAAAATATTGTGAAGCGGCGTCAAATGTCGAATTCCCATATCTCGAGATTTAAAGTTGTGAGGTGAATACATTCGACATAGGTACTTCACTAGGACATGAAATAGTTATATGGGTGGATAATTTATCTGACTATGAATGAGAGCAAGGCAAGGTGTGACCCCCATATGGGTGAATCGTCAGACACTTAAACCAACATCTGGGCCAAGGAATGATATTCAAGCAAATAGGAAAACATATGGAAAACTAAGGGTTACCTGAACCATGGTGCATCCAATCGATTTAGAACAAACAAAAACGAGGAGTCATTTTTCTATGAGTGGTTTCCAGTTTTAGATCCCCTCCTTGTTAAACTATAGAAAACTAGGGGGCCACTGGATAAAGTTGGGTTGTATATCGAGCCTTTCCAACTATTTTATAATCGGTAGTCATTTTCTCATTAAGTGGGGGCCCACGATGGGATTTTTGATGCCATACTACCAACCCTTTTTGTTACGTCATGGTAGACCTGGGGGTTCTAAAGTGAATGTGGGTCGTAGATCTAGCCACATCATGATCCTATCATCTGAAGTAACTCACCTAATAGCAAAGGGTAGATCTGGTAGCAGTGGGTGATTACAATTACCTAATAGCTCCAAAATATGAGAATGTTATAATTATTTATAGTCACTTCCTTCACCGCATTGGTAAGAATATTGGGTCATAATCACTAATGAGTTATAGGTCGCGATTAGTGGGTAATATCTTTCATTAACAGACCTGACAGATTGAAGTTTTCTCAAAAAGTGTCATCCATTCTTCAGATTTTTGGAATTGTGAAAGCTCTTGGAAGTTTCTTAAACTAAAAAAATCGATGTGAGAGGGTATCCTTCGATCTGAGAACTAGTACTAGTGTCGTGAGTTAATGGCCCTAGAGATGGAAAATTTTCACAACACTTGTAGTGAAGTTTGAGGATGATATTTTGTATGAGGATTAATATAGAACTGCAGTTGTATTGTCTACTCCATGGTGTTGGTACTATCATTCATTTAGTTGTTTGTCCAATACCTTTTAGCATGAGTAGCTTAGTTATGTGTAACTAGATGTCTTTTATATATTCATGTATTAGTTATCAAGGTTGTATGTTGTGATTATGCTTGTCTCTTCTATGTGTAGGACTTGATCTGGAGCCGGCTCAGGGGACTTCCACCTAGCTGCATTGCGCTCTCCAGCAAATCTACATAGAGGCTTGAGGTAATCAATCTGTTTTGCTTTGATAGTTAGTTATTGTTTATGGACATGCATGTAACTTTGTGACAGCTACAGATAATCTTACAGTCTGCCAAAGGTCTCAGAAAGACCTTTGAAGGTATCTCCATTCTCCATACATTGTGCATTTTATCCTATAGCAGAGAACTAGTACTAGTGTCGTGAGTTAATGGCCCTAGAGATGGAAAATTTTCACAGCACTTGTAGTGAATTTTGAGGATAATATTTTTTATCAGGATCGAGATATTGAGGTGGTAGTTTGATTTCTCAAAGTTTGAGATAATGTGGATATGGGATGAGATTCAAGAAGTGTTTTTCTTTATGCCCTATGGTTTGACTTTAGTTCCTAAAGAGGGTTTTATGCATGTTGTTGGAGTAACACCTAGAGCTAGTGCCAAGTAAAACATGGGGTTTTTTGGTTTGCAACTCTTGTATAAGGTTAAGAAGAAAATAGAGAAATTTTAAGGTCTAAAATGGGACTCCTAAGGAATATTATAAAATAATAGTGGAAATAATAAAATAATATTAGATTACATCATCTAATTTTAGAGGGGGAAAAGCAAAAAACTGCCTTTCCGACTCATATTTTTAAATTACCTTCTTATGATTTTACTCAAATTTTGACCTGGATCACTTTTGGATGTGAAATTTAATTCCTCATTCAAGGAGTACCCATGTTTCATAATTTTGACGGGCCCTACTACACGAAAAATGAGAAATACATGAAAAAAATGTGATTGCAATCACGGTTTTAATGTATTTTTCATTTTTCATGTAGTAGTGTCCATCGAAAGTATGCAACATGGGTAATCATTGGATTATGAATTAAATACCACTTCCAACAAGTTCTCCCTCTCGAAATTTGAGTAACAACATAGGGAGATAAGTTGAAAATACGAGTTGAAAAAGTTGTTTTTTTTTATCTTTTCATCTTTTTATTTTTTTACTCCAAAAATGGTGAATCATCCCCCATGGTTGATATTGTCATATTGAATCCTATTGGTTCTTATAAAGTATATTTTTGCTGTAAACTTTTGTTTTGAGGCCCATTTTTTACCTCAATATTTCTTTGATGGTGCTAACAATGATGTACTACTGAACAAGATTGATCCATAGTCTTGATTGATTGGAAGAATTTACTTGGGCCGCCAGTAAATGTCAGTATAATGGATGCAGTTTCCATCAATTGCGATCATGGGAATAACTAAAAACTACTCCCCCATATGAAACTTAATGTTATGGAACTTCCCTGAATGATTTATAATAGCTCCTTTGCAATGATTACTTTGAATTCTGGTGTTGGATACACAAAGTAATTAAGAAGATTTCCCAGTTTGTAATTGATGAAGTTATGGATACTACGTAAATCAATAACTATGGTTACCTTTTTTATTTTTGATATGCCCTTCTATCTTAAGGGTTTGTGGAGTACTAATGTTGGCCAGTGCATGAAAAAATATTGTTGGAGTAGTCTCTTCTAACTTTATATCTTGTGAAGTTTCTACTTCTTGATCTTCTTCATATTCACAATTAATGTAGAATAATTTCCTCGTTGCATTTGTGTCCCTTACTATACTTTTTGTCACAATTGAAGCATAGTCCCTTTTCTCTTCTTTAATCCATTTTCTGAGGAGTTAACCATGTTGGTTTGGGAAGGGGGGCATTATTTTCTCTAGTTATTAGTAACCAATTTTCTAGTGCCCATATTTTTACTTCCAATTTCTCTTGCTATATTGAAAGCACGCTCTAGACATTTAGGTTCAAATAAATAGCCCTCATGTTGGACGATTTCCTTTAAGGTTCCCATATAGAGGTCTAACAAATTATCCTTTGAAATATTCTTTACTTTAAGACTCAACTTTTGGAATTGTTAAATGTTCTCTTTAACTGGCCCTTTTTGGAGATTTACCAATTGACTGAAGAACATATTTCTCTTAATGTTCACATAACATGTTATCAATTCCTATATAAAAATGTAACATGATATATATAAGATAATCCATTTTCCTTTCTCAAACCCATTGATACCATACATGTTGATATTGTTTTAAAAACATGGATGCAATATTTATTTTTTGGAAGGATGCCACTTGTTGTAGATCAAAGTATTGCTTCATCCAAAATATCTATGTTACAAGATCATTACCATCAAACTTCCTGATATAAATCTTGGGAATATAGTAGCTCCTTAGTGTTGACTTAAAGCCTTGATTATGTGGATCTTGGACTAAAAATTCATGATTATGGTTCTGTAATTTAATATTTGTGCTCTCCAATTGTGAAATCATACCATCCATATGAGATTGATTCTCAACACGATGCTTCTCCTTATGTTCATGATTTCCTTGTATCTCCACATCCCTTTTATGGAGATTTTTTCATAGAATTTTTTGTAATTAGTTTATTTCTTCCATGATGAATTTTCACATTTCTTCCGTATTTTCACTCATATTCCTTTCCATTTCTCTTTATAACTTTATAAATCCACCTATTTCAACATACCACCATCCATTTTATTAACTTTATTCTTTAATTGACATAACCAAAATTCGAAGTCTTCACTTTCTTCATGATTTATGGATAATTCTTTAGTATATATCATTGGTGTATTAGTTTTCTTAGATGCATGTTAGAAAATAATAATATTACTCCTATTATCACAATTTTCAATAATAATAAAAATTGGGCTCTTCCAATCAACACTTAAGTCACTTGTAAGTTATGTACCTTAATTTGCCAAACATCATAATGGCTAAAATTTTCTTAGTATATCTCCAAGATTTGACACCTTCTAGATTTGAAACTTCGATCTATAATACTTTGATATGTATTTTATGCAATTCCACATGTGTGAATAGAATTTGATGTGCCAAGTGAAATCTATGGAAACTTTTCCAAAACTTGCTTATTTTTTGTCTATTCCCACAACAAAACTTGTATAGCTTGCCATATATCGAATTCTTCAAATATAATTATGAAATTTGTATATGAAGTACTTTTGTGTCCCCTAAAGTCCTTGAATATTTAATAGCTTCAAAAATCCCAGAAAAGAATATATAGAAAAATACCAAGTTTCCCTATTTAAAATTTATTTTAGTATTGTTCAGAAACCCTAACTTCTATAGGGTCTAACTCTGAAAGTATAGTGAAACATATTTTGAAATTTTAACTAGATGTTCCCTAAGATTTATACTTCATATAATCCAACTTTCAATATCTTAAACCTTCTAGAAAGAAAATTATTGTGAAAATAACAAACTGGCTTGTTCAAAATTGATTATAGGAGCATTTAGTAACTCAAAATTTTGTAAAGCATATATATGAAATCATAGAGAACCAAGATATGAAATTTGAACAAAATGTTTATCAATATTTTTCCTCAATATGGTCCATGTTTCACAATCTAAATCCTCCTCAGCACAAATTTCAAACATACTTGTTTGATACTAATTTTAAGAGCATTCAAGAACCCTAACTTCCTTGGAGCATATCTCTAAAAATATAGTGAACAACTATCTAAAATTTGAACCAAATATTACCCGAGATTTCTCCTTATTATTCTCCAAGTTTCACCATCTAAAACATTCTAGAATTTTTTTAATAGAGAATGCGACATTGACCTATTTGAAGTAGCAAAACCATAGGATGGTGAGTTGTGATACCAAAAGTTATGAAACATTTTCCATAAAAATGATAAGAAATTTTAGTCCTCTTTAAGAGATAAATCTCCTTTTATAGTGAATTCAATGTACAAGACAATATTTGATGATTGTATGACTAGATATCCTTAGTATAAATATGGTGTAAAGAGGATACAATTATAATGAAATAGGACTATGAGAGGTTCTAGCATATATATAAATATAGCAATAGAACTGTAATCACTCAACATATAGGTATTAATAAGGGGTTTTAGGGTTAACATGGGGCTTAAAAATCTCATATATTTGTTTGTACTCTATAACAACCAATGGAATTATAGTTTTTGCTAACCTTTGTTGGAAGGACTATATAACAATGAGAATATCTAATATTATATAATCCATGAAACTACCGCCTAACCCATTGATACAAGTCATTAAGGGAGATTTCAACCATTTCATTCTAGATAATCACAAACTGTTAGATATTTATAACTGCATAAATTGATTAGCTTGGTACGAAATAAGCTCTCGATGATGTATTTATACTTTAGTTTGTATATGTTAGTTATAACAAAGGTTCTCATCTAGCCATAGCGGTTGAGAGTTTAAGCCATTGATTAAACCAATAGCTTAATTAGTTGTATTTCTAGCATTAAAGCCTCCTAGAAAGAGGATACTACCTTGATTTGTCAAATTGTAAATATCTTCTTCTAAGCTAAACTTGTATAGAAATTTTTTATTTCGATTGTTTCTCTTATAAATGGTAGACTAATAAGCATAAACTTACTAATTATATATAAATATGCTTAGTATTTATATCTAAAAAAACCATTTATATGTATAGATTGAGAGGGTATTTTTTATGAAGTCAAATATGAGGAGAAATTACTTTTTTTTGTGTAATAAACCATGTCTCCAATCCATCAGTGTTGGGATTCATGTTCCATACTAACCACAATGAAATTCTTTCTATATGAGGGACCTTAGATTCTTCATGTTTCCAAGTTTCAATCAAAAACATAATGTCAATTCCACTCATGATATAACTTAATATATGCTCTTTTCCCCATGGAAAGTTTTGACAATCCCAAGAAAGCATCTGAACTGTCCTAAATTCCCATTTAGTTTTCCTTTTTTTTCTCTATCCTGATAATAGCTTTTTGGTTCCTAATTATCGATAATTTTCCTTCCTTCATGGCTTCTTTTACCATTTAAACTTTATTCCTTAATTCAACTTAGTCTTTTGGAATGAGGACTTCATTTATAAGTGTCGCATGCCCTTTTAAGCTGACAGTTTTATTAAGTCTATCATATCTATGGTGATTAGACCTTCCCTTAACTTGAATCAACCTATCTTTATGTTCAGTTATTTTGCACAAACTCTGCTTTTATGAGATAAGTTGTTTCAATTTGTGACTTATTTTTTAATCGTTCTTTGAGTATGGTCAGCGTGTATTCATCCTTCTATTTTTTTATACCAAAACTTATGAGATTCAATCTATTGTTAAGCTCGTGGCCTAACTCTCTGAACTTGTTCATTTCCTATTTTGTAAATTTCATATCCAATTAATGTCCCTAGGTATGTAGAGCAATATTTTTAATTAGTTTTCTTTCTTGAATATTATTTTTTGGGTTGATTTTGTGTTTTCTATTTCATATAATCTAATATCCATTTTTTACAACTAAACTTATAACCTTAATTAATATCTTTTCTCTCTTTACATCTGAATTTTATATTGTGATGATTTAAATTTATTTTCAAAGATGTTTTCTAAATTTATTTGAACTTTGGGTCCTTTCTCTTCTCTAAAATTTTTTATTTGAAATTTGGGTCCTTTCTCTTCTCTAATTTTTTTGACAATTTTATATATTAAAATAGATTATTTATTGTTACTTTTCTGGTCCTTCCTTAAAAAATATGATATTTATGATAGACTTGGTTATATGGAAAAGCAGGAAATAAATAAAAGTTACATAAGGAACTTGTTGATGGGATCCACACCATAGGATTCACATAATAGTGTTCAAGTGGCAGAAGAAGAAAAAAAAAAAAACAGAATGAGGCTCAAATATACACCACATCATTAATCTAAGATCCACATTTGAATTCAATCCAGTCCATAGGTAGGAAATAGAATCGATCCACATAATTTCATTGTAGAATTCAAAATGGAGTTAACTACCCAAGTAATAGTTCACCTCAGAAGTTCATTTGTGAGAATCCCTAATTGAGCCTATCCACAACAGAAATACCATTGGTATTCAAATGTTCTCCACAACAGTATGTTCGTGGGATAAAGAAATCACATGTAATATACATAATAAATTTGGTACTTTCCCTCTCCTCTAGAGTACCATTCTTATCCATGTATGTGCATGTTTTTCAATAGATATAGATAGATATGTGAAGGGAAATATGGAGGGTTGATAAAGAATATAGAAGAGAATAGATTCAAAAATTCATTATCAAGTTTAAATATCGAGGAAATTAAGGCAAGACAACTATTAAGCACTATGCAGTAAGCCAATCATTAGTTCATAGACCTTACTTCTTGTTTGTTGGATATCACTTTATTTTCATCCAATATACAATAAACCAAACATTGGCTTATTACATGATGATTAATATTTACCCTAAGGGTGTTAGGGTGGTTCACGTAAACTTGACTCGGTGAAGTTACATACAGTTTTCTAGCTCCACATTTATGAGAACCCATGATATTCATGTGGAATATAGCTTATTTAAGGCAGAAAGATTCTGGGTAAATTTGTCCTTCTGACTAGTGGAATCCCAACAGCAATATTGTTAGACACGACCATTTCTCTTGGTGTTTTGTGATCCTAACAACTAGTATCAAATCTTGGTGAATATCAAAGTTAAAATGCTAGCCAAAGTGAATAACCTCAGCACCACTAGATTGAGGTGTGTGATTTGTAGAGGCAAGAAAATGATCACGGTTGGTCCAGAAAGAGGGAGGTAAATGTGCAACAGTTTCAATAGTAACAGAAAAAGGTAGGTCAAGACATGGATCAATAAATCTAGAGATATAGCGAGAGTGTGATTGTACAGATAACAGAAAGAATGAAGATGGAATTAACGATTTGAAATTTAGTGGAGGAGTCAAATTGTAATGAGAGTTTCAGTGATGTGTGAACACCCTAAGGGTTTTTTGCCCAAGTTATGAAATCCTTCCATAAGTAGGTGTATTTTCCCAAAAAGTTGTAAGACCTGTTATTCAAGAATATATGTTGCACATGATCACATGTTGTTGTAAGCCTTTTAGGTTTTGATTAGGTATACATGTAGTGTAATTGTGCATAGAGTTATCAAATTCTGGAACATACCATGGCAGGTGTACTAGTGTCCTAGCTTGGGTGGGGTGTAGGGCAAGTAATGTGAGAATGTGAGATGGTTAATGAACCATGTACGTGGAAATGTATCCTAGATAACTCAGGGCTACAACAACCACTTTCCCATGTATTTTAGTAGATGGTAACTTTTTTATATGAACTTCAACGGAAATTGATTGGGACAAGGTTAATCTACTCAAGTTTAGTTTAAGGGAAGGACTATTAGGGTGGTTTGGGTAAACTTGACTCAATCAAATTACCATGTTTTTCGAGCTCCACGTTTATGAGAACCCATGGTATTGACCCATGATATTCATGTGGAATATAAATTTGTTCTAGTAACTAGTGGGATCTCAACAACCGCATCTTCATACACCAGTATTTTTGTAGAGAATAGTCTAAAGAGCCCACAAATTAGCCCAAAAATAATGGAAATTCTGGCAAGATTATGACAAAATTGGGCAGGAATTTTTAAAAACCTTGGTTACAACTGCCAAACTTTGGGATTTTCGATGCCCTAGGGGTTCTTGATGGTGCTGAATCCATTTCCACCATCAAAAAAATGATTCAAACACTCCAACATTCTGATTTTTTGAAAAAAAACCACAGGATTCGTGTAATAAATTTGTTGTTCTATCCAGACAAATAATCTTCCATCCAGATGAATTTGTGGCATAAGTAGACAACATCTTTCTCAATATTTTGTTATCCTAATATTTATCACCTCAGTTTGATGCACCATAAAATTTCATAAATGAGAAACCTAATGGAACCGATTAGTAACTCATCACAGGTGTTCAAACGTCCACTGCAGCCATACATCCTGGGGCACGAAAGTAATAACATAGATTTGATATGCTCAGATGTTATTACCATAGAAGTCAACATGCTCAGATGGTTTTACCGTAGAAATCATACCTGAAAGTTCATATTTCACATTCAAACTTGAATAGATATTGATAACTATAGTTTTAAAAAATGCTTGTATACAATTAAGCTAAACATTTTCCTTCTTAGCAATATATGGTAATAAAAATCAAAGCCAATACTATGTAGTTTATATATACTCATCATTGGCATGGTGATAAAAAATTTTAGAAAGTTCTCTCCATAGTTATATCCAAACCCCGCAAAGAATCTAGACCTGTGCATGAATGGTCTTAATTTTCATAATATTAAGTCTAAATTAGACACCCACCTTTTCAAGATCTTATTAGTCCCTACCTATGGCAACGCAGGGACTATAGCATTCGCTAGAGTGTTGACTTGCTATTAATTCTTCCATTGACTGTAAATTTTCAGTGTTTAACCAAATTTTACTGTCCCCAGTTTGGATGCAAGAAACTTTAACCAAACTTTAGAATTTACCCTCTTATTACAAGTTTCTCTTGTCCCGATGTGATTTTAGTGAGGGTAAGTTATTTTATGCTAAGGTTTTCAAAACAAAGTTGAAGCAAGTGATTTTATGCATCGAGCAAGTTATTTTATGCAAAGTTTTTCAAGTGCTCTTGCGCCAATGTGATGATTTTAGTGAGGGTAAGTTATTTTATCCAAAGGTTCAAAACAAAGGTTGAGCAAGTGATTTTATGCATCAGGAAAGTTATTTTATGCAAAGATTTTCAAACTTATCCAACTTACACTCGTCGTCGTTGAGTTTACAGTTGTCGCCATCTCTCTTCATTCCACCACCCTCCTTCCCCTCATGCCATTCTCCATTCCAATGCATTATCCATTACATTGAAGAGAAATTGTTCATCCACTCTTCATTCCCAAAGATTAAGGTGTTTCAGGAAGGACCACAGTTATTGCAAAGGCTTATGGAGAAATTTTTGTGGTTTAGGTGGGGTAGTTCACTTGCAGGATAGAGAAATTATGGGTTCCACTTATGAGATAGTGATTCTAGTGGGTAAAAGCTAATATGTTGTTGGGTATTGGAGCAACGAAACTCATATTTCAAGACAACATGTGTACAAGCTACCATGTTATTGGGTATTGGAGCAACGAGACTCATCTTTCCAGACAACATCCAAAGATGGTTGGAACAACGAAACTCAGCTTTCCAGACAACAACCCTATTTTGCAAGATCACCATCTCACCACAATAATATATCCATTACCATATGAAATCACTCCCTCTATGTACATCCATATGTCTTTCAAGTCTATCTAAAGGTATATAATACTTTTAACTTTCCTAGAGTCTATATTACCAGATATGAAGTCAACATTCATTGATGTATTTGTGGTATTTTTCTAAAAGAAAAATTATTCCAATTTCAGCCGCCAGATCAAAGGTATCAACTATAGCTGAGTTGGTTTCAACATACATATTGAAAGGGCCTCAAGTTATCAAACTGCAAGGAATTTCACATTTTAATTTAGCTAGATCGATCACACTATATATTTATTCGGGAAGACACATCCATGGGAAGGGGTAAAAGGGGAGTGTTTCAAATTGTCAATTTTCTCTCGTTCCCACTGAGATAGGTAGCGAACCTGAAGTGATGAGTTTGGGACGGGTTGGCTAGCTAGTCTTGTCGCTAGCGTGAACTGTGATGCTTGGGATGAATGGATCAGGGGGTTTGGAGAAGCTGGTAGAGCATATCATATAACATAGATAAGGAAGGCATGTAGTTTAATTATCTAAATAGAGAGACTTCGCTGGGAAAGTGTGGAATTTTTTTTATAATTACACTCGGTTTGTGATTGGAATAAAGTGCAAAGATGGGATTGCTTTTATATGTTTTCTTGCATGTCTTATTTTCATTTCTTTATGTCCTTTTTTTCCAAAGAGAAAAGAGAAAAAACAACTTGGATTTTATTTGTTTTTTTAAAGAAAAGAGGTTACATTTGCAGAAATCTAAAGTCCAAGAAAATCTGAATACTCCAGAGGAAGATTCCAAACCAAAAACCTCTGAAATCTAAAATATGCTAGACAATTGTAGTGCCAATACAGTCCAACGAAAAGATGTTTTACAAACCTCATTAATGTTGATGACACTCTAACACATGTTAGTCTTTCATTATCCATCTCTTTTGAAATTTTTGGAAAAAAGTATTCAAATAAAATATTAAGATTGGTCATCTCTTATGACATCCATTAGTTGTACAATTATGACATATTTCCATATTAACTGATGCCACCTGAAGCTATAGCAATAGGCCTTATTATGACATATTGCCATAGTAACTAATGCCACCTAAAGCTATAGCAATAGGCATTTGGTTTATGGGAGAGAAGTAAAATCAGTCTATTGTTCTACCTAGACCCAGTTCAAACCCATTATAAATGGTTCATGCACATTTTTCTTTGTTTTCTAGTGGAATGATAAAAACATTGTTCTAGGTCTGAAATACATCATTTTTAGTCTGAATTGAATGTACTAGCTTGATCAACTATAGCATCCTCCTTCATTGTGTTGCTAATTTCACAAAACTCAATTCAATCTTCTTTTTTGCATCTGGTGAGTGGTTCTAGTTCTTTGACTTGCAATAAGGATACAATTTAGCTCCAGAAACTGCGAGTCCTTTCTATTCACCTTTAAACTTTGAAACATTGCAATCTTGAATACAATTTAGCTCCTGAAACTGTTAGTCATTCCTATTCACCTTTAATCTTATGAAACATTCCACTAGTCGAATATGCCAAACGATCATTTTCTATTGAAATATTCTAAGTAATGACTATTATTCTTGGTTTTTCTTAGACCCAGAGCCGACAGGGGCTACCGTTGTTGTAGCCCTTGTTAATTTTAGAATATGTATTCCTTTACTTCGACATTAAAAGCTTTGAAAATATTTGGGAATGCTTGATATTCACATTGTGATAGTGGTGCGCACTATGTAAATGAAAGTTTATTTGTGCTATAAATTTCGCTACATCATCATGTTGTTAATCATAATTGAATGGCTTTAACTTAATTATAAAATAAGCATATGGAACTGCAAGGACTATAGAATTTTCTAGAGTGTTGACTTCCTATTAATTCTTTTGTTGACTGTAAATTTTCAGTGCTTAACAAAAGTTTATTGTCCCCAATTTGGATGCAAGAAACTTTAACCAAATTTTAGAATTTACCCTCTTATTACAAGCGTCTCTTGCCCCAATGTGATTTTAGTGAGGGTAAGTTATTTTATCCTAAGGTTTTCATAACAAAGGTGAAGCAAGTGATTTATGCATCGGGCAAGTTATTTTATGCAATGTTTTTCAAGCGCTCTTGCCCCGATGTGATGATTTCAGTGAGGGTAAGTTAATTTATCCAAAGGTTAAAAACAAAGGTGGAACAAGTGATTTTATGCATCGGAAAAGTTATTTTATGCAAAATTTTTCAAACTTATCCAACTTACACACGTCACAGTTGAGTTTACAGCTATCGCCATCTCTCTCCATTCCATATCTTCATTCCACCACCCTCCTGCCCCTCTTTCCATTCTCCATTACATTGAAGATAAATGGTTCATCCACTCTTCATTCCCAAAGATTAAGGTGTTTCAGGAAGGACCACAGTTATTGCAGAGGCTTATGGAGAAATTTTTGGGGTTTAAGTGGGGTAGTTCACTTGCACGATAGAGAAATATGGGTTCCACTTATGAGATAGCGATTCTGGTCGGTAAAATCTAATATGTTATTGGGTATTGGAGCAACGAAACTCATCTTTCCAGGCAACATGTGTAAAAGCTACCATGTTATTGGGTATTGGAGCAATGAAACTCATCTTTCCAGACAACATCTAAAGATGGTTGGAACAACGAAACTCAACTTTCCAGACAACAACCCTCTTTCGCAAGACCACCATCTGACCATAATAATATATGCATTTCCATATGAAATCATTCCCTACCATGTACATCCCTATGTCTTTCAAATCTATCTGAAGGTATATAACACTTTTAACTTTGCTAGTCTATATTACCGGAAATGAAGTTAATATTCATTGATGTATTTGTGGTATTGTTCTTAAAGAAAAATTATTCCAATTTCAGCCGCCGGATCGAAGGTATCAACTATAGTTGAGGTGGTTTCAACAGTTCTAAATATTGAAAGGGCCTCGAGTTGTCAAACTGCAAGGAATTTCACATTTTAATTTAGCTAGATCGATGGAAGAGCCATCCATGCGAAGGGGTAAAAGGGGAGTCAATTTTCTCCCGTCCCCATTGAGATAGGTAACGAGCCTGAAGTGATGAGTTGGAGACAGGTTGGCTAGATGGTCTTGTCGCCAGCGTGAACTGCGATGCTTGGGATGAATGGATCACGGGGTTCGGAGAAGCGGGTAAAGCGTATCATATAACGTAGATAAGGAAGGCATGTAGTTTAATTAGCTAAATAGAGATACTTCACAGGGAAAGTAAGGAATGTTTTTTATAATTACACTCGGTTTGTGATTGGAATAAAGTGCAAAGATGGGATTGATTTTATATGTTTTCTTGCATGTCTTATTTTCATTTCTTTATGTCCTTTTTTTCCCAAAGAGAAAAGAGAAAAAACAACTTGGCTTTTATTTATTTACTTTAAAGAAAAGAGGTTACATTTGCAGAAATCTAAAGTCCGAGAAAATCTGAATACTCCAAAGGAAAGATTCCAAACCAAAAACCTCTGAAATCTAAAATATGTTAGACAATTGCAGTGCCAATATAGTCCAATGGAAAGATGATTTACAAACCTCATTAATGTTGATGACACTCTAACACCTGTTAGTTTTTCATTATCCATCTCTTTTGAAATTTCTCGAAAAAAGTATTCAAATAAAATCTTGAGTCTGGTCATCTCTTATGACATCCATTAGTTGTACAATTATGACATATTTCCATATTAACTGATGCCACCTGAAGCTATAGCAATATGCCTTATTATGACATATTGCCATAGTAACTGATGCCACCTGAAGCTATAGCAATAGGCATTTGGTTTATGGGAGAGAAGTAAAATCAGTCTATTGTCAAACCCATTATAAATGGTTCATGCACATTTTTCTTTGTTTTCGAGTGGAATGATAAAAACATGGTTCTAGGTCTGAAATAGAGCATTTCTACCCTGAATTGAATGTACTAGCTTCATCCACTATAGCACCCTCCATTACTAATTTCACAAAATTCAATTCAATCTTCTTTTTTGCAGCTAGTGAGTGGTTCTAGTCCTTTGACTTGCAATAAGGATACAATTTAGCTCCAAAAACTTCTAGTCCTTTCTATTCACCTTTAAACTTAGAAACATTGCAATCTTGAATACAATTTAGCACCTTTAAACTTAGAAACATTGCAATCTTGAATACAATTTAGCACCTGAAACTGCTAGTCATTTCTATTCACCTTTAAGCTTATGAAACATTCCACTATTCGAATATGCCAAACGATCGTTTTCCATATATCGAAATATTCTAAGTAATGACTATTATTCTTGGTTTTTCTTAGACCGAGAGCCGGCAGGAACTACCGCTGCTGCAGCCCTTGTTAATTTTAGAATCTGTACTCCTTTACTCCGACATTAAAAGCTTTGAAAATCTTTGGGAATGCTTGATATTCACACTGTGATAGTGGTGCGCACTTTGTAAATGAAACTGTATTTGAGCTATAAAGTTCGCTACATCATCATGTTGTTAATCATAATTGAATGGCTTTAACTTAATTATAAAATAAAAAATAGAATTTAGTAAATATGTATAGTTTAAAAATATTACATTTTAACTTATAGTTGAACATATTTCTTTATAATACACCATTAATTACCTTAATCATGTATGATATTGTTTAGCATAAAAATCATACGACATAAACCTGTATAATGCTGGTCACCAACATAATCATTTTGAACGTATCACCCGCAGGCTTAGCGGGAACATTTCCCCTTTGATTAGATTTAAAGACACCTTTAATGTCCAATGTTTCGCTTCAACTGGCCGACAATTTCAGTGGAATCAAATCAAAGAAGACCAAGTTTATTTCAGGGTTGCTTGCTAGGTAATCTTTTGAGCGAGCGGTTGTGCATGTGTGGAAGCAGTCGGACCCTTCTGTCTCCCTGCTTTGCTACTGAATCCAATCCACTTCAAATTTCCATTCAATTAATGAAATCCACACACCCCATTCCAGCCATGTAGGTTCCTCACGTTGTACGATTCTCGCTAGTTGCTACGCTGTCTGTCTGTACGAGAATGAACCGAGCAAACTGACTTCCTGCCCCACTTATTTGCTGAGAGTGCCGCAGAGCTTAGAATACACGCACGAAGAACAGGAATGCTCCCCTAGCCGGGAACTGCAGAGTAGACAGACGAAGACGGTTCGCCATGTAATGTTAATTAGCTGAAGAAGTGTTAGATTGTTAGTGGCAAATGTCTGGTGAATAACAGATAATAGTGTATACATTATGAGGATCTCCTCAGCGTTTGGCCCATTGAACCAAGCTAAGATCTTGGGTACGAGAGGTGTTCATTTTAACAGAGCTCAGTACCCATGTTCGTTTCTATCTAGTGCTGTGTAGACAGGACTGCAACCTAAAGGAGGCGTAATGATCAGCATTACAGTCATTGTATTTAGTGTATATAATCGGAGGCTCGGGCAACCATACATTTTTAAAATATAATATATAGAGTGTGTATAAAATTCTGAGATTTTAGAATGTTTTCAGCTCTATGGATCAATGATGTCTTCTCACATATGGTGTTGGAACTTTGTATATAATATCAAAAGCATGTTTGAGAAGCTGTTTATTATTCCTTCGGCCTGTTGAATAAGTCTATGTTGCATGAGTTTTTGGAAAGTGGGAATTTTGGTTAAGAAAAACGATATTATATATATATATATATATAAAATATATTTTTCATTATATAATTTATATAATAATCAAAATATTCAAATATTAAAATCAATTTAAATATATAATCTCTTATATATAAATATATTCTTTAGTCTCTCCTTTATATATATATATATATAATATCAAAATGTTTGAGGCATGACCATGTTGGGTATTTTTGATGGGAAAAATACCAAAAACCAAACATTCAAACACACAGAGGCAATGCTCTGTTTTACCTCCACAGGATCCTTTTGTGCACAGAGAAGCTTAAAAAAAATTCACTGAGGAACAGAGTATTTCACCACCATAAAAGATTTCTATTCATTAAAACAAAGAAAACATTTACTCTATCTCCATATGAAAATTTACACTGCTGGAAAAAATTTCCATTAACATTTACTGCTGTAAAACCTCCATTCACATTTACTGGTGTAAAACTATTTTTACACGCTGCTGTAAAACAAAACAAATTACATAATCCCCGCACTGCTGTGCATTTTCATCTTACAAAGAAAACAAAAGTCAACAAAAAAAAATCCCCTCCACCATTAGTAAAAAAAACATACGAATTCCTTATGCGCTCCCATGTTTTCATTTTTGCATTATGCACTGCTGTGCATCACCATATTTTTCATGGAAGTCAACCTTCTTTTCGCTGCAGCTAAAAACTAACTCTTGTTTCACGGTTATGAGTTATGTAAACCCAAAACAAAAAAACATGTGTGATAAAACAATGAATCCGAAAACAGAGATATTAAGTTTTACGTGCCGTAGAAAAAAAACATAAAAATCTACCTACGCATATGACAATTCATTAATGAGAGGTATGGTCAACGAACTTAATTTTACTCCACGCAATCCTTGATTTAATGCGGGCCCATATGCAACTTCAGATGATCGACGATGGAGAGCGATGGAAGCAATCGAACGGTGGAGAAGAATATCGGAAGGCCTCATGCTACAGAACTTTAGCTTCCGATAAATTACGTTGGCTGATGTCAGGTGAGTGACACGCGTCTTCACCAAATCGCATCGGAGCCAAAAATACGGAAACAGCTTTACGCTGGAAGGTGGTGCGATATCCTCTGAGCGGTTTGTGGTTTTGTTCGGTGGTTTTGGAGAGCGCAGTACAGCTGCGTTGAAATTACGACTTCAACACTCCCCTTTAATTTCAACAGCTGGGCATTCGTTCATACCCAGACACTTCCTCAAAAATTCAAAGATTTTCTGATCCAGTGGCTTTGTCAAGATGTCTGCTACCTGTTCTTGAGTCCTGCAATGTTTTAGGACAATTTCTCCATTGTTCGCCAATTCTCTGATGTAGTGAAACCTTGTATCAATGTGTTTCGTTCTCTTATGAAACACTGAATTCTTTGACAATGCAATAGCTGAGCTATTGTCACAAAAGATCACTGTCGCTTTTGCCTGCTCTTGGCCTAAGCTCCTCAACATCCTTCTCATCCATACTGCTTGACATGCTGCTGCTGTAGATGCCACATATTCAGCCTCTGCTGTAGACAATGCTACAATGGACTGCTTCTTAGAAGCCCATGAAATGGCTCCTGAACCCATATGAAAAACATAACCGGAAGTGCTTTTCCGATCATCTACACTTCCAGCCCAATCACTGTTAGTGTATCCAACCAAATCTGAATGTTCTGAGACATTATATAAAATGCCAAACATTTTGGTACCTTTGACATACCTTAAAATTCTTTTTGTTGTCTGCCAATGTGCCTCCTTTGGCCTCTCCATAAATCTAGAAATTAAACTAACAGCATACATAATGTCAGGCCTAGTAGCTGTTAAATACATAAGGCTACCCACAATGCTTTTGTACAGGCTAGGATCAAAATCCTTGCTGCTGTCCTCTCTGCTGAGTTTTAATCCCATCACTGTGGGAGTGATTGCTGCCTTGCATTCTTGCATGTTAAATCTGCCCAGAACTTGATTTACATATCTTGCTTGAGATATAAAAATTCCTTTTTCATTTTGATCTACTTCTATGCCTAAGAAGTATCTCAACAAACCCATGTGAGTCATTTCAAATTCATCCTTCATGACTGATTTAAAATTCTCAATAAGATAAATATCATTTCCAGTGAAAATAACATCATCTACATACAAGACAACAATTAAAATGTTACCATCCTTTTCCTTGATGTAGACTGTGGGTTCTCCTTCACATTTGTCAAATTCATTATCCAATAGATATGAATCTATCCTGTTGTACCATGCTCTTGGCGGTTGTTTCAGCCCATAAAGAGTTTTCTTCAATTTGCACACTTTGTGCTCTTCTCCTTTCTTCTCATATCCTAGAGGTTGTTCAACATAAACCTCTTCCTTTAACACTCCATTTAGGAATGCTGACTTCACGTCCATTTGATAGACTTTCCATTTGTTTTGTGCTGCTATGGACAACACTGCTCTCACGGTTTCCATTCTTGCAACCGGTGCGAAAGTCTCCTCATAATCTCTCCCATACTGCTGCTTGTACCCTTTGACAACCAGCCTTGCCTTGTGCCTTTCTATCTTGCCTTCACCATTACTCTTGGTCTTGTAAACCCATTTCACTCCAATAACTTCTTTGCCTTTTGGTAGCTCAACCAAATCCCATGTTTTGTTTCTCTCTATGGCATTCATTTCCTCATCCATAGCTTCTATCCATTTCTTACCTTTGATTGCATCCTCAAAATGAATAGGATCATCAACATGACAATACAAGGAAAATAAGGAATTCATTCCTTCATCATAAATGTCACTTAGATTTCTAAATTTCTTACCTCTTTCACTTGGTGTGCAAGTGCTTGAAGATGCACTTGAATTTCCTCCTTGTGGTGTGCTTGGAGAAGCACTCTCATTTATCCTCAATGGTGTACCTTGTTGTTCTTGTGTTGGCGCTGCTGTTTGGGGATGTACTTCAGCCACTTCCTCTTCATCTTCATCATGAGACAAACAGCTCTTGACATTCACTGTTTTCTCTATGCTTCCATCCCAAGCTTCTTCCTCAATGAATTGAACATCCCTGCTTACAAAGAACTTCTTGGTAGATGGGATGTACAGCCTGTAGGCTTTGGATTCATCACTGTATCCAATGAAGATGCATTTCTCCCCTTTGCTGTCCAACTTCCTCCTTAGCTGATCTGGTATGTGTGCATAGGCCACACACCCAAAAACTCTCATGTGGGTGACTCCTTGCTTTCTCCCACTCCATGCCTCTTCTGGCACTTTGTTCAAGACTGCTTTTGTAGGACACATGTTCAATATATAAATTGCACAATGTACAGCTTCAGCCCAATACTCATTTGGCAAATGCTTTGCCTTCAACATGCTCCTTGCCATCTCCATGATGGTTCTGTTTTTCCTTTCAGCAACTCCATTTTGCTACGGAGTGTACCGAGCTGTGAACTGTTTATGTATTCCATTTTCTCTACAAAACTTTAGGAATTCATTTGAGATATACTCACCTCCTCTATCAGTTCTCAATACTTTTATGTGCAGCCCGCTTTGGTTCTCCACAAGTGCTTTGAAATTTTGGAATTTCTCAAAGACTTCACTTTTGTTCTTGAGGAAATATATCCAAGTCTTTCTTGTAAAATCATCAATGAATGTCAAGAAATATAGGCTGCCAGCTAATGATGGAGCTTGCATTGGTCCACACAAATCTGAGTGGATAATCTCTAAGGGTGTCTTTGCCCTTATGCTCTTCCCTGATGGAAAACTTTCTCTGTGTTGTTTTCCCAAAATGCGGCCTTCACATAGGCTGTCCGGTTTCTCTATCAATGGTAATCCCTTTACCATTCCTTTTCTGCTCAATAAGTTTAGACCTCCAAAATTTAGATGCCCGAATCTCAAGTGCCATAACCAGTTCTCATCCTTTGCCACGTTTTGGAAGGCCTCTTGGGTGACTGCTGCCATTTCCCTTTTGTTCTTCATGTCTGCCCTGATCCAGAGAGGGAACATCCTGTTCCTTGTCATCTTCACTTCAGCAATGCATCTTTTGCTGGGTGGTATATCCATGATGGTGCATACATCATTTTTAAAGAAAACATTATACCCCTTATGGACAAGCTGTCCAATACTCAAGAGATTACATCTCATTCCGAGGACATAGTATACATCTGCTATGGTTTTCCTTTCTCCTTGCTTTGAAAATATTTTTACTTCTCCTTTTCCCATAACAGACACTTTACTATCAGTTCCTAGTGTGACTTCTAATTTCACATTTTTATCTAGGGCAGAAAAGAAGGCTCTGTTTCCGGTCATATGGTTGCTGCAACCTGAGTCTAAAAACCATATGTCCTCACTATGTGTTTCAGCCATGTTACAAGCTAACAGGACATTGTCTTGACTGTTGTTCTCTCTTGTAACATTAGCATTTTGTCTGTTGTTCTTATCATGCTGTTTCTTTCTACAATCACTAGCATAATGTCCATACTTTTTGCAATAATAGCATTGAACATTAGATTTATCATACCTTTGTCCTTGAGCCTGATACCGATCTCTTTGTTGGCTGCTGCCTTGACCTTGGTTCTGATTTGGATTGCTGCCTCTTCCTTGTGCATTTGATGGGCTGTTCCTTCCACCTCTGTTCTGGCTTCTGCCTCGTCCTCTTCAGTTTCCTCTTCCTTGACCTCTTCCTCTTCCAAAGGACATCTGGGTCTTGAAGGCTTGCTCAAGAGATGAGTTTTCATTCCTACTCAACCTCTGCTCATGTGTTATCAATGATGCATGTAGCTCATCAACTGAATAGTTTGAGAGATCTTTTGTCTCTTCAATGGTGGTGACTATGGCATCAAACCTTGAGGGTAAGACCCTCAATATTTTCTCCACAATCCTTCTATCTTCAATGGTTTCTCCATGAGTTCTCATTTGTGTGATTACACCAATCACATGAGTGAAGAATGAGTCAATGTTATCTGACTCCTTCATGCACAGATTCTCAAAATCCTTTCTCAGCAATTGTAGTTTTGCTGTCTTCACTCTCTCCATGCCTTGATAGGCTGTCTTAAGGGTTTCCCATGCTTCATTGCATGTCTTAGCTGCTGCTAACCTTGGAAATATACTCTGGTCTACTGCTAGATACAACAACACACGGGCTTTTGAATCCTTCTTCCTATTACTCTTCAGTTGATCTCTCTCTCCCTGAGTTAATGCATTGAACTCATTTTCATCTGTTGGTTCTTCAAAACCATCTTCAACTATTTCCCATAAGTCTTGGGAAGCAAGCAAGGCTTTCATAGTTATTGACCAGTAGTCATAGTTCTTCCCATTAAACTATGGGAGTTGGGTATTAAACATACCCATACCAGTGCTTGTGCTATCCATTCCTTGACTGTGTATTTTAAAAACTGATTGTCTCTTTAGTAACAAACAAGATAGTTATGAAGAATACCTGAATCCTTCGTTGTCTGAGTCTTCTGTCTACTTGAGAAGTTTTTCTGCAGCAACAACCTTCTCCCTTCAGCTTCTTTAACTTCTTTAAAGAGCCTAAGCCTGCTCTGATACCACTGTTGGGTATTTTTTATGGGAAAAATACCAAAAACCAAACATTCAAACACACAGAGGCAATGCTCTGTTTTACCTCCACAGGATCCTTTTGTGCACAGAGAAGCTTAAAAAAAAAATTCACTGAGGAACAGAGTATTTCACCACCATAAAATATTTCTATTCATTAAAACAAAAAAAACATTTACTCTGTCTCCATATGAGAATTTACACTGCTGGAAAAAATTCCCATTAACATTTACTGCTGTAAAACCTCCATTCACATTTACTGGTGTAAAACTATTTTTACACGCTGTTGTAAAACAAAACAAATTACATAATCCCCGCACTGCTGTGCATTTTCATCTTACAAAGAAAACAAAAGTCAACAAAAAAAAAATCCGCTCCACCATTAGTAAAAAAAACATACGAATTCCTTATGCGCTCCCACGTTTTCATTTTTGCATTATGCACTGTTGTGCATCACCATATTTTTCATGGAAGTCAACCTTCTTTTCACTGCAGCTAAAAACTAACTCTTGTTTCACCGTTATGAGTTATGTAAACCCAAAACAAACATGTGTGATAAAATAACGAATCCCAAAACAAGATATTAAGTTTTACTTGCCGTAGAAAAAAAACATAAAAATCTACCTACGCATATGACAATTCATTAATGAGAGGTATGGTCAACGAACTTAATTTTACTCCACGCAATCCTTGATTTAATGCGGGCCCATATGCAACTTCAGATGATCGACGGTGGAGAGCGATGGAAGCAATCGAACCGTGGAGAAGAATATCAGAAGGCCTCATGCTACAGAACTTTAGCTTCCGATAAATTACGTTGGCTGATGTCAGGTGAGTGACACGCGTCTGCACCAAATCGCATCGGAGCCAAAAATAAAGAAACAGCTTTTCGCTGGAAGGTGGTGCGATATCCTCTAGGCGGTTTGTGGTTTTGTTCGGTGGTTTTGGAGAGCGCAGTACGGCTGCGTTGAAATTACGACTTCAACAGACCAGTCTTTGAAACAATCTATTTAAAAATATAAAAGAACAATTTTACCTATGTTTCTGTAGTTATTCTTAAGAGACAAAGTGCACACAATCTTATGTGATATATGCATTGACTGCCACATACAATATGCACACAATCTTATGTGATATATATATATATATATATATATAAACAATAAAATAAATACTCTTCCGCATGACATTGCCCTTACATTGAGGTGCCACACACTTCCTTAACTCATCAAGAGATTGCTCCAGTTTCTCAATTAAGGATATCACTGTTAAGGATGTCTTTGGTCTTTCTACCTACGGAGGTTTCAACAAAAGCTCATGTTTTGTGGGAAGTTCAACATATTTGTCAGGCTTTATATTCCCCAACCCGTAGGAACTCCAAAAAAAACAATGTTCAAAGCTCCTGGAACTTTCCCAAGCTCTCCTAAAAAAAACAGTCTTCAAAGCTCCCGGAACTTTACTAAGCTCCCATTGCAGCAGCTCCCACTGAAAAGGGAACATTCCCATACAATTCTAAAGCTTCCATGAGGGTAGGAACTAATAAAACGGGTTTCCCACCTCTAAAGAGCAATTCCCATGTAACAAAGCAATGACTTAAAATACTAGTTTTTTACCATGTTAATAATGCTTAACCAGCGTTAATTACGTTACCCAGCATTAATTGTATTGTAGTTTCAAATAAATAATTTGCCATATTAAATTTGCATGTAAAATTGTAAAATAGCGGTTTTATTTAATTTAAGTTAGCTTTTCATATATGTACATACACGTTGCATAAGAGTTACATTAATAATGCGTTATAAATAATATATTATTTATATTTATTGTATTAAGTAATTTTTTATAATTAATTTTAATATATTATTGGAGTATATTAAAAAATTCATTTTCGACTAAAACTAAAATCATTAAAATTACTATGGAGTTCCATCTCCTTATAAAAGTCAAAATGGTAACATTCATTAACTCTCTTCATTCTCGTTAAGGAGGCGTTATTTATAACTATCACTTTTAAAAGGAAAAACAAAAATCCTAATATTCTTGTTTTCTTCTCTACACTTCAAGAGCATATATGATTTGTATGTTAGGTCCAACACAAAAGCTAACTAATGTAGTGTTTGTTTGTTATTAGATCAACATAAAAGCTAGCTATATTGTAGTTTAGAGAAAACTGTTTTCTAAAATTAACGCTAGATTATAAAGAGAAATTTACTACCATGAAATGTAAAATGTGGATGATATTCTTAAGAGGGTTTGCATTACTTTTCTTTTATGCATCATAACTTATTGCTTGAATCACAAATCTAACTTTCATTCACACGAGTATTTCTACTCAAAATTGGTTGCTTACATTGTTAAGTGTAAAACAATATTGAGATTATAAAGAACTTTTATAAACACAAATTGCTTGATGTTCGAGAGAAAGACATTTTAAGTTAAGAGTAATCTATAATATGTGATAGTAAAATTTATATAGTAATATAATAGTTGTATGTATGTTTCCACTTGAATTTTATTATGTCTTTATATTGATGAATGAAAGTATGCTTTTAAAAATAATGAAAGTAAAAGTTTAAAATTGGAAAAATTAAAAAAATTCGTAAAAAATGTTGTTAGAGTGTTGACTCATACTTGTAGCTACTCAATAAGGTTTTTTTTGGTTATATATCAATTTTATTCTCCACCTATAAAAAAAATGAAATACTCTATTAATATTAACATAGGCTTACCTTGAATAACAATGGTGGAAGAAGAATTAACTATGCAATGAAGATGAAGTAGAGAAGGATTCACATTGATTAGGTGTTCATAAAGCTTGTGACATCGTAAACAACAAATTTGGGTAGTGATATGGTACGAGGGGGTGGCATCCTAACCTATCAAGAGTAGCCTTCTAGCCTAGGAACGCATAACACCCAACCATTCAAGGACATGGTATAAGGTAACTGGAAGGAAATACAGATAAATAATTAAATGGTTGGGGTAGGAAAGGCAGGAAAAGGACAATCTTATACAGACTAATAATAGTTCATGAAACAGGGAAAAGGATATAAAATTCATGAATAGATGCTTGGAAAAATAAATATTAACCCAAGGTATGAAGTCACTTAATCCTATAAAATTGGCAGCTATATTCAATATATGAAAAAGCATGCATTTGTTGGTAACTTTATTGGGTGTTTGGACTTCAAGAAGGGGTGAAAAAAAGATGGAATCCCAAGGGTCAAAGGGAATTGAAATTGGTCTCTAAGGGCTTCTTCACAACCTTTTCTGCAAGTATTGAAAATGAAGACAAAGTATTTGAATAAGCGCCCTATTTTTTCAAGTCGACATATCTATATCTTAGATTTTGGACTAAGAGATTCACACTAGAAAAAGAATAATTTAGAGAAGGACTAGTTAGGATCGGATGTATTCACCACCTTAGGAATTCTAAAAGGAGGGGCATGCAATGGGTATAGGGAACATTCTTTATAACTTCACCAAAATATGTAAGAATGGTAGATATAATTCATATGTATGAATATGTGTATACATGAAAGTGTTGCAAGTGGAAAATAGCAAGGGAATAAATAGAAGTGGATAGGTAAAGGATAAATTTGTTACCAAATTTAGGTGGATTGATCAAAGGAGCATAGGTAAGTGGGTGTTTAAGAGCATGAAAGGATTTTTTTAGCCTAATCATCCCAAGAAAAGGAATATCCAAATGTATGAAACAAAGACGCTCATGATCAATGGTGCAATAGTATAGAGAAAAATGATGCAAGAAATTGGTTTTCCCGTAAAGACTCTACAACTTGTGTAAGTTGTGAGGGGGAGGTAGCCCAAGGATAGATTAAACATTTTGTTCCTTTATTATGAAGTTTTTTTCCTGTTCATCTTATCCTAATTCTTTCTTTGTAACTCACTAGGCTCTTCAAATATGTTTTTTGATATTTTCCTTAGCCTCTAAGTAAGTTATTTTGGCACTTATAAATTTTTCTAAACTTGTGCAAGCTTAATTTTTCACATCACATCAAACTTTGTTTTGCATGTGCAAATAAGGCAACCTTAATAGCAACATAGCACATATGAAACACAAAAATTCTTTAGTCACAATATATTGCATTGAATTAAAAATGTTTCATACATGAAAAAGGGGTAATTATTCCAAAAAATTCTCAAATTTTACCTTCCACATCTTTTAGAAATTTCTTTCCTTGTGATGTATCACATCAAAAATGATCTTACTTATGAAATGCCACATCACAAGAAGCTTTTTCGTTTTTTGATATTGTTCATATCGCAAAATTGTATCTCCATTTGATACATCACATCATTGTAGAGTTTCTTTTGCCACAACATATCACACCAATAAAAACTTTCCTAAATCATGGACAAAGGAATTTTTCTAATTGAAATGTTTATCTTTAAGGCCAACTTTCCTTCATTTCATCCTTATAAGGGTTCCTTCCTTATGCCATTTCACGCTCAAAGTTGGTTTACTAATGAAGTAGTACATCACACAAAATATTTTGTTTTTCACTACAAGGAAAAGATCATCTAGCAAAGGTTTTGTGCAACCCCTATAAAAATAACCCAAAAATCCGTTTGTAGTGGAGGTCACTAGCGGAGATGGGCAGGCGTATTATTTAGAAAATGTTTTTTAAGAGTGCATATATAATACCCAAAACACACAAGTGCATTATATAATAATACACATCGATGCTTAATAGCATATGGTGCACAGTGACAAATTTTTTTACAAAAAAATAAAAAATGTAATGGTGCGCTAAGTACATAATGCACTGTGTGTATAATACTTAATAACACCATAAAGGGTTGAGTTTTAAAAAATGTTTGTCGTAAAATTCATTTTTCCCTGTCTGTTTCTATACTCTCATGACACCTCTATGCTAAACAAGTACCCAAATGCCCCGGTGCATAACAAATATAAAGCATTGGTGCTTAATAGCAAATGGTGCATTGTTGCAAGGTTATTTTTATACAAATAAAAAATAATGGTGCACTACCTATATAAATTTCATTAGCGCATATACTACTCGATAGCACTAGACAAAGATTAAATTTTAAAAATGTCAGTCATAAAATTCATTTTCACCATTTCAGTACTATAATCAAACGATGCACCGATGATCTTAATACATTTATAAGCACTGGTGCATAAACAACAAGGTGCACCACGATAGGGTTTTAATTAAAAAATAGAGGTGCACTTAGGAACGTGCACGCATCAATGTAGTTACCCTAGTGCACCAAAACAAGGTTAAATAAAAAAAATATTCTAGCCATAAAAATTCAATTTTACCATTTGCAGTGTTGTAGAGCTCTCAAGCACTGATGCTACTCTTTCCTTTGTAAATAACCCTTCCATTGGTGCTTCCCTTGCTTGTCATCCTTTCATCTATTGAGTGCGTTGCTTTAGAATTTTCTCAAACAGTGCTCAAATTTGTTTTTTTTGTTTACATGGTAATCATGCCTCCTAGATGAGAAAATTTCTAGGTAATGTCCATGTTTCTCTTTAATTTAACTTTTTAGCGAAGTAGAATTGAAAATTAGGTTAAAAATTCCATTGTTTTTTATCAATAAGGCCAAGGGTCAACCTTGATATTTTTTTGTGGAAGAGGAAAAAGGTCAAGGAAAAGGGTTAAGGAAAAAGGCCAAGGTAGTTTTCTTCTATAAAATGGATTATCTCAATTTCAAATATGAAAATCAAATATTTCAATCTTTGATACTCTAGTTTCCCTCTATAAAATAGGAAAATGATGGATGGGATAAGTTCTAAAATCTAGAGGACAAGGAAGGAAATGTATACGTGGGGAGAGGGCTAGATTTAGGAGGGAGAGGCTACGCAAAAGGGCTGGGCAACAACTGTCAACGAAGGTCTTTCACTAGCTAGCTGGCAAGGTAAATAATGAAGGTATTTTCTCACATTGCATCATGAACAATCCCTCTTTACCAACGTCTTTTCTTATGACCATCTACCAGTGCTCATCATTGATTAATGGTAAGAGTATTTCTTAATGGTGAAGTAACCTTTCCTTATGAGACTTTCTTTGGTAAAGACCTTTCCCTCCTAAAATACCTCTCATTCCTAAAATACCTTTCCTTAGTAAGGATAGTATCTGGTTATATTTTTGTCACTTTCCCTCAGGACCATATGAGCTCTACTCTTATCTTATTTGTAGTGTGGCACTCTTCGCTAGGTCTAGATTGTCTAAAGGAAGTTCCTTGAAGATGAAATCCTATGATAATGGGAAAACATGTATTTTTCCTGATATTCCATCCCAGTAGAAGATGAGGGTTCCAAGTAGTATTTGCTTGGCCCAAACCTTCCTAAAGCCTATGAATTTTGCGGTTGTAGAGAGAAAAACTCATTCTCTCGTGCGATGCAAGAAGAGAAACACCATTCTAGTGAGTTAAGGAATAGGGAACTTACTCGAAACTTCCTCTCGAGGAGTAAGACCCCACGCTTACCCCACACTTTTTTTTGTACTTATGGTTCTTTTTATAACTCGTTGTATAACCTAGAAACTCATTTTCTTTCCTCCAGCTGAACTAGGACTAGGAAGAAATAAAAAAGAAAGCTTCCTTATTTTCTGTTCGCGGCACAAAGTGGCAAGATCGATTAGTGAAAAAACGTGAAAATTGGCATGAAAATACGTTGTATTTTCATTTTCACCCTTCAAAGTGACTTTGTTCCATAAAGGTTCTCTTTCGTCCTTTTCCATCTTTATGAATGAGAACTATGGAGACTTGAACTTGGCCTTGGGTCTTCCTCAAGTATTTTCCTTATCTTCTTCTTTCAAGGTAATGTGGCGACCCATGATCAATAAATAAATAGAAAAGTCCATATGTAGGTATGGCTACACTTTCCTGCCATCGGTTCATAAAGAACTCTATCCCTTTCTCTAGCCGAATGGAAGGAAGGACCATCAAGCAAGAGCCAGAAAAAAGAACATAAAGGGAGTAACTAAGCTTTCTATAGGAGTAACCAAGGAAGTAACCAAGCTCCCAGCTAATGGTAACCCAACTTCAGGTAATGAAGCTTCAGTCCTACCATCTGCCCATAAATAACATATATTAAGTGAGCATTCCCTGCACATCGTTATTTCCCGAATGCATCAATGAAATAGCCCCATAAATAGCCCTATAAATGAAATATCCCTAGCTCTATTCTCTCTTCTAGCGAAGGTTATGAAAGAGGAAAGAGGATTCTATAGGAAATAACTTGGATTCATCCAAAATTTGTGTATGAATTAGAAAATGGATAGTATGGAAATTAGGTTGTCAATAATCCACCTTATGATGAGGATCTGGGGTCTTAAGACTGAGTGACAAACCCTTATGTGAAAACTCCTAATGTGCTAAATCCTAAAGGTATTGTGGTCCGGTCATGGGGACTTTCTTTGGTGGAGGAGGGTCGATAAAAGCATTTGAGCCTAGCACCCTATAGTTGGAATTTTTTGGATGGCCCCTTCGTGTCTCAGATCTCTGGAAATGGAAATAGTCTGTGGGTGGGGCCTTATGGTACGTGTACAAAGGTAATTATTGATAATGTGTAAAAGTTTATTGAATTAGTCCGCTAGTAGGTGGTAGCTTGAATGATGGTATCCCTGGTAGTGTACTATCATGTAATATTAGTATCTTACCTAGTTAGTGTGGAGGAGAGCGTAGTTATTGTTACTTCCTACATCCTTAAAGTGAAAGTATGTGCAGTGCCCTATAGATCTTTGGTGAGTTGAAAAAAAAAATATAGAGTTTCAATGGACCCTCCTCATTAGTAAGTATATGATCAAGTACTCATGGTAAATTTTAGGGGTGAATTTTAGCCCAAGGGCGAAATTTAAGGGGTTTTCCATTTTAGAGGGGCAAAATTTTTATAAAACACCCATTCCATATAGTTAGCCCAACTTTTATTTAAAAAATTATTATTTTTTTCATTTTAGCCCAAAAAAAGGGGCGGATAAACTATGAAAATACTCATTTGACCCGATTCTCTTGGTTTGGGAGGTTATATTCCATTACAATCGCCTGATTTTTTACTTTGCAATGTTAAATTCATTTGCAATCGCCCATTTTCTGGTTTGGAAGGTTGTATTTGGTCCCAATAAATAAAAATATAAATAAAGTGGAGGTATGGTAAATAAATAAAACCTCTTTTTATAATTACTCCTAAGGTATGGTAAATAAATAAAAATATAAATAAACTAGAGGCATGGTAAATAAATAAAACCTCTTTTTATATTTAGTCCATAACCCTCTTTCTATTTAAGAAGGCTCAAAAAAGAGGTTTTATTTAAGTAAATCTGTTAGGTCCCTATACTACTAGTGTAACCCCTTATTTTTATTAGTGAAACCCACTTATTATATTGTTGTGCTCATGTAGTCCCCATATTGTTATTATTATGCCCCATAGAAGCCCACTATTGTTATTGTTGTGCCCTTACATTATTATTGTTATGTTGGCTCTGATTACATTATGACCCCTTAAACTCCTATATATAGAAAGAAGGCATTGTCATTTGTATCATCGAAGAATTATTCATTTTTGTAATGTAAAGGAGCTTGCCCCCTTGAAGAGGCTTATTTCTAAGGCGTTGATCTATCTTTTCTATCTTTTTGTGAGCTGGCTTCATAACATTTGGAAGCAGAGCTTTGGATTCTAGGGTTTCGTCACTCCAAATAGGTCATCGTGGCATTTTCGCTATAAAAAAATTTTGCGACGTTTAAAAAGCTAAAAAAAAACTCATTTGACAGGAACTCACACTGAACCCCGGGTCCGAATTTCGGATCTTGTCTCACTATATTTTCGGCGATATGATCTAAGGAAGTTAGGGTTTTTTTCAAGCTCCAAAATTTCATCTAAAACAGGTCATCGTGGAAGTTTCGCAATAACTTGTTCGCTACGAATTTTCAGAAGTTAAAAATAAAACCCCTTTAAGACGAAAGCGATATGAACCTAGGGTCCGAATTTCAGATCTTGTTTCACTATAGTTTAGGATATATGATCTGAGGAAGTTAGGGTTTTTGCAGACCCCCGAATTACATTCCAAATAGGTCACCTTGGGAAATGCGTCATAACTTTCGCTCTGAGCATTAGATTGAATTTTCGTAAGAAGTTACAGAAAGAGGACGGACTGTAGTTTCCTATTTATACTTTTCAGATTCGAAGGTCAAAATAATGACACGTGGCACTTCATAAAAATTCGCTCTTCTGAAAAGGTATATAAACAGGTCATCTTGGGAGATTGTGCATAACTCTTTCTTAGAGAATCCAATTTCGATCAAACTGGTGGAATTGGAAAGAGGACACAGATGGCTACTGCAAGTCGCAATTTTAGAACTGAAAAATTCAAAATTACAGAGTTACAGTCGTTTCAATATCGAGCTCCTAAAATCAAGAAAAGGCAATATGAGGAAGTTTGATGGAAAGGATCCCGTAAATTGGATACTACATATGGAGCAATATTTTGATCTACATGAGGTGCAAATATTACAAAAGGTACATATTGCATCTTCATATTTAGAACCGGATCAATTTTTATGGTATAAATGGTTGTGTTCTTGTAAAGCACTTGTCACTTTGTCAATTTTCACGAAAGAAATGATAGCACATTCCCAGGATACAAAGAGTAACACCTTCTTTAGCCAATTGATAAATCTCGAACAAAAGAGTTCAATGGCAAAGCACATTGAGGACTTTCAAAAATTGAATATAAGGGTAAATGATATTCCAGAGAAGCAAAGGATTGATGTCTTCATAGGGACTTTAAAAGATAACATTCAACATGAGGTTTGTTTCTGGGAACCTAATTCATTAGAGAAGGCATTCAAGTTGGCAAGAAAAATTGAAAGTGAAATTATGGAAACAAGGAATCCCACCACTCACAACTATAATTATCGAAGTGTTTTTTCTCCTAGCCTTTCACAACCTACAAGGTTTACATGACAACAATTGGAAGAAAAAAGAGAAAAAGGGCTTTGTTACAATTGTGATAGCAAATACATTAAAGGTCATAAGTGTGCTGAGAAGAAATTATTTTACATTGATTATGAAGAGGAAGAATAAAAGGATCAAGAAACATCAAAAGAAGAGGATATACACCAGGAACCAACCCCAGAGAAAGAAGAAATGAATACGACCATTTCTTTTAAAGCATTAGAAATAATTACCACTCCTCAAACTCTCAATATAGGAGGACATATCAAGAAGAAAAAGGTTCAAGAAGTGAAAGATCACATCGATAAAGAATAAATGAATCCGACCATATCTTGTAATGTATTAGCTGGAATTAACATTGCTCGAACTATCAAGATAGAAGGACATATCAAGAAGAAAAATGTTCAAGAATTGAAAGAGCACATCGAGCATCAAGAAATGAATCCGACCATATCTTGTAATGCATTGGAAGAAATTACCACTCCTCAAACTCTCAAGATAAAGGACATATCAAGAAGAAAAAGATTCAAGCAGTGAAATATCGCATCAAGCATCAACAACAAGTTCTCCAACTTTTAAAGGATAATGCCACTTTGGTGCAAAATCGAATGAAACAACAGGCAGATCAACATCGCAGTGAAAGAAGTTGTGATGTAGGCGATTGGGTATTTTTACGGCTACATCTCAAGCAAACTATTTATGACAAGGAAATGTTGGAAATACTACATGCACTTAAGAAATGGTGACCTTACCTAATGGGAAGACACTTCAAGGTAAAAATGGATCATGATAGTCTTAAATAATTTTTAAAACAAAGATTATCTTTAGAAGAATAGAAAAAATGGATCACAAATATGTTGTGTTACGACTTTGAAATCATCTACAAAAAAGGGAAGAAAAATGTTGTTGCAGATGCACTCTCAAGAAAGGATGAGGATGTGGAAGCATTGTTTTGTGCTATTTCTATTATCCAACCAAATTGGATAAATGAAGCAAGGGATGAATGGAAGAAGGATGAAGAATTGTGGCCACTCATTCAAAAGTTGTAGAAGATCCCAGTTCAAACAATATTGCTAGAACTTGACAAGGAAGGAAAAATCATATTGGAACCTGGAGCAGTTACAAAAACAAGAACTCGACAGCTATGAAATCGATCAATTTCATAGTATCTCATCAAGTGGAAGAACTTACCTGCTGAAGATTCCACATGGGACGACAAAAATTCTATACAAAAGCATCCAGAACTACTCAAGCATTGAGGACAACACTTTTTGAAGGAGAGGGGCATGATAGGTCCCTATACTACTAGTGTAACCCCCTATTGTTATTAGTGAAACCCCCTTATTATATTGTTGTGCCCATGTAGTCCCCATATTGTTATTATTGAGCCCCATAGAAGCCCACTATTGTTATTGTTGTGCCCTGACATTATTATTGTTATGTCGACTTTGATTACATTATGACCCCTTAGACTCGTATATATAGAAAGGAGGTATTGTCATTTGTATCATCGAAGAATTGTTCATTTGTGTAATGTAAAGGAGGTTTCCCCCTCGAAGAGGCTTATTTCTAAGGCGTTGATATATCTTTTCTATCTTTTTGTGAGCTGGTTTCATAACAGAATCCTATGGGCCAAATACCATATTTATAAAAAAGGTATAGTAAATTAATAAAAATATAAATAAACTAGATGTATGGTAAATAAATAAAATATTTTTTTATATTTACTTCATAAATCACCTTATATTTACGAACAGCCAAGGGTGTAAATAAATAAAAATATAAATAAAGTGGGGGTATGGTAAATAAATAAAACCTCTTTTTATACTTACTCCAAAGATATGATAAATAAATAAAAATATAACTAAACTAGAGGGATGGTAAATAAATAAAACCTCTTTTTATATTTATTCCATAACCCTCTTTATGTTTAAGAAGACTCAAAAAAGAGGTT
This sequence comes from Pinus tabuliformis, assembly GCA_031772625.1. Lineage (NCBI taxonomy): Eukaryota > Viridiplantae > Streptophyta > Pinopsida > Pinales > Pinaceae > Pinus > Pinus tabuliformis. The sequence goes on along the minus strand of CM062804.1, from coordinate 1,208,775,012 downwards.
TTATTTAAATGAATCCTATGGACCAAATACCATATGTATAAAAGAGGTATGGTAAATTAATAAAAATATAAATAAACTAAAGGTATGGTAAATAAATAAAACATTTTTTTATATTTACTCCATAAGTCACCTTATTAATACCATGAAAAAAAACATTATTAACCCTAATATTAGTATTAATAAAAATAAATATGGCACATGGCATTGACGCATGGTATTCACGTGGAATGTAGCATATTTAAAGGGGGAATTAAACCAACATAGAGCCATCTTTACTCTGGATCTACTAAGTGCTGAGAGGGATCAAATATCGTGATATGCAAACTAGCATAGAGTGAAAAAATATTTAATCCCTCTGGGGGCTTGGTAGATCAAGAGTAAAAATGGATCTTGTAATTTAATGTCACTTAAACATAACACTAAAAAAATGTGTTATATTTAGGTGAAGCCTATGGGCCGAATACCATGGGCCAAATTATTATTAATACCATGAAAAAACATTAGTAACCCTAATATTAGTATTAATAAAAATAAAGATGGCACATGGTATTGACCCATGGTATTCACATGGAATGTAACCTATTTAAAGGGGGGAATTAAACCAGCATAGATCCATCTTTACTCTGGATCTACTAAGCGTCGAGAGAGATCAAATATTATGATATGCAAACTAGCATAGAGTGAAAAAATATTTGATCCCTCTCGGGGCTTGGTAGATCAAGAGTAAAACTGGATCTTATAATTTAATATCACTTAAACATTTTAACTTGGTTAAAATAAAAAAATAAAATAAAAATCAATTATTAATTTTATTAATTTTATTAATTTTTATAAATTACTAATAGTAGTTTTTAAGCTCGAGGTTTATGATAACCCATGGTATTGACCCATGGTAATACCACGGTATTCATGTGAGCATAGACTATTTAAAGGGTAAATTCTATTAGCTTAGATCCATAATAATTCTGGGTCTACCAAGTGCTAAGAGGGATAAATAGATTTCATCCCTCTAAGAGTGGTATATGTGCAGTTAAGATGGATATAGGTTGGTTTTTATGATAATGAAGATATTAAATAGACTTAGGAAATTATATTGTAAAAAACATCTTAAGGTGAATGGTTAAATCTACATTTAGTCACTTCACAAAATTTAGTAAAAAATACCAATATCTCCATTAATATTGGTTTTTCTGATTTAACAAAAAAAAATTCAAAACAGTGAAATCTTGTCACCCTTTCCAAATCACCCCCATAGAAGAGAGATAGTCGCTGCCCAGATTTCCCACCATTTTTCAAACATTCTCAATATGACATCTTCATGAAAAAGTTAGGTACTGATGTTGGATTAGTTGTTTGAAAAATATGTTAGTTTGTACAACCTTTCATCTTCTCTATTATTCTTAGTTTGTCATAATAATCTATAGGGGTTGGGCCACTGCATCATATTGTCCTAAAAGGCAAAGATTGTGCACCAAAAAGAAAATTAATCCACATGTTACAACTTAGTTAAAAAATGCAAGACGTATGAAGGTAGTGAATTATTCTAATAATAAATTTAGACTGGGAGGGATGTAATTAAATTATGCAAGACGTATGAAGGTAGTGAATTATTCTAATAAGCAATTTAGATTGGGAGAGACGTAATTAAATTTTATTAGTTAATTGAAGATGTCCAATTAAAATAATAATAAGTCTACATCTATATATTTATATATTGATTGGAAGGCTTCTGAAAAAGGTCACTTCTTTCCATTATATCCCCTTCAGGCCTTTGGGATACCTACTACTTTCTTATATTATATAGTTGGGGCTTACTACTTGTTGGTGTGTTGGGGTAAACAAACTTGATGTGTTTTTTTGATCTCGCAATTGGAGTCTATGGAATAAGAAAGAAATTTGATAGCTTGACAAACATGGTAGCTTGATAGAAGTGGTAGAGAAAATATTAATCTCTCCTACCTTGACAGAACTGGTGGTGGAGATCAACACCTACAACAACTTTGTTGTGGAATATTATCAAACCTAATAGAAGGATATGAAAGAGTGTACAATAAGAACCTTGACAAACACGGCCACTGAAACTTGCGACATTGTTTGTAGGAAGAGAAAATTATGTTTCTTTTTTCCAAACATGTATGTTAACATATTACAGTTTAATGAATATGTTTTCCTATTATCATATATGGTTTCATACTTTAACAAAACATTTGCCAAGACTTCACAATGTTTTATTATTCAGTGAAAGATTTGCCAAGATCTTACAAGATTTTATAATTCAGTGAAAGATTTGCCATGACTTTACAAGATAATATAATCTGGTGAGAGATTTGCCAAAAAAATTATATATACATATTATATTATTGATAAAATTGCCTCCCATTTTTCCTATGTATCATGGGGATTCATCCATTTATTATACATATAAATTTAGGGTGGTTATGTTTTATTATTCAGTGAAAGATTGGCCAAGATCTTACAAGATTTATAATTCAATGAAAGATTCGCCATGACTTTACAATATAATATAATCTGGTGAGAGATTTGCCAAAAACATTATATATACATATTATATTATTGATAAAATCGCCTCCCATTTTTCCTATGTATCATGGGGATTCACCCATTTATTATACATATAAATTTAGGGTGGTTCTTAAAATTTTCCTTGCAAGTACTAGGTTAAGTGAAATCCAAATATGGCCTAATGAGGCATAAATGAATACTCAACTCAAGTGGTAATTAGTAACTTAAGTGCTAATGGAAACGTAGGCATCCTTGTACTGATCCGGATCGAAAAGCAACTGCCAATGAGAGCATTTCATATAAATTCGTGGTTGTTTGACCTTGCAACTAGCTTTAATGTAGGTTGTTCTTCCTTAAAATGGGCAATGAGACCGTAAGGGCGGTGTGTTCGACTGGTTTGGCTTGCACGCACTGATGGCAGTGCACCCTATAAATTTACAGGGTGCACCACAAATCGACGTGTTCTGTTAATGCATTGTAGTTTTGTAGTGTGCTTGGTAAATTGATAGGCACCATGAAAGTTATAATTTTTGCCATAGTGTGTTTGGTAAAAGTTACTTCCTGATGCATTTGTTTTTACTAAATGCACTACATGCATAAATATTTAAAACATATAGCTTGGTGAATTTGTTAACTTGAACATTATGTTTCAGTGAAAAACAATTATTCATACGCACAGGTGCAAATTGTATGTCGACGCACCATGTCAATAAAGAAAAAAAAACAATGTTTAAGTAGGGTGTCTGGTAAATTGATACCCACTAGCAAAATTATAATTTTTACCATGGTGCATGTTTTGGTGCAAAAATGTTATTAATACGCTCTAGTGCATATTTTATGTTGATGCATATTTTTTGTTTTATGTCGATTATTTAGTGCAAAGGCCATGATGTATCAGATGGTCTACCATGTTTTTGTGACAGTTTTGTATGGCTTTAGATAAATTTCATGCTATGATACATGGGTGGGAGAACTTCCCCATTGCATCAGTTTTTTTTGTTTATTTTTTTAGAGGTTTTTGGAGACGAGGCCTATCTTTGATCGTCATCCTCCTATGTCGATGACTAAGGTGTGAATGTGCATGTGGGGCGAGCCGATGCCAAAGAGGGGCCTGAAGGAGTATCCGACCAAGATTTCTATTGAGTCACTTGAGATACTGGGCAGTGAGGATTACCACATGTTTGCCTTAGTGTTGTGTCCTTATGTGGGGATGGATTGGTGACATTCTCGCAACATCCTCTTCACATTGAATGAGTTTGCATATGAGAGAGGTAATACAAGTGGTTTCTTTAAATTTATCTAGTTTCATTTTATTGTCTTATTTATTTAGAATATAATTTATCCTAGCACATTCTTTAACTTTTTTTGTTAAATTCTTTAATGAAATTATCTAATTATTTTTGTGTATTATAGATTTTGTAGACGTCGGTGGTTTCGTTAGGCACATGCCTTGTCACCCATTAGATGGAGATGTGGAGATGGTCGAGGTCGTAGAGGATGAGGCACATCCTCGGATGTAGATGGGTGCGGGCATGTGGGCGCGTAAGGATGGTGTCATATTTAAGATGGAGTACTGCAACCAACTCTTTAGAATTTTGGTCAAGTATGGAGTTTTCCTTGTGATATCTCGAGACATCAGGGTAGATCCTAGGCTCATGGAGTACTTGAGGGACTGTCTACGTGATATGATGAGTTGGATGCATCAAATCGCGAGAGCTACTAGGCTACTAGCAGCAAGGACGGATCATGGGAATGTAGCAGATGCACAAGAGTCTTCACCGAGTACTACCCCATTATATCATGATGATCATGGTAATGATCCTTCTAGTGATGAGGGTAGTGATCCTACTGGTGATCCTTCAAATACACATTCTTCACTTAGACTTATTACAGCCCCATCAAATCATGATCAGTCGGGTGTCGGTGATCCTTCTAGTAGTACTCCACTTCCTCATCATTCACCTCATGATCAACCATTGCCTCATGTTTCTCTGGATCATAGAGCAAACTAGCCACCTTATCCTCCACCTCATAGTTCGACCGTTGAGGCAGTTGACCATCCATCATCTTATGCTATAGACCATATTTCTCTTACTACTATTGCATCATCTTTTGTTACAAACCAAGCTGCCACTAGTACTATTGTATCAAATATTTCACTTGATGTAGTTATTTGACATACACACACACACATACATATATATTTCATTTATTTTGTTCATGTTGATGTACTTAATTTATATGTTGGTGTTGATGTGTATATTGTTAGGTCATGCTAGATATGTTCATTTAATGTGCTTATAGATAGATATGTATGTAATATCAGTTATTTGACATGAGATGTATATTTGAGGATGTGTGTGGTGATGATGTTAGATTAAAATATTTGTGTTTTTTTAGAAGTGGTCACGACAATGATGCCCTATTAGATTGTTATATTTGTGTACTAGCTAATGATATTTATATATGCTAGAGATGTAGATATTTAGATGATGTTAGTGGATTTAAATGTGTATTTTAGGTGATGTTTATGTTTTTTATAGGGTTATCATCATGATGTTTATTTTTATGAATCAATATTTATTATAGATTATGTATTGGTGAACTTATATGAAAATTTTATATATGAAATTGCATGCAAAATGGCTTACTTTAAAAAAAATGTGAATATATTTTTATAAATTACAAAGTTTAATATGGTTGAAACTATAATTGTAAAATTACCATAAATAATTCTCTATTGCTTAGCTAGTTCATACATATTAATTCTAAACTAATTAATAAATATTTCAGTACCCACAAGGCAAAAATAATTAAAGGTAAAATAATTTAGTTAGTTCTTAATAAGATGAAAATGTGTAGCTCATTCAATTTTTAATATAATAATAATAATGATAAATTATTCAAAAATACAATTTAAACAATGAAATATTACACATGGTCTATTTATAGAGATAGAAAATCACTATAAATCCATCTTAATCACAGATTTATGAAGCACTATTAAAAGAGTAAATGTTTTAATATGTACCTATATTTTTCAAGTTTTGCATTCTAAAAATATATTTTCATATAATGATATTCGATCTCTCAGCTCCTCCTAGATCTTTTGTTAAAAGGGATCTATAATAGTTTATAAAATTTAATATTTTATTTTTAAATTAAAAAAATTTAAGTCTGAATTTTTTATAACTATTTAGATTTAATATAACTTAAAAATTTATATTTCAATGAAATTTAATTTATCACTAAAGTTATGAGGGTTCAAGGAATTTAAATTTAATATATATAACAACTCTTACCAATTTAAATTAGAATTTTCTCTCTATAAAGAGGAGGAAGAAATGTAAAATAAGAATTGTGAAGTTACTTGTAGTTGGGATTTGTTATATTGGAAGTTCTCTCTTAAAGAGAAAATTGAACTTTTTTCTAGTAATAAAGATATAACATTTTTTTGCTAATTTGGTTCTTTATTTGCTATTGTGGATTGATTTTTTTTTAGTAATAAATATGAATTAAATAATACAAAAATCATAATATATTAGATTTAACTTTTTGACATATAATATAATTGATTATTTCTTAATGAAGAACTCAAGAAATTTTATTTTTTCTACATACTTTTCACAAGATGGTCGTTAAAATTGATGTTCTCACATTTCTCCTAGCTAATACATCATGTTTACATTGATAAAGACATGTCTACTTTAAATAATGTACTTATAAATACATAAAAAATAGATACTTGTTTTACATAATCTAAAGAAGAAAGAAAAATGCATCACCAAGTCTCTTAGAAAGTCAAACAAATGTCTTTTAATCACCATCACACTATTTATCTTTTAATTCTTAACCATAAAATATTTATTAATTTAATTTTTATTTATAATTACCATTAAAAAGAAAATACAAAATTCTTGGATTATCCATGAAGAAAAAATTAAATTCTATCCTGCATCCATGTAAACCCATTTATTTCTCTTATGATCCATAAAAATATATAATCAACATTTTACGCACGCACATAAGACTTCCTTTTAATTTACATAATATTGTAACTGAAATTTAAGTATATTAAACATCAATTTATCTCTCATTTCAAATATGTAATTTTATATATGAATACATGATGTTTTTCATTGTAAAAATCCTATAGATTTATCACTACATGATCTATGATTTATATTGATTTTGATATAAACAAGGAGAAAAACAAAAAAAATGTGTGAAATGATTAATAAACAAATAAATACCTAACATCTATTTTTACGTTCAACCAGGGCATAAGTATGAAATCGAATAGATCTACTTAACGGACAACGAAGTTCACTGTATAATTTCAAATATAGTGAACTGCACAAGTATTGGTTCACCGCAGAAGTTCATATGTGAGAAGCCCTAATCGAACCTGTCCACAGAAAAAATCCCACTGATATTCAAATGTTCTCCACAACCGTACGTCTGTGAGCTAAAAAAATCATCCACGATCTGCAGATGCAATTTGGTATTTTCCCTCTCCTCTGGGTTGCCATTCTGGAAAGGAAGGTTAGCGTTAGCGAGAAAACCCCTTCCTTATCCATGTATGTACTTGTTTTTTCAGAGGGTACTTAATATTTGACAATAGTTATAGTTATCTTTTTACAGGTGTTTCTTATAACGGATGGTTATTGAGCTCAAATGTTAAGTTTAGAAGTTCATATGTTATTTGCTGAGTTTTTATTATCAGATCAATACCATATCACAGTGAGTTTATATTGAGTCATATTGAGGAAAAATGACATAATATATTAAGATATATAAGAGGTAAAGGATTTTTAAATCGATAAATATAAAAGATGGAGTTCAAAATTAATGAAAAAATATAAAAAATCTTAAAAAAATATTGTTGAAAAAATAAATACCTACCATATTTAGTAAAATAGAAATTTTTTAAATTGAAAAAACTTATTAGCTTTATATTGATAGAGAGTTAAATAATATATTTTTTAAATAATTTCTAATATATAATAAAATTAAAAATATTACTTAATATGCTATACACCTAAATAATATAATAAAAATTTATTAATTAAATTCCCTATAATATTATCACTTAAATAATCATAACAGAAATATCAGACATACCAATACACGGTAGAAATTCATATGTGAAAAGCCTTAATCGAACCGATCCGTAGAAGAAACATCACGGCCATTCAAATGTTCACTTGCAACCATACATCCGTGGGCACAGAAATAATAACATAGAGTGCTCAGATGGTATTGCCGCAGCAGTCAATATGTTCACGTGCTCAGATGCGGTTGCCAAGAAATGGTCCGACAGTGTTCATACTGCAGAGACAAACGCGAGTAAATACTAACTTACTTATAGTTTAACTATAATTTTTAATAAAAAATTTAAGGGGATTTTACAATATAGTAGGAGGGTTATATGTAATTTTATTAATTTGGGAGTTAATCTATGTTTAAAAAAAAGTTTAATAAAATGTATTTATAATAAAAACAAAAATTATTAGTATAATCATATTAAAGAAATTAATTTGGTTGATATAGCCTAAGGCTTTATAAACATAACAAAAAAAACTATTACAATACCAAGAATGCTTTTTATGAGTAGAAAGTTTATGGGTCAATTTTAATTTGAGAAAAAAATTACACATTTTATTGTAAAATGCATCATTTTGTTAAATAAAATTTGCTTATAAATTAATTTCTCCATGTAATTAGAATATGAACTTATTAGAATCGCAATAATCTCAAATCCCTATGAAATTGGTGGGCGGGAGCCGTGTGGCACGAATCTAATTTAATGCGAGAAAAAGGGGGAACAATTCTTATTGTAAAATGGTCTATTTTGCTAAATAAAATTTGCTTATTTATTAATTTCCCCATCTAATTAGACTATGATCATATTAGAATTGAAATAATTTCAAATCCCTAGGAAATTGGTGGGTAGAGAGCCATGTGGCAGAAATCTAATTTAATTTGAGAAAATAAAGGAACAAATCTTATTGTAAAATGGACCATTTTGCTAAATAAAATTTTCCTATATATTAAAACCCAAAGCAACCTAACAAACTCGGTAACACACTAGAGTTGTTTATTAGCATTAAGACTAATCATGTGTTGAGCATTTTCCCTTGAGAATCAATCTACAGCCTCGATTAAAAAGAAAAATCAACAAATCCTCATCCACCTTAACTTGAAATAACACATATTAGATTAGTTTTAGTTCAAATCATATGTGGTAAAAATATTTCACTTTCACTCTTGCAGTTATAAATAAAATATTTCAATGTTTATATTAAATAACATAATGTGTAACTCATTCAATTTTGAATATAAAATAATACTAATGATAAAGCATTCAAAAATATAGTTCAAAAATGAAAAATTATACCTGTTCTGTAGAGATACAAAAAAACCACTATAAACTCATCTTAATAAAAAATTTATGAAGAACTAAAAAAAATTAAATATTTAACTTATAAATTTTTTGAAATTTTACATTCTAATAAGAAATTTAAATATAATAAAATTTGATTTTTTTAGATATAATAAAATTTGATTTTTTAAGCTTTAATAAATCCGTGATTAAAATAAATCTTATACACAATTTGCCTTCTAAATCATATAAAATAAAAAAATCAAAACCAAATATTATATGGTTTATATATACCATCATTAACGTCGTAATGACAAAATTAGAAAGTTATATACACTCATCACTAACATAGTGATTACAAAATTTAGAAAGTTCTCTCCTTCGTAGTGGTATCCAAAACCCCCAACGAATCTAGACATGCGCATGAATGGTCTTCATTTTCTTAATATAAAGTCTAAAGTTAGCCAGCCACCTTTCAATAGATTCCTTTATAATATTTAAAATCTGTTCTCTTTATTTCGATATTAAAAGTTAGAAAATCTTTGGGAAGGCCTAATAACGACAATGAGATAGTGGTGCGCACATTGTAATAGAGAACCTGTTTTGTGTGCTAATTGAATGACTTTAATTTAATTATAAAATAATAAATTTAATATTTAATAAACATCTAAAGTTTAAAAATATTATATCTATTACATACACTAAAAATACTAGATAATCTCTGGTTAATTTATTCCATTATAATATACCATTATTTAAACTTAGGATCTATTATATGGTTGTGCATAAAAATCATCGTCATAAAGCTGTGTAATGCGGGTCAGCACATTCTCTGAACCGACACAAATCATTTTGAGCATATCACCCTAAAGCTTAGCCAAAGGAATCTTGTACTCCTGAATAATTTAAACGCCATTAATGTCCAATGTTTCGCTTCAACTGGCCCACAATTTCAGTGGAATCAAATCAAACGAGACAAGTTTATTTTAGACTTGTCTGCTAAGTAAGCTCGTTTGAGCGAGCGGTGGTGTATGTGTGGAGGCAGTCTGACCCTTCTGTCTCCCTGCATTGCCGCTAAATCCAATCCACTCAAATTTCCATTCAATTAATGAAATCCACACACCGAATTCCAGCCATGCAGATTCCCTACGTTGTACGATTCCCTCTAGCAGCCACGCTGTCTGTCTGTACGAGAAAGAGCCGAGCAACCCGACTTCCTTCCCCACCTCTTCCTCCCACCACAACACAAACCCCTCTGCAGCCTATATTATCTTTCTCTAAACTCACTTCCTCCAAAAGAAGCTATCGCCGCAATCCACAAAACTATTGAAATTATTAAAAAGCTCCCTCCTCAGAACATATCCAATATTACGTGTTCAGAACAATGGCAGAGGGCGTTATTTCTGGAGGAAGAACGAAGTCACATCTCTATTCCCTCCAAAGTGAACACGCAGAGCGATCATGCTCACAGACCGTCACGGTCATATCAGTGTTGTCATCTCTGGTGGAGCGGACTCTCGCCAGAAACCAGAGACTTGCGGCCACTTACAGGCGCAATTCGCCTTCCAAGTACCGAGTGTTCGACGGTTTGCAGGTGCCGGACATGTGCATAGAGCAGTATCTGGAGAGGATTTTAAAGTATGTTAATTGCAGCTCTTCTGTGTTGGTAGTAGCATATGCTTACATTGACCGCCTCATTCAATTCCATCCGCAATTCCGCATAACGGCTGTCAACGTCCACAGGCTGCTTATCACCACAGTTATGGTCGCCTCCAAGTTTCTTGAAGACCTGTAAGCTATTTCTCTAATTTAATACCATCCACGATCCTCTATTTCTTGTTTTAGTTTCGACCTTCATTCTCATTGTCGTGATTTTAATTTCAATTTCTATTTGTTGAGCAGGAACTATAGGAATTCATATTACGCAAAAGTGGGAGGCGTGAGCAGCGAAGAAATAAATAGAATGGAGATGGAGTTCCTGTTTCTGATGGGCTTCAAGTTGCAGGTGAGTGTGAAGGTGTTCGAGAGTTATTGCAGCCACCTGGAGAGAGAGGTGGCTATGGGAGGAGGATTCCAAATAGAGAGAAGCCTTCGTCCATTCGTCTTCTGTGGAATAGACAAAACCTCCACCGCCACGCGACAGGATTCAAGAAACGAGAGACTTGCTCTTTGCTGCGAGTATCGCAGGTCTTAGAATACTCACACACGAAGGAATGCCCCGCTAGCCGGGAACTGCACAGTAGACTGATGAAGACGGTTTGCCATTTAATGTTAATTATCTGAAGAAGGGTTAGATTATCAGTGGCAAACAGATGATGTCAAATGTATACATTATATGAGGATACTCCTCAGCGTTTGAGGCGTTGAACCAAGGGAAGATCTTGGGTACGAGGGCTGTCCATTTGAACAGAGATGAGTCCGCATGTTCGTTAATATCTAGCGTTGTGTAGACAGGACTCCAACCTAAAGGGGGCGTAATGTTCAGCATTACAGTCATTGTATTTGGTGGAAAGGAGGTTGGGCAACTATCAATATTTAAAAATGTAATATATATATATTGTATAAATTCTGAGATTTAAGAATGTTTTCAAATCTATGGATCATTCTCTTCTCATATGTTGTTTGTACATAATAAATGAAGTGTTTGAGAAAAGTTTAGTCCTCCTATTTTTTATGATGTTAATAGCATTAGCTACGTTAATGTATTGTAGTTTTCAAATAAATAATTTTCCATATTAAATTTACAAGTAAAATTGTAAAATATTTATTTTATTTTATATTAAAGTTAGTTTTCCATATATGTACAATGAGATTGGAGAGGAATTATATTAATTTATTAATAATGTGTTGAACATGTATTATAATTAATATATTTTTAAGTATTGAGGGTTTTTCACAGTGCATTATATTAAATATCATTTTCTGGAATTTAAATGCGTAAAGAAAATCATTTATCTATGACCATTTCTATGAGAGGTTCATTATATTAAATCTCATTTTTTGGGATTTAACTGCGTTAAGAAAGTCATTCATCTATGACCATTTCCATGAGAAGTAGTCGTATCTGACCAATTTCTCATGATTTTTGAATAGTGCACTTAGCACTCATTGTATTTCTCATGATTTTTGAATAGTCCACTTAGCACTCATTGTATAGGGTGATGCTTAGGGGTGAAGAAGTTCATGATTTTTGAATAGTGCACTTAGCACTCATTGTATTTCTCATGATTTTTGAATAGTCCACTTAGCACTCATTGTATAGGGTGATGCTTAGGGGTGAAGAAGTGGGACTGAAACTGGTGAAATGAATCACATAGCATCAATCATCACTTCTAGGGCTTGCACCCGGTAACTAGGACTTCTCGGGAGGTCACCCATCCCAAATTGCCTCTGGCTCAAGCGCACTTAACTGTGGAGTTTTCCCCACAATCAAGCCCACTTAGTTTGCCACCCCATTTGCGAAACTTTAGCAAGTATTGTGCCTTAACTGTGGAGTTTCCCCACAATCAAACTCACTTAGTTTGCCACCCCATTTGCAAAACCTTAGCAACTATTGTGCCTCGTGAACCATTCAGGTAGAGCTCCCTTCACTCTTATGTATTTAAGTATTGAGAGTTCTTTGCAATGCATTATATTAAATATCATTTTTGGGGATTCAACTGCATTAAGAAAGTAATTCATCTATGACCATTTCCATGAGAGGTAGTTGTATCTGACCAATTTCTCACTTCCGGGCTTGCACCTGAAAAAGAATATAGATTAAAGAGGGTAATTTGTGAAATATTCTCATGGGTAGAGAGTTCTCTTGAAAAACAATACTTAGTTATGAGAAAATATAATAACCTATGCATAGATGAAATGCATAGAGATAAGTCATAGGAACCTTCTTTGGAAAGAATATATCTTTTTATGCAGGAAAGATAATTTAATAGTGTTAATCCCTTTGCAAGAGTTTGCAAAGGTTACATGTTTTGGTGAGTAAAAAGGTAAAGGATTTGGTTGTTGCATATTGGGTAGTTTGATTTATTTGCATGATTTAATGCATAAACGGTTACCGTTATTATTATCCTAGTTCTTATGTGCAAAAGAAAGGTTGATTATGAGACTTTGTTGAAAACAAATGCTTAAGGACTTTGTTATGATACTTTTATGGAAACAAATGCATAATAACTTTGTACATAAATGATAAAGGAACTATGTTGGGTTCTTGAAAAATAACTATGTGAAAAGAACACATGTGCTAAAGCATAGAAAAAATAGTTTATTAGATGTATGAAAATATAAATATGGTGTTATATATTTTAAATAGTAACATGGATTTGCAGAACTATTGGGTTAAATCTTTAAAGAGAAATATGCTTTAGTGTGAATAAGAATTGTGGAGGTAAAACAAGTATTTACTTGAATAAATGTACTAGTTATTTATTATGACATGCTTGATAATTATTGGTGCACAACGTTGTTAGAAGAAGCATGTTGTGATGTTATATTTACAGTTCATGCACATGAGTAGATGTTAAAAGATCACTTTTAGAGACTGATTATTGATTGATTAATATTGAATCTAATCTTGTTGCCAAAGCTTGTTGACATCAACAGTGACAGGAAATGACAGTGGTTTGTGCCAAAGAAAAATGATGTTTAACATTGTGGTAGGTAAAGAACTAACAGTCCATGCTCATGAGTACGAGTTGCAAGATCATACATTGATAGAACAATCATGCCACAAGGATGTAGCAAGTGGCGATATGTAGGTAAAGGGTTTCATGGAAAATGTAATCGCTTTTAGCTAGATAGGTGACATTTTAAAGATATTTTCATTGTAATATTTTATAACAATGGATAAGGGATGGAATCTCTTATAAGCCATTGAATGAGGGGTGAAAACCCTTATGATCGTTTAATAATAGAATTAAACATTTGTTGGTTTTCACCCTACGGGGTTTCTAGGGTATATCGGTGTTCAATGATGTGATTGCTTATTGTGTCAGTTTGATGATGTTGGTTCCCTATTTGATGTGATAATCATAATGTCAAGTATGTGATTAATTAATATGATTAAGGGAATCATGAAATGGTTGCAAGGTTCATGAGACAATTTATGTTAATGTACTACAGTAGTGGTTGACAATGGTTATGCAACTTACTACCCTCTACTGAAATTTACTTTATGTACTAATGAAAATTATGTCTAGTGGTTAATGAGAAATATGGAGTTGTGATACTTACTTGTGGGTAATTTGTGTGAAAAAATCTAACTTCCTGCTTTTACATGTGAGGTTACCGAGGTACGTTACAAGTGATATCAGAGCTAAAGGTTGCAGCACTGACGCCTTTGGGAATTGGTAAGCAGAAAAGAGATTGAGGTATGACACCAATGGACATTAACTCGGGTATGAGTTTAATAATATACATATTGATTTATGTAGTACACTAATTTTGACATGATATGTGTGATTCATGTTTATAACTGCATTGAGTAGTAAGTAATAAAGTTTGCTGCAAAACTATGTTCATGACATTGGATTCTTGATGAAGATAAAAGACAATAAAACTTTTGTCACACTTATGAACAATATTGAACACTCATTAAGGAAAGTGACAATCAACTACCAAATTTTGCTTTACAAATATGGCAATAATAATGATGCATTTATTGAACATGATTGAAGTTACAATGATCTAATTTTAATGTGTCAATGCATGAATTTAAAATACGGGGAATGACCTTGAATATGACAATATAGTGTTTTAAAAAGACATTGTAAGAACCCCTTTAGATATTGAAAATATACAATGAGTCAAGTAGTGAGACTTGATTGTAATAACTAATTTTTTATTAAGTAATGCCATGGATTCATTAAGAAGTGGAATTGAAACTGGTGAAATGAATCACATAGCATCAATCATCACTTCCGAGGATTGTGCCCGGTAACCAGGACTTCCCGGGAGGTCACCCATCCCAGATTGCCTCTGGCTCAAGCGCACTTAACTGTGGAGTTTTCCCCACAATCAAGCTCACTTAGCTTGCCACCCCATTTTCAAACCCTTAGCAAGTATTGTGCCTTAACTATGGAGTTTTCCCCATAATCAAGGTCACTTAGTTTGCCACCCCATTTGGAAAACCTTAGCAAGTATTGTGCCTCGTGAACCATTTAGGTAGAGCTCCCTTCACTCCTATGTATTTAAGTATTGAGGTTTTTTGCAATGCATTATATTAGATATCATTTTTTGGGATTCAACTCCGTTAAGAAAGTCATTCATCTATGACCATTTCCTTGAGAGGTAGTCGTATCTGACCAATTTCTCACTTCCGGGGCTTGCACCTGGTAACCAGGACTTCTTGGGAGGTCACCCATCCCAGATTGTCACCGGCTCAAGCGCGCTTAACTGTGGAGTTTTCCCCACAATCAAGCCCACTTAGCTTGCTACCCCATTTGTAAAACCTTAGCAAGTATTGTGCCTCATGAACCATTCAGGTAGAGCTCCCTTTACTCTTATGTATTTAAGTATTGAGGGTTTTTTGTAAGCATTATATTTGATATCATTTTTTGGGATTCAACTGTGTTAAGAAAAGCATTCATCTATGACCATTTCCATGAGAGCTAGTAGTATTTGACCAATTTCTTATTTATTTATTCTAATTTCTTCTTAATTTTATTTTTGAAAAAATTTTAAAAATTTATTTAAAATTAAAATGAAATATTTAAAATTATTATTAAATGTGGTTTCTTATAAAAGTCAAAGCGGTTAGATTTGAAAAATATTTATCAATTTTAGTATTTTTCTGCTTAATTTTAATTTTAGAAAAAAATAAAAAATTCATTGAAAATTAAAATTAGATATTTAAATTTATTATTAAACATCGCTTCCATAAAAAGTCAAGGTGGTCAGATTCATGAACGCTCTTCATTTTTCTTACAAAGGTGCCATTTTCAACTACCACTTTTAAAGGGAAAAACCTACCACCTTAGAGGGGAAAATCCTAATATTCTTGTCTTCTTCTCTGGACTCCAAGAGCATATTTAATTCTTCAATCAACACTCATCGATAGGTATTAATATTCTTCGTTGTAACCATTGTATGTTGCTTTGATGATTACTAACTTTTTGGTTTTCGTTTTGTGGATTTTTATTCATTTGAGTAATTTTGTGTTTGCTTTTTTATTTTAATTTTTGGGTTTTTATTTTTATTTTTAGTGATTTTGGGTTTAGGAATAGAATCTTAATCTTGAAAATGTAGAAAATGTAGAGTTTGTTTATTAATAGATCTAACACAAAATTAAAACTATTTTTCAAAATTAACACTTAGTCCTAAAAAAACATTTATCACCCTAAAATGTAATATGTGGATGATATTATTAGAAGGTTTGCATTGCTCCTCCTTCACACCCTTTCATACCACTTAGCTTATTGCTAAAACCCTAACTCTAACTTCTACTTCTATTGAAACTAGTATTTCTACTTAAAATATATCTACATTATTTAGTGTTAGGAAACTATTTAGACTATAAGGAACTCTCAGAAACACAAATTGCTTATGTGTGAGAAGGTATTTTAAGTTAAAAGTAATTTATAATTTGGGATAATAGATTTTTTATAGTAACATAATAGTTGTATATGTATTTTTACTTTAACTTTACTGTGTTTTAGTTTTAACTTTACTGTGTTTTAGTATTAATAAATACTGTGTTTTATTTATTAATAAATAAAAAGTAAATTTTTAAAAATAATGAAAGTAAAAGTTTTAAATTGGAAAAAATAAAAAAGTTTTTAGGAAAAAAAAGATGTTAAAGTAGATTAGTTAATATTGATAGTTTAAGGCATTTTTTTCTAGGAAAAACTCCCCTAACTATCACTTATATTAATGTTGACCTCAGATTCATTGTTAAACGATTGAACAATAATTTGTCGTCAGTTAATAAAAATTGAGTTAAAAAAAACTTCCAAACCCCTCCTTCAGCTATGTCTTCCATTTGCATTTGCAACATCTTCCATTTGCATTTGCAGCATTGGGATGGTTTGCCTAGATTTTGTGTCTCATAGTTGGAGCAACGTCACATTTTATTCATACAATTTCATATAGTTGGAGCGTCCAGAATTAGAAGGCGATTCGCATTTCCAGCATTGGGATGATTTGGGGGGATTTTTTCTCATAGTTGGAGTAGCTGTCACATTTTATTCATACACTAACTACTCGAATTCAGCCTGAATGTAGTCTCCTTTATTCCAGTGGACAGACTCACTCACCTAGTAGGCTTTTGTAAGAGGGCATTAATTTACTAACAGGATTTGGATTGTCCTTTTGCAGGTATCTATGTAACTTGACTTATGTTTAAAATATTTTTTCAACGAGATTTTGGCAGAAGGTTTTTGATTGTTGGCGTACTATGCCTAACAGGTTGGAACCCTAGGCGTGACGACATTGCAACTTAGTTTCAAAATGCTTTCTATCCTCAATCAACAATCCATGGTATTCTTTTCATCCGCTGCAATGTGCCAGGCAAAATCAAGAAAGAATCTAAATAATAAATTGAATTTTAAAAAATACCACTTTAATTAATTTAATTAATCTTATTCAACATAATGCTTTAAAAGGAAAAACATGTATCTTAATTTTATTAAATATAATGCTTTAAATGGAAAAAAAATATGTATCTTAATTTTATTAAATATAATGCTTTTAATGGGAAAATCACGTATCTCTTTTTTATTCCATTATTTCATTAATGTTATAATTTAAAATTAAAAAAACATAACTAATTTTTATTTTCAAGTAAAAATAAACCAAGGGGGTTGTTATAGCACTAGAAATAAACCATAAAAAACACATCAAATTCTAAAATTAATTTTATAAACTTTGGGATTAATATTATAAATCTAAGGGATTTTAAACCAAAGGGAATAACATTAAACCCTAGGATTAATGTTAAACCTAAGAGATTATTAATAAAAAACCAAGGGATTAATATTGAAAACCAAAGGGACTAATATTAAAAACCCAAGGGATTAAATTTTAAGATTAATGTTATAAACTAGATTTAATAATATTAAACTTTGCGAATATGAGCCTAAAGCATCAATACACATATCACAACTCAATTGAAATATTACTAAAGTATAAGATATTTGACTAATAATAAATCACATATTGATATGGATAAAATGGAAAAGGTTTCAGTGGTGCTATAATTCAATAATATATTGAAAAGTTACTTTTGAATTATATTGTGAAACATGTTTGAAGAAAACATATACATTGATTAAGTTATCAAATGAGAAAAAAAAATCTGTGCTTCATAAATAGATATAATTGCTACATATAAATTTTACAGTTAAAAATTTATTCTAAAATATAAACTTCAGCATTTGAAAAATTATTTAGCAATTTCATTGTATTAAAAAATATTTTTAAGATGTGGTGAATATTATAGTAAAGGTTCTTATTGTATCATAAAGTGTTTCCATTTGGGAAGAACTCCTCTCCCATGCACTAACATATAGCACTAATTAATGCTTCTCTGACACATATTGAAAGACAAAAAATTATCAACAAAATGCAAGGACCATGCTGCAAAAAATGTTTGTGTGTTTCTCTTATCACTGTTATGACATGTCTCCCAAGTGATCGATGGATGCATATTTATGTTATATTATCATTTTGTATCCTTCATTCCATCATTTTAGCTACCAGAACCAACATGAACACCACAAGTATATTTGCATGTAGATGTTCTTGTCATTTACTCTATAGTTGTTATCAGTGAAAATTATGTCTCTAGATACTTTAATGGCTTCCACTGGCCTGGTTAAAGTTCTGGTTGTGTGAACACTATGCTTACCCATTGCTCCATTGCTTGATTGAAATTACTATTCGATTCATAATAATGATTACATCATTTGATAAGGACATTGTTTTGGCATGGAAAGTTTAATAGCACATGGATCATCTAACTATCCAGCATGCCCAAGCAGACCAACCATGCCTGTATAATGATCCACCATGGGCATTCTGCATTTATCTTCTCATGTATTTGAAATGCAGCCAACCCTCATTCAAAAGACCTACACGACTGCAAGCAAACATGACACCAGTGATAGTGATTTAATTTGGATTCACACTTGCCTGTTCCATTCTGTAGAAAAGTGTGAGAGATTCCATTCCACCCCCATGCATTTAATATCCTGCAATAATGGAACTCCATAATAACAAATCTTGTATAGAAAATCTATCAAAGAAATGGTGTGCAACCTCTAAACTACTACACTTGACAATTGATAGATGCATATGAGGGCATCACCTACACAAACCTGACTCAAAATCCATTTCTAATGATGTAATTGTGGATCCCCTTGTATTACAATAGATATCTTAAATGACTACAAATTCGAAGAATATTTATCACAATGATTGAATTAGATAAAGCATCTGAACTGAGAGATGAAAATCAAGGCATCACCTAAACAAACCTTACTCAAAATCCATTTCTGATGATGTAATTGTGGATCCCCTTATATTACAGTAGATATATTAAATGACTACAGATTCGAAGAATATTTATCACAATGACTGAATTAGGTAAAGCATCTGAACTATCCATTTAACAATAGTGGTTCTAAGCTTTGTCAGAATACTAATTATAATAATAGCCTACAATGGCATCATTCTAGGAGGCCACGTCTTTGTAAGACAATGTAGAAAATACTTGGTCTCCAATCTTGCTCCTAGATATCAAATGCATGTCTACAAGTGCATTACCCAATACTCCAATCCATTGCGAACTACAAAGTCATGAATTATCTTTTTGTGTTGAAGATCCTCTGAGCTGGGACATATAGGAAGAATGCTCACAAGGGTGCAGAGTCAAGTTTCACACCTGCAAGTTCCATATGATGAAAGGAATTCAAAGTTTCATGGTGATTCCCATTCTGAGAACATCTTGATGTTGAGTCTTCAAATGTCTTAAGGAAGCCCTGTCATGGGTTGAAAATAAAACTCTTTAATCACTTTTAAGCTAAAATTGAAAATTATGTAAATGAATATGCAACCAAAGAGTTACTAGTAATTTGATAAAATCCACTTAATTAGGGCATCATATGGGTAAGGGTTTGTGGAAGGTTGCATGTCTATTGCTTTTGATTAATGTAGTGAAATATGTAAAGTGTTTCGCCCATGGACCATGTGAATATCCTTGGTGAGTACAACCTTCACAGGGTCAATGTCTGGCCTGGTGATAAGAGCTCAAGTGGGAGTAACAATTATGGGTCCATCATCCATGAGACTGCAGAGGGGGTCCAGTGGAAGAAACTTTGTAGACAGTCTCTATTCTTGGGATTTTCCCCTTACTAACAACTCTCCCAACTTTTCTTTGAATGTCACTGATTCTGGCTTATTCAACGTATTTTATGAAGAAGAATGGAAATATGATGATACCAGGCAGAGTGTTGAGGCTAAGAAGAAATGGGCACGACAAACTGAAGAGAGTTACAATTTGCAGCTTAATCTCGCTCTTCAGCTTACTGCAGAAGCATCACTAGTAAAGGACCTTCATTTCCTTGGTAGACACGTTCAAAGAATGCCTAATATCTCATGTATAGGTTCTACAAAAAAGTCAGTTGTGGATTTATCTCATCATTTTTGGGTATGTTTTTAGGATCTTTCATTGTCTCATTGAGTCTCGGAATGTATTTTACTATTTAATAATTTTTCCTCGTATATTTCTTATTTCATATTTCATGGGATAAATATGCTCAAATAAAAGTTTTCAAGTGATAAACATGATTTTTTGTTATGTAGCCTTCATGGTCTGAGTGGAAATTCAATTGTTGTCTTGTGCATGTTTCACTCGGGCTCTAAGTTCTTTGTATATTGGTTTAAGCCTTTCTTCAAGCAACTCTTAGTTCAAATAACTTGTCAATAGTTACAAATAATAGACAAGAAACACATTTTCTTGGGGCTTACCAATTTCTTTTATGAACATGCAAAACAATTTCCATAGCTTCAAACCCATGCAAGCCATCAATCTTTTCTATCTATGTTGTAAAACTTAAGTCATCACATATTGTTTTGTTTCACTTCATTTAATCATTTTGTACTTCCACTTATGATGCAAGCTATGTTTTCTTTGAAAATATATTTTGTTTTTGTTCTAAATTTTTTATAGTGAAATATGATTTTTTGTCATGGAGTAGCAGTTAGAGTAAAGTAATGCACCACCACACAAATGGCCCTGCCCTCATCATGAGGAGGGAGGAGGAAGGGAGTGAAATCACCACTTGGTTTACGAAGGCAACTAGGACCAAAGTGGGGGAAGGAGGAAAGACAAAGGGAAGCCACTAGGTTAATTATTAATCTTGGGTTAGTGTTCATCTAGGGTGGGGTTGCAAGAGAGATTTGATTTGTATACCAACAAGGTAAAAATATCGTGACTATTTGAACCTCATAGACTTTGCCATGTATCTGAATGTGAATGTAGAATCACAAGTGTTGTCTCTACACTTATTTATATGAAAGTATACAAGTGCATTACCCAATACTCCAATCCATTGCGAACTACAGAATCATGAATTCTCTCGCTGTGTTGAAGATCCTCTGAGCTAGGACATACATGAATAATGCTCACAAGGGTGTAGAGTCCAGTTTCACACCTGCAAGTTTCATCTGATAAAAGGAATTCAAAGTTTCATGGTGATTCCCATTCTGAGAATACCATGATGTTGAGTCTTCAAATGTCTTAAGGAAGCCCTGTCATGGGTTGAAAATACAACTCTTTAATCACTTTTCATCTAAAATTGAAAATTATGTAAATGAATATGCAACCAAAGAGTTATCGGTAATTTGATATAATCCACTTAATTAGGGCATCAGATGGGTAAGGGTTTGTAGAAGGTTGTGTGTCTATTGCTTTTGATTAATGATTTGCAAAAGAGTGACTCTTGCTAATATGTCCTTTTTATCCCTTCCAAAATAATCAATTGAGGTCTCTAGGCATCTTGATGAAGCTCCTACAAGATTTGATGAGTTAAAGAATGTAATGACGACATCAAACACTTTTCTTTTGAAATCACAAATTATTGAAATGAACAAGCAACCTACATAGAAAAAATATTTTGAATGTAAGGTGAGCATGCTTTGTTTCACAAACTCATAACAAGCTTGAACAAGAGTATATTTTATATATGTTGAGAGTGCCTTGCTTTAATATCTTTCATCCAGTCACCTAGCATCATTAATTTTCTTTTCAGCAACAAAAGAAACTTGGTAAAGTGTTGGGCACAAATATGTATACCTTTTTGCCTTGTGGCCACAAATATGTATACTTTATCTACTTCCGTGAACATAATGAAGCACAAAACTTGTATTGGGGAAATAACCAAATTTCTTCATCTCCTCAGCCAACCTTTCTAGCATTGCATAGATTTTTGTTGCATGCAAATGTGATTTGTCTCCTGCGCGGAATGCATGGAATCTGTTTTTCACCTCTATCCAACTGCGTCCTGCCCACTTTTTTAGTCCCCTATCTTTGATTTCTAATCTTTGTTACTCCATCCCATCTGCCAACATCTACATATAAATTTGACAATATCCTACATTTTCAGGTTCTAAATCAAAAAGTTGATTTGTGGCCCATTCTCCTATCTCTACATTATAGTGAATTATGCATGCACCAAGCAAAGCCCTAAATACACCAGTATTTGGCTTTAATGGAATTGTTTCAATCAGATTGAATGCCTCATTAAGCTGCCCAACATGCCCACGAAAATCAATAATGCATGCATAATGATCCACCATGGGTGCTACGCAATAATGCCTTCTCATTCAATTAAAATGCAACTAGCCCTCGTCCACCAGGCCTGCATGGCTACACGCACAAAGGACACCAATGAAGGTGGCGTGATCTAGCTTCATGTTTTCTCATTCAATTTCATAGAAAAGTGTGAGAGCTTCCATTCCATCCCCATGCATTCCATATCTTGCAATCATATTTTTTTCTATTAATGGATTTTTAGGAATCACATTCATGAGTACTGATTGATCATTTCAACTACATATGGAAGTAACCAAGGTAGGTTTTCTCTCTATGTTTTCTCCATATTTCAATGTTGCATCAAATTAATGTTGAAAAACTCATCAGGGCAAATGACTTGTAAGAGGTAGGAATGTAAGAGTTTGATTTGAGAGTTTTCCTTTTATTTTTTGACACATAATTTTTCATCTACCTATAAATTGAACTTGTGATATCTTACAAGTCAAAGACTAACCCTAAGTACCTAGCAAGTCTTACTCTGTTGCTGGAAACTTTAAAAGAAAATTGAGAATTTAGTTCAAAAAAGTTATGCTTCATATTGTTCTAAAACATTCAATTAACATTTTTCTTATTTATTCATCACAATATCTCATGTAGTCGTTGGATTTTCTATGCTATTGTTTCCTATGCTACCACCTTACGGTGTTTCCTTTGCAACATGTGGTGCAATTGCTAGTTATAGCTACTCCAAATAAAGTTCCTTATTGGGAGTAAACTAATACTTTTAAGAAAATATCCATGTACTAGAAATGTCAGTACTTTTTGTTTCTTGTTATAATAATTTTAACTAGCAATTGCACCACATGTTGCAAAGGAAACTTCGTAAGGCGTAGCATATCAAAGAAGTGTATAAATGAAGAAGATGTGATATGTTATGTGATCTAGATGTTTCCTACTTAGGAATTGTTTACTTTGCAACATAAATTACTTCCTCTAACAAAAAATAATAAATAAATTTATCTTTACCATTTATTTGTATTATTACTCTGAACTAAAACTTATTCAAACTTCTAGAGTTATTCCACCAAATATTTTTTCAAGACTAACATAATTTGTGAATCTACTTGGAAGTAATATATGTTGAATGAAACACTTCTCAGAGGTCAATAAAAAAAATAAAAGTGAATTAAGCACAATTCTACATATCCTACTCATAACAGAAAATGCACTTGCTTGTTTGCCTTAAATTCTTCCCTTGTAAAAGGAATTTAATGCAAAATGAATGGACAAAACCTTGCAAAAAGGCTTTGTAAATCCATTTCTTAGAGTCAATGTCTTATTATACCATTCATTATTCTTAGCTTAGAGGTCACTGAATTCATCCATAAGTGAAACTTACAGGTACTTGAGAGGGGTTCGAAGAACCTAGTGTCCATATTATTTGTGGCAATATACACACGCCTGCTATTTATGTATGCATAAAATCTAAATCTTAAATCTAAATTTCAATTTATTTTTTTAAGGGAGTTGGATGATCTTAACATTGAATAGCCATAAAATTCAAAATAGAGAATTTACAAAGCTACTCTGCCAAAATTTAACATGAAACAAATTCTTGGCAAGCACCATATTTCACCCCTGTAATAATAAGTCAAATATCCCCAACCAAAATGAATACCATGGTAAACCACATCCAACTTGTGCATAAAACACATGCCAGAGTAAACTGAGTTTCGTGTTGTGGGTTTTATTCACCTTAGTATTATGCACACAAGTTGTCTGGCAAGTTGTGATCTCAAGGAAACCTAGAATGTTTCAATGATAATGACATTGGTTCAAAACCTGGTGGACTCACTCCTTAAGATGATATCACTAAACAAAGTCTTTGAAGGTGATAATCACATTTATATGAAAACATAAATTCCATGATAATGCAAAGATATATTAAAGGCAACCTTGTAGTAATGCAGTTTTCTATGCAGTTTGAAGGTGACAATCACATTTACATGAAAACACTAGCTCAATGATAATGCAAAGACACATTAAAGGTGTACCTTGTACCAATGTAGTTTTCTGTTTAGATGAAGTTATAGTTATCACAATCTTCCATTTGCAAATATTGAGATTGATGATATTTATCTTCTTTTCTTGGACCTCTTATATAAGAGCAGTCTGAGTTGGAGGCATTGTCTCTTCTGAGTATAGGATGAAGGTACAAGAATCCCCCTCATTTGGTAAGTGACAACCTGTATTGTTGGGATGTTTATGAAATTTGTCCACTTTAGACTTCAAATCATTAGCTTCACTTTTCAAATTTTCAGACATATTTTCAATCACATCATCCTCTTTCTCAACATTTCCCTTTTTCCCATTACCTTCTTCATCTACTTTAGATCCCTCAATGTAGGTTTCACAATCCTCTTCACCTTCTAAAGAAGTTTCAGGTATGAAACACAACCACCCTTTCAATGACACCCCACCCGTCCAATACACATTAAGAGTTTTATTTTTCTAGGGTTTTACACCCATGTTGAATTGACTAAACCACTTCGAAAGAATATTGAAAAATAAGAGAAATTTACAAAAATCCTCCTATTGGAAATGAATAAATGAATAGGTCTAGAAGACAACAATACCTGGAGAATAGGTTTAGATTATTGCTCGACTCTAAATAAATAGTTTGTGTTTAATTATGTGAATTGCTCCCATATTTAAGCCTCTTTGGATCTTGTCTAGATTCTTTAGTTTGATTTTGTTTATAATTATCACCATATTCCATTTGCATATATTGAGAATTAGCACTTATTTTGAGTTAGTTCGATTTGTAGGTTTATGGTAATGTAAGCTACATTACCTTGTATTATCTTCTTAAAACAATATAATATTCTTTGTTTCCAAATAAGTATGTTTATTCCATGTTACCAACAATATGGTTTCTGAACTATGTCATTGGCACAGCAAAGATGTAGTGCAAACAGATAATACCTGTGAAATTTATTTTCCAATTTTATTGGGCCCTGAGTTACTAGAGAAAATATAACTTAGTTTCCATTGTGATGTTGAATTCCATGATGCTAAGACCCTTGTGAGACCTAAAATTCATGGATACAAGGGAGGCATAGTGACAAACTACTTAATCCCTATAATATAGGAATTCTTCTTCCTTTTTTTTATGTCTACATAAACCCTTCATGGGAGAGAGTTAAATTGTGGCAAGTTCTTGTATTTAAAACATCAACCCTACTCCCAAACACTCCATGTTGCAACCACTCTTAAAGCCATAAAAATGCTTAGAACTTTTGCTTTGTTTCAACTATCATTCCTTAAGATTGGTTTTAGAGAGTTTCGATCCTAAAAACTTCTGCAAGTATGGACATGAGAAAAAACCCACCAAAAATCAAATTCATGAATAAATGGAAATCATAGTAACATATTCATTGAATGAATTTGACTTGCATTTGAATTGTAATTTAAAACTACAGGTATGGTTTGAGTCTGAATCAAACTCTCAGGAGCTTATTTGACTTTATTTCCACAAAACGTAGATTCAAACTTAAGAGTTGACTTGGCCTATGAAGCCTCTAGTGGTATTGGTTGTCCCTTCAAAGAGTACATGTCATTTCATCATCATATCAAAATAAAATTTCCCTATGTAACTATTAATGTATGCATAAAATATAAATCTTAAATCTAACTTTCAAAAAGAAAAAAAAAACTCAAGGGAGTTGGATGAGCATAACATTGAATAGCTATAAAATTCAAAATAGAGAATTTACAAAGCTACTCTATGCAAATTGAACTTGAAACAAATTCTTGACAAGCACCATATTTCACCCCTGCAATAATAAGCCAAATCTACCCAAAAAAATGCAAACCAAGGTAGACCACATCCAACTTGTTCATAAAACACATGCCAAAGTAAACTAAGTTCTGTGTTGTGGATTTTAACCACCTTAGCATTAAGACATGATTTATGCACATGAGTTGTTTGGCAGGTTGTGATCTTGAGGCAACCTAAAATGTTTCAATGATAATGACATTGGTTCAAAACCTGGTGGCCTTGCTCCTTAAGATGATATCATTAACCAAAGTCTTTCAAGGTGACAATCACATTTATATGAAAACACCAATTCCATGATAATGCAAAGATATATTAAAGGCAACCCATGTACTAATGCAATTTTCTATGCAGTTTCAAGGTGACAATCACATATATATGAAAACACTAGTTCCATGATAATGTAGAAACACATTAAAGCATCTTGTACTAATGCAGTCTTTTGTGCAGATGAAGATATAATTATCACCATCTTCCATTTGTAGATATTGAGATTGATGATCTTTATCTTCTTTTCTTGGATCTCTTATATAAGAGAAATCTGAGTTGGAGGCATTGTCTATTTCTGAGTATAGGATGAAGGTAAAAGAATCCCCCTCATTTGGTAGGCAACAACCTATATTGCTAGGATCTTTATCAAATTTGTCCACTATAGACTTCAAATCATTGGCTTCACTTTCAAATTTTCAAACATATTTTCCATCACAGGATCCTCTTTCTCAACATTTCCTTTTTTTCCCATTGCCTTCTTCATCTAGTTTAGATCCCTCATTGCAGGTTTCACAATCCTCTTCACCTTCAAAAGAAGTTTAGGGTATGATAGGAAAACACTCTTCCAATGACATCCCACCTCTCCAATCCTCATCAAGAGATTTATTTGTTCTATGGTTTTGCACCCATGTTGAATTGACTGAACCACTTCAAAGGAATCCTGAAAAAGAAGAGAAATTTACAAAAATCCTCCTATTGGAAATGAATAAATGCATAGGTCTAGAAGACAAAAATACCTGGAGAAGCATGGTGAGGTTACTGTCCCTGTAGGGAATGTAAGCATCCTCATTTGTTGTAGCCTTGATAACCCTTTTCAATATCCCCTTCCCTTGATTTATTTTACCTATCTGATCAACAAGATGGAACTACACATTAATTTTTCTAGCCATATAGCTATTATGTGATATGCATGAATGTGTGCATGTGTGTTTCGAAGTGAGAGAGAAAGAGGGATCACTAAGAACTTGCATATTTTCCTCTACCCCTATCCCAATGTTTTTCTGAGCCAGCCATGTCCACAAACACCAACCTCCCTCCAACTGATGGCACATCTACTATAATCTGCAATTTAAATTCCATTAGCATGGATGTTGCCCTCTGTCGCTAGAAAACCAAATGGGAATATCCAAAAACACCATGGATGAACATATATGATTATGTCATTACAGACCTTAAGATACCTTTCTTACAAAAATGTAAAATGTCAATTATAAATATGCAAAAATTGTAGCACAACTCAAGCGAGGATCCCAATGCACAAGCAAAACTCATTACAAATATTATGTTTTGTAGACCTACCATTCTTAAAGCTATCTAGGATCGTTTTTATAGTACAGTATAATAAATATTTACATATTTTTAGAATATTTAAGTAATCAAACAATTAGATAATTTCAACAATCGAATAGTTTCAAGGAAAAGGTAGTTAGACAAAGTGAGCTACCATGCAATGTTTGCGAGAGCTCCCCTCGTTGCAGTGGGTACTCTTCACAATGAAAAAGAGAGTAAGACAAAGTGAGATACCATGCAATGGTTGCGAGAGATCCTCTTCACAATACGCTTTTTCTCCACCATTTGCATTTCCCGAATAATTTCCTTCGCTTTCTTCCCACTTACTGAACATGCATTTTTAACCTTTCAACGCCACACCTCTAATATCATCTGCAACCCAAAAATAGGAAATACCACCCCCGAATATCAGAAGATGAATTATACAAAAATAACATCAATGAGAATCAACTAATAATCCTGGGATTGAATAAATATGAAGACCACACTATGATAACTTCTTTGAAGACAAAAACATTACATTGTAGTGATTGTTGGAAACATATAATTTCATTGATTTAGGAAGCCTAACCTACATAAGGACTAAAGGGGTATTTAAGGAACAATTTAGAACTATTCATATTTTCTTTGATATTAGTCTCCTCTGCACATATTTTGAGAAACTTACACTTCGTAGCCCCTGGACATAATTTTTTTTCTTTCTCAAATTACAGTAACATCCATAGACAACAACCTCACACTACAAAAACTATTTACAATATGCAATTTATTGAATCAGAAACTTAAGAATAGAGCATACACCAACAAAATTTACCAAGGATGTTGATTTTCTTCATGACCTTCCTAATACAAATATTTATAAGGTAAATCAGGTTAAATGTTGCACTACATGCACCATTTTGTGAAATAATACAAATGGCAT